>CM037095.1:30949388-31425661 GCA_020916435.1 Oxytropis ochrocephala
CACTAGTATATGATTTATAGTTTAGTTTCAATAAAAAAACCCGTAAAATCTTAAGGACAAACAATCAACTCAAATCAAGAGGGGAAAAGAGAGAGTAAAAAAAGGGGAAAAGAGAGAAAGCGAAGAACCAAAGGGCAGGAGGCCCTATTGCCATGCTGGTAGGCTGATGGCACCCTCTCGGCGACGATCTCCCACTCTTCGTTGTTGTTAGTGATTTCCCAACCTCTTTCATTCTTCCTGCTCCTTCTCTTCATTTCCCTCTCTCCATTGTCTTCTATTTTCTGTCTCAGTGATTATAACATCCATCAAAATCTACCAAAAAATAAAATGTAGTCAGTAATTCACATAAGGGTTAATGAGAATTTGTGAAAGGGAAAATTATTAACTAACAGAATAGGAGAACAATACATAATAATGAGAATGACTATGGAAACCTTAAAGCTCATCATCAATTTCTATACTCAGTGGCCAAGAGTTATGTTCTTCAAAAATCAAAATCAGGAAAATGAAAAAGAAGGAGAAGCTTTGATGGAGATAAAGAGAGGGAGAGAAAAAGAATCGATGGAGATAAAACCCCTTGAGTAATTGTTTTGTTTCAATTATAATCCACTCAACAAAAAATGGAAGAATTTGAATTTAAATTCAAATAAATTAAAATCTACATTAAATAAAAAATCAAAACCATTACCTGCCAATTGAATGGGGATAATGTGGTTTAATTAGGTTGTCTCATACCTGCCAATTGTATAAATACGATTTCAGCCCTTGATCATTTGAGACACACGCACTCCATGCATCTCGGCCATTCAAAGTGCCATGTAATAATTTTGAGTGAGGTGGAAATGAGGTGGAGTCGCAAAACGAACTGGGGGCCATATCCTCATGCATTGGTGATTAAAATTATAGATACAATCAAAGAATATATTGTAGTGAGGCCAGGTGTCAATATTCATTTTGTTAAGAGATTTTTCACCTTGAGATTTCTGACTTGGTGTGGACATCCAGCAGGAATAAACACTGCTTCCCCAACTTTCTGCTCAAAGCTCCAAGATTTCCACACCTGAAAATGAAATCAAGATTCATGTAAATAACTAATTGCATAT
The DNA here is from genome assembly GCA_020916435.1 of Oxytropis ochrocephala. NCBI lineage: Eukaryota > Viridiplantae > Streptophyta > Magnoliopsida > Fabales > Fabaceae > Oxytropis > Oxytropis ochrocephala. Next base: position 30,950,492 of record CM037095.1, read on the forward strand.
GCATTGAACTATAGCAGTTTGAGATTCTAGGTACTAACAAAACTCTTCTTTTAGCTTTTTCTTATGCTCCAAAGTCAAATAAAAACACTGGTGTGAATAGGATGAATAACCTATAACCAACATAGAAATTAATTAGTGAGCCTCAAGCATGAAAAATAAATATAATAGGTGGAAATTAATGTAGGTTAAGCTAGATTAATATTATACTTGTTCAATTGGAGAACAGGAAGTGTGTCTAAACTCTTTAGAGTGAATTCTTAGATATGCTTCTAGCTTCTCAGTATCCTTTCTCCTGAATATGTCCCAAAGAGCTTCTCAGTATCGATGTTTTCAACTCAAAACAAAACCTGCAAAGTTCAAATACAAATCGAGAAAACTCTTAAAAAGAATCAATAACTAGCCCAAAAAATAAAATAAATTATTTTAAATTCATCTTTAATTTTAAATATAAAAAAAAGAATATATGCATCAATTTCATAATTATTACATTCTTATGTACATTATCTTACCAATAATAATCAAGGAAACCACAATCGTTTTAGATTTATGTTGGAGTCTTTCAAAATTACTAGTAGAGGGAAGCACAGTAGAGAAGTGTGGAAATAAAATGCCATCAACAGCTTCCTTTTGATCAAGCTTGAAATGATAGTCGAAACAATAGATATTATTCCCTCACCCATAGATCTAATGGAGGTAGAAAAATATATCACTAAACAGGAGAAAATTAGTCGATAGAAAAAAGATCAATCATATAACTGAAAGAACATGACGAATCATTTTAGATTAGCTACATGTGATGTATTGATCAGAGTAGAATTACGTCGAGGTTTCTGTTTCAAACCCTTAAATATCATCAAAAGCAATTAAATCATATAAGTATATGTGAGAACATATCTTACTTTTGAATGAGCGATAGATGGAGAGTAGATACTTCTTGTAAACTCTGTAAACGGAGTATAACCTGGATAGAGAAAGGGAAATTTACTCTTTCGAGTTTTAGGGTTCGCCGTCGATTCTCGCTAGTATTCTAAAAGTCATGAGCACAACCTTGTATTTATAACAATCCACGAGAGGACAGACAGGTGTTAGGTTAAGTTTTCAAGTTATCTCAATTTCTAATATTTAAATGAAAAAATAAATATAACATTTTAGAAAAAAAACTTCCATAAAAAATATTTATTCATTGTCTCTTTAGTAAACTTCATTCTAAAGTTATAAATAAAAGATAACGTTAATTTATAAAAAATTTAAAATAAAATGTGATACCAAAAGTAATTTTCAATTACTTTGCTTATTAAGTGATTTGATTTTTTTGTGTGTGTGTGTTTGGTTGATTTAAATTATTTTGGTGAACTAAGTTTATTGAGTATTGTTGTAACAAAGAATAAGAAACGAAGAAATAATAATAGATATATATATATATATATATATATATATATATATATATATATATATATATATATATATATATATATATATATGTATATAAGTTTCTCCTCGCTAGCAATAGTCTCAGAAAAGTGGGCGGATCTCCAAACCTAGTAAGTAGTGCATAAGCTACCAAGTCTTCATACCCATATATATATATATATATATATATATATATGGGTATGAAGACTTTCTGTCACTTTCTGTCATGTACTAGAGAGTAATCATGAACTCCACTTGAATCTTCAAGTCCATGTTCAATTTCAGTATCAGAGCCCGGATCAGTTTGTGCTTTAGGTACCGACTACATATTGCTCGCTGGTGACTGCTCAATATGCACCTAAATCACCTTATTGCTGGAGGTTTCCCCTTCAGATGCTGACACGCCTGTTGCAATTGAGCTCTTCAACAAGGATTGCTCATCAAACACAACATCTCTACTGATACCATCTTTGAAACTGGATCCCATAACCTGAATCGCTTTACACCTTTTGAGTAACCGACGAAGACACACTCCTTTGACTTTGGATCAAGTTTGGATCAATCTTCACTGGATATATGCACATAAGCTGGAAACCCAGAAATTCTTAAATTGTCAAGATCAATAGGATTACCTGTCCATACCTCCACTGCAACCTTCCCATCCAATGAATCTCGTGGTGACCTGTTGATGAGATAACATGCCATGTTAAGTGCCTCTGCCCATAAGCCCTTTGATAATCCGACATTCAACCGGAGACATATTGCCTTTTCAGTTAACGACCTACTCATTATTTCTGTGACAAAATTCTTGTTGGTGTCTTCCAAACTGAAAAATATTTTTGAATGCCATGTTATGCCCAAAATTTCTGGAAATCTGATTTAGTGTACTTAGTCCCATTGTCAGACCGCAAATACTTGACCAGATCCAACCAGATACTTGATTTTTCTGCCCGTTTGATTCTCTACTCTGCCTTCCACAACTTGAACTTGCGAAACTTCAGATTTATGCTTCAGAAAATACAGGCAAACCTTGCGAGAAAAGTCATCGGTAAAAGTCACAAAATACCTAGCACCACGCATGGAGGGCTCTTTGGTAGGCCCCCACAAATCAGAATGCACATAGTCCAAGATTCCCCTTGTTTTGTGTTTTCCGGTCTTGAAACGAACACGACGCTGTTTTCCAAGAACACAATACTACAGATCCAACTTACAACTGCGAACTCCCTTCAATAGATATCTCGTATGAAGTTCCATCATCCCACGCTCACTGAGACGACCCAAATGCATATGCCAGAGTTTAGTTGCATCATTATCAGACTCAATTGGCGCAACTTCACCTACGACAGTAGAACCCACTAGTTTGTAGATGTTACATGCAATCCTCTTTGCTTTCATCACTGTCAATGCACCCATGATGACCTTCATGATGTCCCTAGCTCCATCAGACCTGCAGGAAAAAACCAAGAAATAATAATAGAAATGAGAATCAGAAATAGAAGACACGAAATTGGTCACACAATTCGGCCAATCATTGCCTACGTCTGCAACTACAGAGCAGCTGTAGTTCCGTCTTATTGCTTGAGTGAAATTAGGATTACAAGACTTAGGGTTTCAGTGCTATAATAGGTATTTATACAATGTAGGTTTAGATTACAATAATACCCCTAAACCTTTCTACTCCCCTAGGGCATGTTTTTGCGTGCCAATGTCACGCCATGGCATGCTAGTTCATATGAGCCATACCTAACAAGTGTTTTACCATAAGTAATTATGTCTTAGATGCATTGGTGAAAGGGGGGACATAATGGAGTGAGAGATTTCACACTTCATTAGAATGCTAAAACCACATTTAAGTTGTCTTAATCCACCCACCTCAAAAGACTCTTTTGCCCTTCATTAAACCCCTCTATATAAGAAGGGATATGGCGGGAAAAAACACAACATAAAGTTATTGTGATTCCAATAACTTATTATAATTAATATATTAAAAATTCCATTATTTTTATGAAATTCTACTATTCCTTAGTTTTTTTAGTTACAAACAGAAACTTCTTACAAATTAGAAATTTTCAATTCAAATCGACTAACAACTAATACTAATACCGTTTTTTTCCACATTCATAGGCGTACATTTATGTTTTTGCTTTATAAATATGATATTTTTTTGACGTTTCTAATAATATTCATCCTAATTCTCAACTTGGAATTTCTAATTTCTGGAATTTTAATTCCGATTCGCAAAGGGCTAGAAAAACTTTCAAATTAAGAATCAAGAATAGAACCAATTGGCGATGCTTGGTTACAATTTTAAATCCATTATTATATGTTTTCTTCACTTTTTGTTTTGAGTTCTTAAAGGAAGACTCCCGAAAAGATAAATGCATTATGTTGGTATAAGTAGTCTAAATTGATTCTTTTAAGGTTTCGTTCAACTTTCAGTCACATAGCTGCACAACCTCAGAATCCCTCTCATTCTAGTGACAATACTGTATTGACAGAGAGGTCTACTGTTCTAATACCATTTGTAACATCCTAGCATGTGAACTGCGAATAATTAAAGGAATAAACACATAGCCATGAGTTACATTTTCAAGAAATCATAGGAAATATCAACTCATTATTTGATTATGAAAGTTCAACTTTTTAGAAAAATTTCTTTTCACAATAAATTCATAAGTTTGGTATAAACAACCTTATTTGATTATGAAAGTTTAACTTTTTATAAACAACCTTCATTTTGTTCAACATACACGCAGAATGTGCAAGGACTTAATGAGTCCACATATACTCTTATTTGGTGCTCACAACATCATCATAACATGTAGAAACATCAATTTCAAGAGGATCTTTAATTATTCCCTATAATCACAACATAAGAAACCTGGAGGCTAAAATGAAGTTTCCTTTAACAACAAATAATAATGTTGGGTTACATTTAAGAAACACCCACATGCACTCACATTTCGAATGTTCTTGTAAAAAACTAAGTAAGAAGAGGCATAACATGTATTCTAAATCTAATTGTTACAATAATGAGTAAATTGTGTGAGAGCTACATTAGGATGCAGCTCCAACATCTGAATGACTAAAGTCGTACTCCTATTCAAGAGTTTCATCAACACCAGCAGATGAGTTCCTAGAGCCATGACCATTGTTAAAACCTGTAATGAATTTCAAAAATTTCAGACTTTTGGCTTTGGTGCGTGACTTGGTGGGAGAAAACTTCCTATCACAACCTGGTGCAGAACACAAAAAAACAAGTGCAACTAAGAAAATGTTCTTCCTTCATGTGTTCCTTTATTAATTTATATACACTCTCTGTCTAAAAATAAATAAATTAAGAAACACATTTAATAATGTCTTGCGGTTGTCACATCATTTATTGAGAATGACAGGTCAGGTATTCTCAAACTCATTAAATAAGGTGCCAAGATATCATGTGTAAACTGTTATTCCTTCCTGGGTTTTTTCTTTGGTAGTCAGTAATATTGCATAGTAATAGTGCATGCAAATTCTAAATAGGAAGATATTGCATGGTAATAACTAGTAATTGCATGGTAATAACTAATTAGTAGTTGAGTACCCGTTCTCCTAAACAAGCATTCTCAATCCTCAAGTGTTGCTCTTCAAAGGACATTTCGCTGAGGGTAGAAGGATTTCCACTTTTGGAGCATCGGGTATTAGTTAGTGCCTCCTTGTACGTTGAGTACTCAACACAAAGTTTTTTGTTCTTGGCCTTCAAAATGTTGTTGTCTTGCCTCTCTTTGAGCCTATAGCATTTGAAAGGAGCATGCAAAAGAAATAGCTTAAATTTAATTAAAGCTAGAAACCCAATAAGTATAAATTATACTTCAAAGTTGAGTCCAACTCCAACATTGAATTGAATTGAATTTGTAGATAGTTAGGTACGTACCTTCAACTGGGTTCACTTGAATTGAATTCAAAGCCTAACCTGCAAATTCAAACAGAAATCAATAGAACTAGAAAAAATAATCAATTAAACCAAAAAAATAAAATCATTCATTCAAATTCAATTAAAATGGTAAATATAAATAAAAAAACATATGCATCTATTTCATTAGAAGTACATTTCTCATGTCTATTATCTTACCCTTTTTAATCAAGGAAATCACAGACGTTGAAGATCTATGATGAACACTATCAGCATGTACCATAGAGCAAAGCACAATAGAGAAGGGTTAGAAATATAACACAACATTGGTGGTTTCCTTTTGATTAAACTTGCAGCGATAATCCAATTAAATCAGATATTATTGTGTCACTCATGGATCTATTGGAGAGAAATCAACATACCAACAATTAGTACAAAGGAGGAAAAATCGATAAAAAGTAGATTAGATAATTGAAAAAACATGATGAATCACACAAGATTAGTTGTATATAACTGTACTCTCAGAACCAAAAAATTACCTTTGTTTAGGGAATCAGAGAAAAAATAAGACACACAAAACCTCAAAATATGCTTAAACACTACCCACTGAAGATTCAAGTATTTTCAAACTATAAGACGGAAAAATGGAAATTTTAGAATTATGTGAACAAAATGTACTCGAAGTTGAGAAACACAATTTTTCTGAAAAGAATTCAAGAGATACAGAGAAAAAACAATTTTGGTTCAAAAGTTTCATGGTACGTTTCACTGCAAATTGCAGTTGATTTATGAAAATTAGGGTTTTGCAAGAAATGGTGGTAAGTTTATATGTATATATAGTGTTGGAAAAAGGGGTGTATCAAGTGAGAGGAGTTTTAATATGAGAGGGTGATAGGATTAAATATGGACCGTATAACAATACATGGGTAGATGTGATTAAAATGTGGATGGCTACCATATTGACTTTTTGTTTTTATCTCAACCGCTAATACTTTAATCTATGGCTATGATTCACTCCTCTCACATTCTCATAATAAAATTGCACTCACATGACTCACTTGATACGTGTAATTCTTATCTTGTTTTTATTACAACCTTTGAATCCATTTAATTATAATAAATAAGTTATAAAGACAATTATGAGACTATATTTATTAATATGTGTAATTCTTATCTAGTTTTTAGTACACCCTTTGAATCCATTTAATGTATATATATATATATATATATATATATATATATATATATATATATATATATATATATATATATATAACATAAGATAACTATTCTTTTTTGGTTACATAAAGTTTAGGTGAGTTGGGCTCTGTGGACTCACCAGCAAAGCAAGCAGCCTCAAGACTCTATGAATTATATGTATGTATGTGTGTGTGTGTATATATATATATATATATATATATATATCTATAGATATAAAATAAAATTTAAAACTAATAAAGTTTTATTAAATAATTGGAATTCAATATTAATTAGTATTTTAATTGCAAAATCTTCTAAGTATAAATTTTGGTTGAGAAATTGGATCATGTCTATAACATCCTAGTATTTCAAACCTCATGGAAATACTAAGACATACATAAATAGCATACATCAGAGTACTAAACCTGTTTAAAGCATTGAACACATTAACTTAGACGAATAAATTCATCTACTAAACTTGAAGGCTAAAAAGCCAACCATAAACTAATGACATAAAAGCATAGCCCAAGTCATTAATACAATCCCTGGTGTCCAATAACTAAAAACAAGTTCAAACTATCGTCTTAAACAAGTTGAAACATAAGTTCAAAATGTCATGTTTAGTTACATAATGTAACCTTAGGACAATGACTAAGCAAACATAACATTAGATCACAATGATCTTTCAAAATACTTAAAACTCTATACACAGTTGCACTTACTCCGTTTGCTTGGCATGTCCTTGCTTATCTGTAAAATTCACAAATAATAAACAGTAAGATATAAAATCTCAGTGAGTTCTTTCGGAACCCCTCACCATATAACTCTCGGTGTGTTTAATTCTTTTCTTTTCACTTGCCTTAGAATAACATCAGACAACCACTGAACAGTTCCCCCAATAAACCCACCCAATAATAGCTATTACCGAGTTATGTTCTTCGGGTCCAAGCTTAGGGTCAATTACCTCCCCTCCCTTGGTATGCTATTTACTTGGGATCGTCATCCCCATGGTATTTTATCTTTAATTAGGACTATAAGGTCCATTACTTGACACATTGATTACATTCTCACACGCTAATGATTCTATACGGTTTATAATAATATAACCATACACACTTTGAGCAATCAAAATTCATCTCAATCATAACCAATTTGGAGTATTTAAAATTCTTTTACCATTGGGGAAGGTTGGGAATAGAATTGGAAGAGTTTGGAACACATTTGGTACCTAAAAGAGTGAAAAAAATGAGTTTAGAACTGTTAGATGCGCTTGGACGCATGGTCATGCGCTTGGAGCGCTTTTGAACAGTTTGGTTCTGTCACTCGTGCACTTGGGCGCACAGTCATGCGCTTGGACCGCTTTTGTATGCTGGAAGTGATTTCAAATGTTCCATTTCAAGGTCTTTGGTACCCAAACCTATTCCAATTCGGTCCCAACATAAAAACAGATTTCAAACCACATTTTATTCATATTTTGGAGCAATTAAAAACATCAAAGCAACAATCCAAGCCATACAAGTCATGGAATCATCAAGCATATCATCATTTACCATTCAACAATATCAACATAAAGCTTCCCCAATGAACTTCAACTTTACTAAACCATTTTAGCAACCACAAGCTACCAAATAAATATGTTTTCATCATGTAACAACTGAGACTCCATAAAACATACAACAAATCGAAGAACTCACCTATCGTGATGAAAATCACGAAACACCGATACTTTATGAAGCTCGAACGACCCGAAAACACCAGAACTCACTCTGAACTCGTTCCAAACACTTCTAAACCGAAACCAACCCACTATGAACCTCGCAATAGCAACTTAAACACTCAATTCCCTCCTTAAATCGACAATGTGGGTGACTAATAGAGCTTCCAAACTGATTTCGCGACAACCTCGTATCCGAGACTTGACTTATTATTTACTCGAATAATAACTCACCCGTTAATTTCTTAATTCGAAATTAACGGAACGAGGGATGTTACAATGCATAATCTGCATCATTTGGAAATTAAATTTATCAATCATCTATTCAAACATATTCAATCGATTATATTTCAATCAATTAAATAAAATCCCCTACTAATCTCAAGAATTGAGATTGGCCACTTTGGGGATGTTACAATGTCCATCTTGAAAATTTAATAAAGGCAATTTAAAATATATTAGAGGAATATACTGGTGATAATTTTGAAAAAGAAAGGAAAATAATTGATAATAATTTATTTGTTTATTTTCACTTTTTAAATTTTTCCACATTCGTAGCAAGTTGGTGGACTTGAGAAGTTTTCCTTGCTTGGGACTCTTTTGGGTGAAGAATTCTTCTTGGGGAAGCTTTTCCTTCTCATGAACTTTTTGAATTTTCTAACCATTAGATCCATATACTCATCGTCTTCATCATCTTCATTTTCCGAATCATCACTATCATCAGGTGGATTTGAACTAGAAGCCTTGAGAGCTAAGCTTTTCTTTTTCTTCATGTTCAGCTAGACGAGTGAGATCTAACTCGTGCTCATGTAGTTTCCCAAAAAGAGTGGCGAGTTTCATAGTAGCTAAATTCCTTGATTCAATTTATAGCAGATTACATTTTTGGTTGCCATTCTCTGCTTAGACATCTCAAAGACTTTGTTGATCAAGTCTTCTAGAGGAATGATTTTCCTAATGAGCCCAGTTGATTCACTATGTGAGTAAACCTCTTTGCATTTCTTGTATAGTTTCTCCTTGATTCATTCCGAATAGTTCATATTCTCGGATAAGAGTGTTTGTTCTTGCTCTTTTTACCTCATCGTACCTTTCATGAGTGACTTGAAGATTGTCCCACATTTCTTGGCGGTTTTGCGAGTTGATACATTGAAGAACTCATCGGGCTGAAAGTCACGAAAGTGATGATGTTCTTGGCACAGAGATTATATTGAACTTTTCTTTTATCATTATCCGTCCATTCATTTCTTTATTTGATAGTGAGAATACCATTTACCATGTGCGTGGGGACAAATGGTCCATTTTCAACAGTATCCCATACATCTATATCTACCCCTTCAATGAATATTCTCATTCTTTCTTTCCAATATGCATAATCTTTCCGTTGAATCTCGGAGGACGGGTAAGAGATGCACCCTCTTGCGTACACCAACCTCAAGCCATTTCTCTTGAAGCTGCTAGGCCCTTTAAACAAGAGTCTAGCTCTGATACCACTTGTTACCAAGTGGCTTCAGTCTCAAGAAAGGGAGGGGGGGTGAATTGAGACTTTAAAATCTTTTCCCCTTTTTAAACAACTTAGCGCGCAGGTTTATGGAATGAACGAATTAGAAACAAAAACAGTAAATAACACAGGAGATTTATACTGGTTCAACCACCTCCTAGTGACCTCCTCCAGTCCTCACAAACCCTTTGTGATATTTTCACTATCAAAACAAAGCTTAAACCGGGTGCTTTAAAACCCTTACAGACTCAGACGCTCTTCACCTAGGATACCTCACCTTGTGCAAGAGCCCTTAACAACAGTTTTAACAAGAGATACCCCACCCTTGTTACAATCAAAAACCCTAGAGAGATACCCCACTCTCTGGTACAACCAATTAACATACAAGAGATACCCCACCATTGTTACAGTCAAAACCCTAGAGAGATTCCCCACTCTCTAGTATTACCAATTACATTAAAATCAAATTACAAGAAAAATAGTAATACCTCTAAAGTAGGTGAATACAACAAATTGAAGCTTCCCAACCTAACTCTTGAGAGAGATCAGCTCAAAAAGATGGGAACAGTGAAATGTGCAATGGTATGCGATGTGCGCGCGCTTCAGCTTTTTGAGAATTGTAGGTTGTGTTGTTGTTTGGGAAGCCCTAAGTCTCTATTTATAGAGGTTGTGAAAAATATGACTGTTGGAAAATTTCTAAAATTGTTTTTATAAGTGGATAATCGATCATGTGCTTATAAAGACACAACTTCATAATCGACTAGGTGCTTATAAAAGAAACAACTTTATAAGTCAATGATCGATTATGCCCTTTTAAAGCATATATTCATAATCAATCATTTGCTTCCAAAATTGAGTCGATTGTTTTCTTTTAAAAGCTTAAGTGGGAAATTGATTATGTGCTTTAATCAAGTCAAGTCCATAATCGATTGTTTTCTTTATAAATCAAGTTAGGACAGGTCGATAATCTATTACATATTCTATTATGTGCCCGTGCCTAAGCATGCTTTTATCAAATGAAGGCATATGTTAGATTTGCTTGTGTGAGTGTTAGTGTGTTGAGTGATTTGAGCCGATCCTCAAAAGCAGTTTACAATTCATTCCTAAGACACGACCCCACTTCCTAAGGACTACCCTTAACACATACTTAATTCTTGGGTTGGTTGTGCCTTGGAGTTCCATTTGTCACTTTGTCTAAGATTACTTCATCATCAAAACTGAACCTGCAACACAAGATATCCACAAGAATGTCTTCCCCAAGTAATTCACTTTTAAGTATTCAATGCAGTATGTGATGCAGGTGCACTGAATGTTGTTGCATTTGCAATGTGCCTTTCAGTCATTGTCTTCAGAGTTTCATTACAAGCTTTTATGTCTAAGATGTTAAATAAGTTCACTCTTGTCTTTTTAAAGTACCCACAGTGTAAGAACTAAAGTGCACACATCATTTACATGCATCAAACTTACTTAAAAGATCATTAAATGGTTAGAACATTCCAACTAAGAGAGATTTAGCTCATGGTAGACATTGCAAGGTATATATAGACTGAATAGATCATGTTAATATAATTGAAATCACAAAAAAGAAACAACAAGATAGATATTACACAATTTGAAGCTCTTTGCATGAAGTCTCCTAGCAATGCAGTTGCATCAGCTACTCAGCACTTCGTAAATACTACGAAGTGAGGAAAAGGAGGATTTGTCAATTCCTTCCATTCCTTCTTACAAAATAGAAACTAACTTTGTCTATTGAAATTTGAATCTAACTTATGGATTGTGATATATTTCCAAGTGAAGGAGTGAGGCCTTTATATAGTCTTCATTTGAGGTGCTTCCTTCCTTGGAGTTGAAGTAAACTAGAGGTGTAACCATGGTTAATTTCAAAAGTTTTCTCACAAGTTGAAGCATACACTCAAGTGTAGAGGGAGGTCCAATGAGAGATGATCATGTGTCTCTATGTAAGTGAGTCTTCAAAGCTATGTTGGTATTGTGGGCGACGAAATGAGCAAGTTGCACTTGCTTTAGTGACTAAGCCTGAGGTCATCACCCGCCACTTCTTTTCTTTGTTAATTGTAACATCCAGGGCTTCTAGTCGACATTAGAAACCTGTGGTACTACTTATAGCTTTTCAGAGATACACTTAAATAACTTTGGATTAAGACAATCCGAACAATTAATAATGAAAACTGAATAAGAATGATAGGTTTTATAAAATAAATTCAAATACTGAAAAGATTTAATATAAATCATCTTAATTAGTTACATAAATACTTAATCCGAATACAAAAGTGCATATACCTAATACATTCCCAACTTAACTATGAACAACTAAACATAAACATTAGCATAATATAATACTAATCTTCATGAGCAGATTGTCATCTAGCCGGGTCTTTGATCTCGCCGTTGAATCCTTTAAACTTCACCCATGAGTCTGAAAAACATTCAACAATAAACAATGAGATTACAAATCTCAGTGAGCTCTTTCGCGACCCCTCACTCATAACCTCTCTCCGTCTTTTATTAATCTTCTCACTTGTCATAGTGTTGCGTAATCCATAAGAAGACTGAACATTGTCAGCTTCAGCGGAGAACCCAACCCGAAGCAACAATCTGAGTCATGACAAGTAGCTAATGGTTCTAAGCGGGTAAGGGCATGGCAATAACAAATAAGTAGTTAAGTACCTACTCTCTTAAAGGAGCTTTTTCAATCCGCAAGTAGTTAAGTACCTTCACTGGGTTGGCTTGAATTGAATTCAAAACATAACCTGCAAATTCAAATAGAAATCAATAGAACTTGTAAAAATAAGAAATTAAACGCCAAAACAAAATCATTCATTTAAATGCAATTATAATGGTAAATATAGAAAAACGAACATATGCATCTATTTCATTTAAAGTACATTTCTCATGTATATTATCTTACCCTTTTTTAATCAAGAAAATCACGGTCGTTGAAGATCTATGGCGAACACTATTAGCATGTACCATTGAGCATAGCACAATAGAGAAGGCATAGAAATATAACACAACATTGACGGTTTCCTTTTGATTAAACTTGCAGCGATAATACAAAAATTGGATATTATTGTCTCACTCATGGACCTATTGGATAGAAGTCAACAAATCAACATAACAATACAAATGAGGAAAAAAATCGATAAAAAGTAGATTATATAATTGAAAGACGTGATGAATCACTTGAGATTAGTTGTCTATAACTGCACGCTTAGAACCAAATTTTTTCCTTTGATTCAATTTTTAGGGAATGAGAGAAAAACTAAGACACACAAACCTCAAAATATGTTTAAACACTACCCACCGAAGATTCAAGTATTTTCAAACTGTAAAATGGGAAAATGAAAATTTTAGAATTTTGTGAAGAAAAATGTACTCAAAATTGAGAAACACAATTTTTCTGAAAAGAATTCAAGAGATACAAAGAAAAAAGAATTCTGGTTCAAGAAATCTACGCAACCGCAGTGATTTATGAAAATTAGGGTTCTGCAAGAAAAGGTGGAGTAAATATATAGAGTTGGAAAAATGGAAGAATATATATATATATATATATATATATATATATATATAGGGGGTGTATCAAGTGAGAGGAGTTCAAATATGAGAGGATGAGAGGATTAAATCTAGACCGTTTAACAATATATGGGTAGTTGTGATTAAAAGGTCGATGGTTACCACATTGACTTTTTGTTTTATATATTCTCAACCGCTAATCATTTAATCTATGGCTATAATTCACTACTCTCACTCTCTCATAATAAAAGTGGTCTCACTCGATACGTTCCATATAACAATACGTGTAATTCTTATCTTGTTTTTTTTTTTTTTTGTAAATTCTTATCTTGATTTTATTACAGCCTTTGAATCCAATTAATTATAATAAATAAGTTATAAAGGCAATTATGATACTATATTTATTAATATGTGTAATTCTTATCTAGTTTTTATTACACCCTTTGAATCTATCTATTAATAATACATTTATATAGGCTCCTCAAAGCCAATAATCTGAGGTGTCAACTTCTAAGACTATCCACATAGGACTATTTAATAATACTTGCCACCTTGGTAAAAAAATACCCAATCATGTCTCACGTGGCATTCCATATTTAGGTGATCACATTTGAATTTGATTATGGTTGTCACATTTAACCAGGCATTCAATTGTGTGTTACAAATTTATGATTTATTTTTCATAAATGTAAACATCCAAGTAATAGATTTTTTATACCAAAAAATAAATGATACGTTTTTTTTACATCCAAATAAATGATAAATTTATCTATAACCGTCAAATATTTAAATTTAAATTTTAATTATAGAAATTCATATATCACAATCAATTTTGTGTCACAAATTAATTGATATTACATTTGTCATATTCATTACTTTAGGTTATATGTTTTAATTCTCATAATGTTCTAAATTTAAAAAAAATGTTTGAAGTCTTTTATTTATTTTGGATTATATGTGAACTAAAATAGTGATTTTTTTAAATAAAAAAAACCTTATACCTATGCTAGAATCACACCATGGGCAAATTGTGTCTGTAAGGGTGCATCCAAGGATTCTAGAACATATAGGTTCTCAATCTCTCTCTCTCTCTCTCTCTCCAATCTCTCTATATTATTGTTCTTGTTTTTTATGATATGTACTTCTATTTTCTTCAACAAGGGAGAAGACAGGAAAGAAACATAGGTTCCTCATCTATCTCTCTCTCTCACCATCACTGATTTAGCCACTGGCTTATGGAGGCAGAAGAAACTTCAGCAAACAATCACCGTCATGAACTCCTCTTTAAGGTAATGTGTTGCTCTTTTAAATTTTATTTTTCATGTTACCGTTTTTTTTACATCCAAATAAATGATAAATTTATCTATAACCGTCAAATATTTAAATTTAAATTTTTTTTATAGAAATTCATATATCACAATCAATTTTGTGTCACAAATTAATTGATATTACATTTGTCATATTCATTACTTTAGGTTATATGTTGTAATTCTCATAATGTTCTAAATTTAAAAAAAAATGTTTGAGAAAATAATTTGGTGTATTTAAGTCGGATTCCCAAATATCCGACTTAAAAGTGAACGCGGTGGCATTTTTGTAATAAATATGAGAAAAATTTCTGGCGCTCACCTATTAAAGTCGGATATCTCACATTCTAGCTTGTTTTTGACTTTTTTTTTGTTTAAAAACCAAACACTTAAACACTATTATTTTTTTACCAAAAAACAAAACACACGCTAAAACTCTTCCATCGTTCTGCGTTCTCTTCCAATCGCTCTCTACCAAACACAGCCGTTCCATTCTCTACGCATCACTCTCTCCGCCAAAGCTCCCTCTCTCCGCCAACTCTTCGTCTTCCTCCGTCGCTCTCTCCTCTCTATCGCCGTCTCCATCAATCTCGTTGTCACCATCTCTCTCCCTGTCACCGTCACTTTCTTTGGTTCGCCTTCTTCTGGTTGTTCTGAAAGGTAAACCACCACTCCTATTCTGAAATTCATTTCGTGAGCTGAGTCTTCATTAAGATGAGAGATATTGTTATGTTTGACTGAATTAAAGGAATTTCATATCTCTTTATGCATCATAGGGTTTTGTTATTTGCCTTGTTGTTTTGTGAACTTTGTTAGGCTTTGATGTTTTTTGATTCTGAATTTGGAGAATTTATAGTTTTTGAGCCACAATGTTTTGTGATTTTAACATATTGGGGCTAGTTTATTTCTTGAGTTTCGATACTTGGATAAGGTGTTTGATGAAATGACAAAGAGGGTTAGTTGATGTTGACAAAGAGGGAGTGATGGCTTTACTTTGTTCAGGTGTAAGAAGTTGTTACCAGCTAAGAAGCAGATGGTCAATACTTTAGGCACCTATTGTTCTGGTGATACAACTCGAGGTTGGTTTGCTATATATTTGTTCTTTGTTTTAGGTTGCTTGGATTTGTAGTGTGTTGTTTGTTTATGTTTTTGTAAATGTATTGATGATGTGTTCCTGAATTTTGGATTGTAGAGTTTTGAGGATATACTGGGTGGCAAGATTGAAAGTCTAGTCATTATTGAGTTTGTGGCTATGTTTGTATGCCCTAATTGATATTTGTGATCTCATAAATAATTTCAGGAGCTTCATTCTGGTGTTCTGATGTGGTTATGTTTCTTTTCAAGGTACATATGTATTTTATATTTTTTTGTTTTTACTCACAGGTAACATTCCTCTTACCCATTAACCATTAGCCATTCTGAAAGGTAACATTCCTCTTTTCAAGATACATATGTATTTTATATATTTTTTTCTTGAGCAGCTTTTGGTAAGAATGAAAGTCCTCTCAGATCTATCAAAGGAACAATTCTGTCTTCCTGAATTCAGAAACTTCTCCCACGTAATCCTTTTTTCCCACTCTAAACCACAATTATAGCTAGATTTCTTCCTTGAACCTTGGGATGAGAAGAAGTTCATAGCACCATTTTACCTTTTTCTTTTGCAGGTGAAAATAGTTGAAACTTTGTTCAGAAAATACGTGTTGTTTTAGTGTTTCCATTCCTGAACTTAATTAACTTTATTGACTATTAAAGAGTGCCAGTGGTACATCTGGGACTTAATTAGCTTTGTTGACTATTAAATTAAATTAAGGTACAAAATTCCTTGATTAGTAAACTACCAACAAGACATTTGTATCAGTGGGTTCAATTCAATGCACTATAGAGTATAGATAGAATACATCTGTCCTCCTTGAACAATAGTTTTTATACATAGAGAATGTTCTGTATATCTTGTTAATGGTTCATGAACGTGATTATTATATTGATTGATAATAACTTTATAGGTATGATTGGCTAGCAAAGAGGAACCTTCATGCCGGATACTTCTTCTAGGCAATGAGTGCTTATGGTCTAGGTATGCTATGTTTGATCTGGGAATAGTTTTCATTTATAGAATATGTTATCAGTAGAGTAATTTTTCTATGTATGGTGAAGTTTTGAAGCATCATATTTGAGTTCCATGTAGTGTCTATGAATTTTATTGCAGCATTTACCCTTGTGCTTTGAGGAATTTGAAATTGGAATAGATGAAAATATAGCCTAGAAGAAAAAAAATCGGAATTTGGAAGTGATCTCCCACACCAGTGTCGAGACGTGGTGACAAGGGTGGATGTGTCGCTCCTACGCAACCATCCATATGACCCGGGACCACTAGTGCCGACCTTCACCATCATGGCAGTGATGAAGCAATGGCAATCGCGAGTTGGGAGTCAAGTCGAATTTTCATACTCAAAACGAGTCCTCAATGAACTTTCGCCACTTGTTTGTTAAAATTTCCAACATAACTGACTTTCATAGTGCTTGCGGTGAACATATGTCTATATTCTTGAGAGAGGATAACGATGTCACAGGTCTAAAGTTTTTCGGATAATGAGGCTCGTGTCTCTCACGGCAAAGGCACAGAAGGATTTTGAGTTTCCCAAACTAAGTTACTCCGAAGTGCAGTTCAGATTCCCACATTGTGCAACAATTTGGAGTGATTGCTGTTTTAATGAGCTTTATTTTGGTATTGTCGCTCCACCAATTTCAGCAAGGTATCAATTTAAATTTGGATCTCATGTCACAATTTCTTTTGCGGTCAATTATAGATGTGGAAACCTTGAAGATCGTATGCCTTTAATAAATAGGACTTATAGCTTGATAGTAATATTCTGCACTTCCTTACTCATATTGCTAATTAAAATGACTTAGAGTGGCTGTTTTCCTTTTAGCATTAGTGATGAGGTTGCTTCTCTTATTGCTTTTGCTTCAAACTCAATGGTGCTTAAGGGACCGATTCTCCTTGATATTATATCTCCTATGATTCATTCAAGGGTAGCTATTTGGTGGGTTTCCCTAGTTTGAATGTAACCCATATGATTCAGAATCAAATTTAATTTGGGATTTAGGGATTAAGACCTAGTTAGTCACTGCATTGCACAATTTTAATTTTGTTTGCATTGATTTATGATAGTTTTCATTTGAAAGAGGTGTTGAATGCTGATATGTATTGCTTTTGCTAACTGTCGGCCCATTCGGATATTGTTCTGTACTGGCAAATTTCAGGTACTGGTTTGGAGAATTTTCCACAATATGGGCATGTGCCTGGAGCTGGAGGTGGCTATTATGTAATGATAAATATGATGACTATTGTCTCCGGAACTATCACCAACAATTGGAAAAAGGTAATTGACTTTTCAACTTTTAAGACTATTACTAGATAATTATTATTGAGTACGTATTAGATTAACTCATGGTTCTTATGTATCTTTTATTGTTTTAGGTATTCAATTCAACTGATCCGTTCTCATCTGAAGAATTGAAGGACATTAGACAAGTTTGGGCTGAATTCTTTCTAAGATTGTATGAGGAGGAGCGTAAGCGAGATTGGAAAGGAAGAAAGAAGAAAGAAGAAATCAACTTAAGTGAATGTGTAGTTCATTATCGTACATTTTGGAATATATTATTAGAATATCAAGAATTTATTTAGTTGTTTTTTTTAATCGATGGAAGTGTAGTATTAGTGTATATTTTGGTATGAAATCTATCGGTTTAACTCTATATATTTAAGTAAAGTAGTTTAATTACTAGTGTTTGTATGTGTCCTCTCTTGTCTAAATTTGAAATTGTAGTACTTTAATTACTTTAAAGCATGTGCAGAAAATTATTGTGTAAGAAAGGTCAATCAAAAAAATAATTAAAACAAAAAAAAAAGTACTTTTAAAGTCGGATATTCTTTTTATACGATGCCTTATATCCGACTTAAAATAAGACTTTTTAAAGTCGGATATCCTTCTTAATCCGAAACTTTAAATGTGTTCCGAGAGATCATAACATGTTACAATAAAACTTTTCAAGTCGGATTATTGAATTTATCCGACTTTAAAATCGTCTTTTAAAGTCGGATAATTGAATTTATCCGACTTTAAAACCGTCTTTTAAAGTCGGATGCCCATCCGACTTTAAAATTTTCAAACTTTCTAAGTCGCCTTAATAGAAGTCGGATGGACATCCGACTTTGAATGTCCAAAATATCCGACTTTAAATCCTCTTTTTTTACTAGTGGGTGCAGCCAAGGATTCTAGAACATATAGGTTCTCAATCTCTCTCTCTCCAATCTCTCTATATTATTGTTCTTGTTTTTTATGATATGTACTTCTATTTTCTTCAACAAGGGAGAAGACATGAAAGAAACATAGGTTCCTCATCTATCTCTCTCTCTCTCACCATCACTGATTTAGCCACTGGCTTATGGAGGCAGGAGAAACTTCAGCAAACAATCACCGTCATGAACTCCTCTTTAAGGTAATGTGTTGCTCTTTTAAATTTTATTTTTCATGTTATAATTTCCTTATGGCCTACTCTTTGACATTTCAAAGAGGTTACCTCCCCCTAAGGATTTTGTGTTGCACACAAATGGTGATCCCCTTGAGGAATCAAGTGTAGATTCTAAGGAACGATTAAATGAGAAAACAACAGGATTTTTGTTCTCTTTTAATTTATTTATTTTTACCTTTGGGAGAGGGCAAGACACTTAGATGTATTATTGCTTATTTAATATGCTCTTTAGTTTATATTAATATGACATGTTTTTCCAGTCTCTAAAGAGCAAGTTCAATATTCAGGATTCCCAAGAATCTTGGTATTTTGGTGCTGATAAAGATAGTCCAATTTCTTATGAGGCTGCAAGAACTGTCCAGGGTATTGAATCGTTTACATTAGAGCAGCTGACATAGCAACATGATCAGGTAAATGCTTGCTCTCCTGTAAGATTTACTTGGCTGTACATTATTTTGAAATAGTAAGATATAAGATATTAACAAGCCTTCTCTACATGCGTATTATACATGTAGATTTGTGGGCTCACTTCTTATGATGTTTTTAATTATAACTTTTTGTGTTGCTTGATTTCTAATTGCTAATTATTATTTTTTGTCTTCCATATCATATTTCTAGGCAAACCTCATAAGAGTCTCCGCATGTTTATGTATTCAATTATCTATTATTCTAAATGAACGATATATTTGAAGTTGTTGGCAATTGAGCTTATTTGTTGAGGGCAGCACCATCATATTCTTTAGCCTTTTGCGTTATTGTCTTAAAGTTTCCTTTGTGCATTTGTTATACGGGAGAGGTTTGGTTTATCTTTTTAGATAATCTTTCTTTGGTTTATAGCAGCTATATATAATCGATTCATCATGTTACGCCATCTCATCTCCTGCATAACTCATATCCTAATTCACTCTCTTAACTTTCCAGAATTGATCTCACCATTAGGAATTGGAACAAGAGCATGTGTGATCCTCTATTCAGCTTTGGAGCTATGTAATCTATTAATAATACATTTATATAGGCTCCTCAAAGCCAATAATCAGAGGTGGCAACTTCTAAGACTATCCACATAGGACTATTTAATAATACTTGCCACCTTGGTAAAAAAATACCCAATCATGTCTCACGTGGCATTCCATATTTAGGTGATCACATTTGAATTTGATTATGGTTGTCACATTTAACCAGGCATTCAATTGTGTGTTACAAATTTATGATTTATTTTTCATAAATGTAAACATCCAAGTAATACATTTTTTATACCAAAAAATAAATGATACGTTTTTTTTACATCCAAATAAATGATAAATTTATCTATAACCGTCAAATATTTAAATTTAAATTTTAATTATAGAAATTCATATATCACAATCAATTTTGTGTCACAAATTAATTGATATTACATTTGTCATATTCATTACTTTAGGTTATATGTTTTAATTCTCATAATGTTCTAAATTTAAAAAAAATGTTTGAAGTCTTTTATTTATTTTGATTTATATGTGAACTAAAATAGTGATTTTTTTAAATAAAAAAAACCTTATACCTATGCTAGAATCACACCATGGGCAAATTGTGTCTGTAAGGGTGCAGCCAAGGATTCTAGAACATATAGGTTCTCAATCTCTCTCTCTCTCTCCAATCTCTCTATATTATTGTTCTTGTTTTTTATGATATGTACTTCTATTTTCTTCAACAAGGAAGAAGACAGGAAAGAAACATAGGTTCCTCATCTATCTCTCTCTCTCTCTCTCTCACCATCACTGATTTAGCCGCTGGCTTATGGAGGCAGGAGAAACTTCAGCAAACAATCACCGTCATGAACTCCTCTTTAAGGTAATGTGTTGCTCTTTTAAATTTTCTTTTTCATGTTATAATTTCCTTATGGCCTACTCTTTGACATTTCAAAGAGGTTACCTCCCCCTAAGGATTTTGTGTTGCACACAAATGGTGATCCCCTTGAGGAATCAAGTGTAGATTCTAAGGAACGATTAAATGAGAAAGCAACGGGATTTTTGTGTTCTTTTAATTTATTTATTTTTACTTTTGGGAGAGGGCAAGACACTTAGATGTATTATTGCTTATTTAATATGCTCTTTAGTTTATATTAATATGATATGTTTTTCCAGTCTCTAAAGAGCAATTTCAATATTCAGGATTCCCAAGAATCTTGGTATTTTGGGGCTGATAAAGATAGTCCAATTTCTTATGAGGCTGCAAGAACTGTCCAAGGTATTGAATCGTTTACATTTGAGCAGCTGACATAGCAACATGATCCGGTAAATGCTTGCTCTCTTGTAAGATTTACTTGGCTGTACATTATTTTGAAATAGTAAGATATAAGATATTAACAAGCCTTCTCTACAGGCCTATTATACATGTAGATTTGTGGGCTTACTTCTTATGATGTTTTTAATTATAACTTTTTATGTTGTTTGATTTCTAATTGCTAATTATTATTTTTTGTCTACCATATCATATTTCTAGGCAAACCTCATAAGAGTCTCTGCATGTTTATGTATTCAATTATCTATTATTCTAAATGAACAATATATTTGAAGTTGTTGGCAATTGAGCTTATTTGTTGAGGGCAGCACCATCATATTCTTTAGCCTTTTGTGTTATTGTTTTAAAATTTCCTTTGTGCATTTGTTATACGGGAGAGGTTTGGTTTATCTTTTTAGATAATCTTTCTTTGGTTTATAGCAGCTATATATAATCGATTCATCATGTTACGCCATCTCATCTCCTGCATATCTCATATCCTAATTCACTCTCTTAACTTTCCAGAATTGATCTCACCATTAGGAATTGGAACAAGAGCTTGTGTGATCCTCTAATCAGCTTTGGAGCTATGTAATCTATTAATAATACATTTATATAGGCTCCTCAAAACCAATAATCTGAGGTGTCAACTTCTAAGACTATCCACATAGGACTATTTAATAATACTTGCCACCTTGGTAAAAAAATACCCAATCATGTCTCACGTGGCATTCCATATTTAGGTGATCACATTTGAATTTGATTATGGTTGTCACATTTAACCAGGCATTCAATTGTGTGTTACAAATTTATGATTTATTTTTCATAAATGTAAACATCCAAGTAATACATTTTTTATACCAAAAAATAAATGATACGTTTTTTTTACATCCAAATAAATGATAAATTTATCTATAACCGTCAAATATTTAAATTTAAATTTTAATTATAGAAATTCATATATCACAATCAATTTTGTGTCACAAATTAATTGATATTACATTTGTCATATTCATTACTTTAGGTTATATGTTTTAATTCTCATAATGTTCTAAATTTAAAAAAAAATGTTTGAAGTCTTTTATTTATTTTGAATTATATGTAAACTAAAATAGTGATTTTTTTAAATAAAAAAAACCTTATACCTATGCTAGAATCACACCATGGGCAAATTGTGTCTGTAAGGGTGCAGCCAAGGATTCTAGAACATATAGGTTCTCAATCTCTCTTTCTCCAATCTCTCTATATTCTTGTTCTTATTTTTTATGATACTTCTATTTTATTCAACAAGGGAGATGACAGGAAAGAAACATAGGTTCCTCATCTCTCTCTCTCTCTCTCTCTCACCATCACTGATTTAGCCGCTGGCTTATGGAGGCAGGAGAAACTTCAGCAAACAATCACCGTCATGAACTCCTCTTTAAGGTAATGTGTTGCTCTTTTAGATTTTCTTTTTCATGTTATAATTTCCTTATGGCCTACTCTTTGACATTTCAAAGAGGTTACCTCCCCCTAAGGATTTTGTGTTGCACGCAAATGGTGATCCCCTTGAGGAATCAAGTGTAGATTCTAAGGAACGATTAAATGAGAAAGCAACGGGATTTTTGTGTTCTTTTAATTTATTTATTTTTACTTTTGGGAGAGGGCAAGACACTTAGATGTATTATTGCTTATTTAATATGCTCTTTAGTTTATATTAATATGATATGTTTTTCCAGTCTCTAAAGAGCAATTTCAATATTCAGGATTCCCAAGAATCTTGGTATTTTGGGGCTGATAAAGATAGTCCAATTTCTTATGAGGCTGCAAGAACTGTCCAAGGTATTGAATCGTTTACATTTGAGCAGCTGACATAGCAACATGATCCGGTAAATGCTTGCTCTCTTGTAAGATTTACTTGGCTGTACATTATTTTGAAATAGTAAGATATAAGATATTAACAAGCCTTCTCTACAGGCCTATTATACATGTAGATTTGTGGGCTTACTTCTTATGATGTTTTTAATTATAACTTTTTATGTTGTTTGATTTCTAATTGCTAATTATTATTTTTGTCTACCATATCATATTTCTAGGCAAACCTCATAAGAGTCTCTGCATGTTTATGTATTCAATTATCTATTATTCTAAATGAACAATATATTTGAAGTTGTTGGCAATTGAGCTTATTTGTTGAGGGCAGCACCATCATATTCTTTAGCCTTTTGTGTTATTGTTTTAAAATTTCCTTTGTGCATTTGTTATACGGGAGAGGTTTGGTTTATCTTTTTAGATAATCTTTCTTTGGTTTATAGCGACTATATATAATCGATTCATCATGTTACGCCATCTCATCTCCTGCATATCTCATATCCTAATTCACTCTCTTAACTTTCCGAATTGATCTCACCATTAGGAATTGGAACAAGAGCTTGTGTGATCCTCTAATCACTTTGGAGCTATGTAATCTATTAATAATACATTTATATAGGCTCCTCAAAACCAATAACTGAGGTGTCAACTTCTAAGACTATCCACATAGGACTATTTAATAATACTTGCCACCTTGGTAAAAAAATACCCAATCATGTCTCACGTGGCATTCCATATTTAGGTGATCACATTTGAATTTGATTATGGTTGTCACATTTAACTGAGCATTCAATTGTGTGTTACAAATTTATGATTTATTTTTCATAAATGTAAACATCCAAGTAATACATTTTTATACCAAAAAATAAATGATACGTTTTTACATCCAAATAAATGATAAATTTATCTATAAAATCAAATATTTAAATTTAAATTTTAATTATAGAAATTCATATATCACAATCAATTTTGTGTCACAAATTAATTGATATTACATTTGTCATATTCATTACTTTAGGTTATATGTTTTAATTTTCATAATGTTCTAAATTTAAAAAAAAAATGTTTGAAGTCTTTTATTTATTTTGGATTATATGTGAACTAAAATAGTGATTTTTTTAAATAAAAAAAACCTTATACCTATGCTAGAATCACACGATGGGCAAATTGTGTCTGTAAGGGTGCCGCCAAGGATTCTAGAACTTATAGGTTCTCAATCTCTCTCTCTCTCTCTCTCTCTCTCCAATCTCTCTATATTATTGTTCTTGTTTTTTATGATATGTACTTCTATTTTCTTCAACAAAAGAGAAGACAGGAAAGAAACATAGGTTCCTCATCTATCTCTCTCTCTCTCACCATCACTGATTTAGCCGCTGGCTTATGGAGGTAGGAGAAACTTCAGCAAACAATCACCGTCATGAACTCCTCTTAAGGTAATGTGTTGCTCTTTTAAATTTTCTTTTTCATGTTATAATTTCCTTATGGCCTACTATTTGACATTTCAAAGAGGTTACCCCCCCCCCCCTAAGGATTTTGTGTTGCACACAAATGGTGATCCCCTTGAGGAATCAAGTGTAGATTCTAAGGAACGATTAAATGAGAAAGCAACGGGATTTCTGTGCTCTTTTAATTTATTTATTTTTACTTTTGGGAGAGGGCAAGACACTTAGATGTATTATTGCTTATTTAATATGCTCTTTAGTTTATATTAATATGACATGTTTTTCCAGTCTCTAAAGAGCAAGTTCAATATTCAGGATTCCCAAGAATCTTGGTATTTTGGTGCTGATAAAGATAGTCCAATTTCTTATGAGGCTGCAAGAACTGTCCAAGGTATTGAATCGTTTACATTAGAGCAGCTGACATAGCAACATGATCGGGTAAATGCTTGCTCTCCTGTAAGATTTACTTGGTTGTACATTATTTTGAAATAGTAAGATATAAGATATAACAAGCCTTCTCTACAGGCCTATTATACATGTAGATTTGTGGGCTTACTTCTTATGATGTTTTTAATTATAACTTTTTGTGTTGCTTGATTTCTAATTGCTAATTATTATTTTTTGTCTACCTGTTACCTCAAAATTTCGACAGCATATTAAATGAAGTTTTAAATGGGGTTGACTTAACATTTAATAATGTTTTGGGGACCACAGGTCACTATTCAAGTCAATGCACCATCAATTCGACAGAAAGGTATACAAGTGCAGGAAATGCAAGCGAGCTTCGACAAGCTTAGCTCTCAAAACTATGAAGCAAGCAAAGCAAGAAACCTTCGACAAGAGAAGGCTCAACTCTTCGACAAAGCTGGGTTCAACACTTCGTCAAGCGGTTGACAATGAGTTAGTCGAATTGCAAAAAGCAACAGTTAGTGGGCGGTTACTTCTCCTCATTTTTAGGAGGCAGTTATCCTTTTTCCCACGATGGTTTCCCAGCGTATAAATACTCTTTTGTAATAGGAAATAGGGGTCACCACATTTCACAAGAACTCTGAGAAACTCAACTTCCAAACTAAAGCGAAATACGAGTGAAACAGATACATTGTACGTGTTGGTGAACCATCTTTCTTTCAATTAATGCAATACTTACTTTCTTTTTACATTTGTTGCATTTACTGCTTTCATTTTGCTTTCAATTTGCTTCTTTCTATCATTCTCTGTTCTTATACGCGTCAAACACACAAAACTTAAAGGCAATTGTTAAGGAGATTTTCTAGTTTGATCTCACAATCTCAATATTGAAAACTAGTGATTGTTTGCTAAAAACACCAGCAAACAAATTGGCACGCCCAGTGGGACCTTTGCAATTAATTTCGTGTTGTTTCTATAAGTGTATGTATTTGTATGCACTTGAGGAGTGGTAGAATGGTACGCACCAATTCTAACAATGCCTCTAGTTCTAACCCTGTGGTATCACAAGGGCAAGGAACAACCATAGATTCTGTAAGTGTCAGTGTTGCAGGGACAATGGCCCCAGTAACATCAATAACCGCTCCTCCCACGATGTCGATGACCAATGTTGGGTCGACACAATCTATGTCTTTGCCACAAAGTATAGGACTTCCTTCTAGTCCTTATATGGCAGCGAGGGAATAGTTTAGAGACACGTTTCCAGAATATGAGTCTACCACCATACCCCTTTGGTGTATATGGCATGCCTACTGGAATGCCACACATTTCGACCTTTTCCCCTTCACATGTGTCTTCTGAAAGCACACTTGGTCGAAATCCTACCGCATTAACCAATGCGTCCTTGTTGGCGTTAAGACAACAAGTAGGCGAAGTAATCATGATATGGTTAATATGCTAACCCAAAAATTGGTACTTATTTTCAATCCGTTGATTCGAACACCAATACAAGTTACCAAATGTTAGCAAACCAAATGGGTAGGATTGCAGATTTCTTTGGGGCTCTACGGAAATAATAGGCAAGTACCCAATTGTGGGAATAATGCGCCTAATACCCCACGAGAGATCGATTCATCGTGAAGCCCAAGCGGTTGTAGGCGAACAACAAGGATGGGAAATCATATCCACGAAGTAGTGATGGTAAATCGAAACCAAATCGCTGATGAAGTTGTTCGACAAGTGCAACGAAATAACGCTTGCGCTCAAGACAACATAGCCAATTTGGTAGAAACCATAATGGCGCAAAATGGCCTTAACATAGGTTTACATAGGCCTAATTTCATATCACCTTGTGTGAATATGTGTTGCATGAGAATTGCCAAGAGGTTGGAAAATTCCCAAGTTTACTAAGTTTGGGGTGATACCAATGAGTCTCATTGTCGAACACATTGCCCGTTACATGAATGAGGCAGGGGATATAGCCCAAAACGAGAATTTGAAAATGAAATATTTTCCAAATTCTCTAACTAAGAATGCCTTTACGTGGTTTACCATTTACCCCCTGGTTCTATGTATACATGGGGGCAATTGGAAAAAGTTTTTCATGAACATTTTTACATGGGCCAGTCGAAGATTAGTCTTAAGGAATTGGCCAGTGTTCGACGCAAAGTGCCTGAAGCTATTGATGATTACTTGAATAGGATTAGGCTATTAAAGGCTAGGTGTTTTACACAAGTGCCTGAACATGAGCTTGTCGAAATGGCTGCAGGTGGCCTTGATTATTCAATTAGAAAGAAATTGGATACTTCTCATTTGAGAGATATGGCCCAATTAGCCGATAGAGTTCGACAAGTTGAAAGGCTTAAAGAGGAAAAGGCTAGAGTGAATAAGTTCAATAAAAAAGAAAACTCAGTTGGGTTTCATAAAAAAGAGAAAATAGCTTATGTTGATGAGGAATTTGACTTCGCCTTTGATGATGTCGAATCGAGGAAATAGATGTGGTTGAAATCAAGCACTGGTCCTCCTTATGCTTGTAAATTATTAAGGCTCGCAAATGGGAATAACCCTGTAGAGCCTAAAAATGATAGATTTGTGCCTAAAACGTACACTTTTGATGTTACTAAGTGTGATGAAATTTTTGATCTGTTAGTAACTGATGGCCAAATAATAGTGCCTAATGGCCTGAAAGTACCTCCTCTCGAACAGAGGAAGAGAAAGGGTTATTGTAAGTTTCATAATTTCTTGGGACATACAACCGACTGTTGTGTACTTTTCGGGGACATTGTTCGTAAAGCAATCGAAGAGGGAGACTAAGATTTGGCGATAAAAGAACAAAGCACCAATGCAGATTGATGATCCACTCCATCGAGCGAAGCAATGTATGCAGAGCCAATGGAAATGAACATAAGCATGGTGGATGTGAAGATGGCAGGATCTCCTAAGCTGTTAAACCTTCGGCTGCACAAGATCAAAAGTGTAATATGGATGGGTGATCTTTGTGCAAAAGATTACTCGGGGAGGAGTATGGCGAAAAAAATACGGTTTGTGTACCCCAAAGTGAAGAGGAATTAATAGACTTCCTCAATAGGTGCGGTGAAAAACTACGAGGTAATGCTATGCCCCGGATGTAGTCTTTGTTTTTCGACAAGGAAGAGCCCAAAAGTGTTGAAGGCTACGGAGTTCGATGACCTCTCGAAAAGAAAATGGCGGAGAAAAGGCCAAATTTTAGTTTCAAAAGAGGAGACCTTCCTTATAAAGTCAAGGGTTGAACGGACCTTCGACAAGCAAGCCACAATCTGCTTTGGTAAGAATACAACCAAGAAGGAATTTGTGTTATCGACACGCCAAATCGTTTGTTCGAGGGCCAACCTTCCAAGCGAAAAGTGGATACATCTTTGGGTGTAAAACACTACGAGGATCTTTGTGCCACAGTGAAGTGGTGAAGCCAAATGCAAGTGAGGCTGCGAAATATAATTACGAGAAATAATTATACAGAAAGAATCCTATACCAAGACCCAATGGCGTCGTTTTCAGCGCTCTAAGAAGAAAGCAACACTTGTTGCCAACGAGCAAACGCCAGGAAGTTCAAAAACGGCTAAGAATATGACCTCTAAAGCCATGGGAACTACAAAAGTGAACATAGGTGCTTTGCCAACCAAGTGAAGGTTGGAAATAAGGCTAAAGGTAAATCTATTGTAATATAGAAACCAAGGAGGCCTACAATGGAGAGAATTTTTCCTCCACTATCATCTTTGAAGAAGAAAAGTGCTGAATTCGACATGGATGAGGATGTAACTTCAGATTTTGAAGATTCGAAGCTAGTTTTGATGTTATATGCAATGTGGTATCCATCCTACCCAAAGTGAGTATGGCGTCATTCTGATCCCAAATAATGTCGAAGAAAACTTCACTGAAGATATGGCTAACCATAAGCCAGTTTGTTACTATGTGATGAATAACGGCTGTGTCGAAGAACAAATGGCCACTTTTGAGAGGCCAGACGAAGGCATGCAACATCACTTGAAGCCTTTATATGTCCAAGCCAAAGTCAATGGCGTGGGTATCAACAAAATACTGGTGGATGGAGGTGCGGCAGTAAACCTGATGCCTCAAGCATTGCTGAAAACCATAGGGATGTTCGACACAGACCTTAAGCCTCATAATATTGTGTTAACCAATTATGAGGGCAAATCTGGCCGGTCTTTGGGGGCCGTCGAAGTTGAGGTAGTAGTAGGCACTGTCAAGAGAACCACCATGTTCTTTGTCATAGCCTCCAAGGCAAGCTATAACCTACTCCTTGGCAGAGAGTGGATTCATGGAGTAGGTGTTGTGCCTTCAAGCCTACATCAAAAGTTGGTGATGTGGAAGGATGATGGTCTCGTGGAATATGTCGAAGCAGACCAGAGCTACTTCCTTGCTGATGTGAACAACGTCACCAAGGAGAATTTTGAAAAACAAATGGCGAATATTGCGCCATGTACGTCTTCCAGTCAGGCATACATCTCATCTGATAATGTGCTTTCCTCTGTTCGATTGTACCCAACACATGGTTTTGTTTGGGAGAGGGAAGTGGTGGAAGATGCAAGTGTCTATCCTGAGGGTGTTCTACCCCCAACAGGATGGGATTCGACTCTTAGAAGGTTTTAGATGTCGGTACCCAACGCGTGGGATAGAATTACGGCTATATGGTAGAAAATAAAGTGAAAACGGCTTTGGAAGCCGAAATAATTCAACAAACAATGGGTCATCGAAGCCATAGCTCATCATCTGAAAGAAAGTGGTGAAGTCATAGATGACAAACTTGATTGCATTTATGATGACGAACCATTAGGCTTTGAAAAGGATCCCAGAGATTCAACAAAGCGCATGCAAGCTCAAGATCCAGTAGAAGAAGTGGATTTGGGAGATGGCCTAGTCAAAAGGCCAACATATATTAGTGCACACCTTGATGTTGCCTTCAAAACCCAAGTTATTTCACTTCTGCAGGAGTTCAAAGATTGCTTTGCTTGGGAGTACAAAGAAATGCCAGGTTGAGTCGAGAAGTGGTGGAACTACAAATACCTATTCGACCAGGGAAGAAACCAGTAAAGCAAACCCCAAGAAGATTTGCTCCTCAAATATTGGCTAAGATCAAAGAAGAAATCGAAAGGCTGTTCAAGAGCAAATTCATCGGAAGCGCGCGGTATGTCGATTGGTTAGCTAATATTGTCCCAAAGAATGAAGAAAAATGGAAAACTTAGAGTTTGCGTAGACTTTAGGGATCTAAATAATGCAACACTTAAAGATGAATACGCTATGCCTGTAGCGAGAAATGCTAATAGATCAAGAGCAAAGGATTTGATTATCTCGGTATGCTAGATGGCTATTCAGGTATAATCAAATTTTTATTCTTTGAAGAGGACGGTGAAAACTTGACTTTTCGATGTCGGGGGCATTAGGTGTTTATAAATGGGTAGTAATGCCCTTTGGTTTAAAAATGCTGGTGCCACCTATCAAAGAGCAATGAATTCTATGTTTCATGATTTTATTGATGATTTTATGCAAATATACATAGATGACGTGGTGGTTAAGTCATCCTCGTAAATTGGTCATTTAGACCATCTTCGACGTTCGTTTGAGCGAATGAGGAAATATGGATTGAAAATGAATCCAACCAAATGTGCTTTACGTATGCGTGCGGGTGAATTCTTGGGTTTTGTAGTACACAAGAAAGGCATAGAGATCAACCAAAATAAGACTAAAGCAATTATGGAAACGAAGGCTCCTTCGACCAAGAAAGAACTTGATCATTGCTAGGAAAGATCAATTTCCTTGAAGATTTATCTCAAATCTAAGTGGCAAAACACAAGCTTTTTCGCCATTCGAGATGAAGAAAGAAGATGAATTCAAGTGGGAGCAAGTTCATCAAGAAGCTTTTGATGCAATTAAGTCTTATTTAATGAAACCACCAATTTTATTACTGTTATTAGAAACAAAATGCTAAAATTGTATATAGCGATTTTCCGATAACACGATACACGTAGCATGTTAGCACAAGAGGATGATAATGGTGTCGAAAGAGCCATTTATTACCTTAGTAGGGTTTTGATTGATCTTTGAAACAAGGTATAGTCCAATAGAGAAGTTATGCCTTTGCTTGTATTTCTCTTGTACGAAATTAAAGCAATATATAAAATCAGTGAGATGTTTATGTTTATTCGCATTTTGATGTTATTAAACATATGTTATCAAAGCCAATGTTGCATAGTAGAATTGGTAAATGGGTTTTAGCTTTGTTAGAATATAACTTAACTTATCGACCTCTTAAATCAATCAAAGGACAAGTGGTTCTTTGACTTCATAGTAGACCACTCTCGTTGTCGAACATGAGATACATTCGTTAGACATACGTCCTTGGAAGCTATACTTGATGGCTCAAGCCATAAAAATGGAGTGGGTATTGGAGTCTTAATTATTTCTCCAGAAAACATTCCAACGAAGTATAAGTTCAAAATTTGAGACTCTTGCTACAATAATGAAGCTGAATATGAGGCTTTAATAGTAGGCCTTAAAATTTTACTTGAATTGGGGGCAAGTCATGTCGAAGTAAAAGGTGATTCTCAATTAGTTGTCAAACAATTGACAAAAGAATACAAATGCATCAACGAGCACCTTATTAAATATTTCGTCGTTGCCAATACTTTGTTAAAAAGGTTTGCGTTCGTACACCTAGAACACTTACCACGAATAGAAAATCACGTGGCAAATGAGTTGGCACAAATTGCTTCAGGCTACAAAGTGTCAAAGCAAAGCCTAGAAGAGTTAATTGAGATAAAAGATAAGTGAATCTCAGAGGACTCTCTTTACAATGATACTCCTTCGACGTTATTGTCAACACCAAAAATTGGGGGGGCAATAAATACAAATGAAGTATACGTCGAAAAACGCCACATTTTTGATGATATTGAATTGGCAGAAATTTTTGCTATTGACAATATGGTTGATGATGATTGGCGTAAGCTTATTGTAGAGTATTTGCAAAATCCTACAGGAAACACTAATAAAAAAGTGAAATACAGAGCTCTGAGCTATGTGTTAATTGGAAATGAGTTGTTCAAGCAAACTCCTGAAGGGGTTCTGTTAAAATGTCTTAGTGAAAATGAGGCATACTTAGCAGTTTCTAATACGCATGGTGGGGCATGTGGTTCACATCAAGTAGGCCATAAAATGAAATGGTTGTTATTTCGACAAGGAATGTACTGGCCAACCATTTTGAAAGATTGTATAGAGTTTGCTAAAGGTTGCCAAGAATGCCAAAAGCATCTTTGGAGTACAACATGTGCACGCAAACGAATTACATTCTATAGTGAAACCTTGGCCATTTAGAGGTTGGGCTTTGGATGTGATTGGAGAAATAAAACCAACTTCGTCAAAAGGTCATAGATACATTCTTGTAGGAATCGACTATTTCACTAAATGGGTGGAGGCAATACCTTTAGCCAATGTTGATCAAGAAGCGTTGATAAGGTTTATTCAAAACCATATCATCTACTGAGATATGGAATTCGAGAGACCATTACTACAGACCAAGGCACTCGCTTTTTCTTGGTCGAAAGATGGTAGAGTTTCTTCTTTGAAATTGGTTTCAAGTTATTGACTTCGACACCATACTACGCACAAGCCAATGGTCAAGTAGAAGCCGCTAATAAGATCATTATTAATTTGATTAAGAAGCACGTGGGACGTAAGCCCAAAAATTGGCATAATTCTCTTGACCAAGTGTTATGGGCTTGTCGAACGTCACCTAAAGAGTCTATAAACACTACTCCTTATAAAAGTTAACATTTGGACATCATGCAGTGTTACCTGTTGAAATTTGTTTACAATCAACAAGGATTCAGAAACAAGGGGAAATTCCTTCTGATCATTATTGGAATATGATAATTGATGAATTAGTTCATTTAGACGAAGAAAGGTTGTTAGCTTTAGAAATGCTTATTAAATGAGAGAAGAGAGAGTAGCTAAAGCTTACAACAAAAAGGTTAAGTTAAAAACCTTCGAACAAGGAGAGTTAGTGTGGAAAGTCCTATTGCCTATGGATAAAAAAGATAGAGTTTTAGGCAAGTGGTCACCAGGGTGGGAAGGCCCATTTCGCGTATTGCAATGCTTTTCGAATGGCGCTTATGAAGTCGAAGAGATAGGTGACGAAAATAGAATCTTTAGAATAAATGGCAAGTATCTAAAGCAATACAAGCCAACGTTGACTGAGATAAAAATTGAACAAACGTAAATAAACGAAAATTGTTCACAAATGGCGATGTATAATGAAATGTTAAAATTACATAGCCATTTTTAATTCTAAACTATTACAAGGTTTCAGAAATTCGTCAAAGTGGTCTTAAGCCTCTCAAGAATACTGGCACTTAATGTAATAGAATTATCAAGAAGGTGCAGGTCTTTGTCGAACTCAGCAAGAATGGCTTGATGTTGATTAGCTTTCTCCAAGTGCTCTATGGCTGTCAACGCCTTAGTCGTTTTGATTGACGAAGATGCAGCACTCATTCTCTCGACAACCAAGCCCTTTTGATACTTAGCGTTTGACAATTTGGTTTGAAGTGTTCTTATCTCTTCATCATAACGCGTCATTTCTGCATCCCACTTAGCAATGGCCTTCTCGTCATTGGCTGCTTGGATTTCGAGAGCTTCTATATCCTCTTGATCAGCTTTGAGAGCTGCAAGTTCCGCTTCGCAAAGTCGATTCTCTTGAGCTTTGGTTTTGAGGATATTCGACCGTTGTGTGATCAGAAGAGAAAGCTGCTCGAAGATAGGGCCAAATTCCATGAAGAAGGTGAGGAGGTCTTGAGGAGGATCCAACTTGGTGATTTTGTGAATGAGAGATTTTACCTCAAGGTACACAGATGGATCACTCTCAATATTCACCACCACATTCCCTTCCAGAACTTTGGCTTTCAGGTGGCGAAGCAGGCTTTCGACTGACTCTTGATTGATGGAACTGAGAGAAGTGTTCGAAGAACTACAAATCAAACGATTCGACGAACTTTGGAGACTCAGCATGATCTTCAAAGCTGCCAAAGGGTCTTTCTTTTTCAGCTCGGCCAATTCTTGGTCACTAACAGCACTGTTAGATGACTCTTTGGTAGAAATGTCTTGATTTGCAGGTTCCTCCCTTCTAAGTTCCTCTCGTCCTTGATCGACCATGTTTTCGTCAGGAGTTTCAGTGAAGCAGCAATCGCTACCTCCGATCTTTCAATTTACGGAATGTTGGTTTCAAAGACTTGAGCGTTTTCCTCCACAATGACCTGCAGTTCGACGCCACCCGGCATTTGGAGTGATCTCCTCAAAAATAGGAACTCTGTGGTCGACAAGTTGCTTGAAAAATTTCTTTCAAATGACTACACCAAGTGGCGAAGAAGGCAAGGAGAGTCTTGTAGCAGACAATTCTCTTTCTGCCACCTCAGTCAAAGACTCGACAGCAGGATTCTCGACAAGTAGGCCACCTACCTGCTTACGGTAAGCAATATTACTTGAGTTAGAGATGGAAAAGTAAACGCAGGTTGGAATCGGGGTTTCGTTTGAAGAAAGAGAGCGAAAGTTTGAAACTTTTGCGAGTGCGGGATTTTTGCAAAGTGTGAGAGATGAGGAATGCAAAGGGGCGGTTCGCATGAGGTTTCAAGTGAGTAAAAGGAATATGAAAGGGTTTTAGCCGTTTATATATGTTTGGAAGCAATAGTTATTGGCACGTTCACCATTGCCCACACGTTTGTGACCTTTGAGGGACGTGATGGCCCACCTACTATATTACGTGTGCCAATGAAAGCGGTTTACTTTATCTGCGTGCAAGTCATGATAACTATCTTTCGACGACTCTTGTTGAAGTGCAAAAGGCGGTAGAAGTGACCATTGCACAAGTATTCAAAAATGCCCTTTCTTACCTCCATTCCTTATTCCGTCGAAAAAGCATTTTTGGGGGCAATCATTACCTCAAAATTTCGAATGACATATTAAATGAAGTTTTAAATGGGGTTGACTTCACATTTAATAATGTTTTGGGGACCACAGGTCACTATTCAAGTCAATGCACCATCAATTCGACAGAAAGGTATACAAGTGCAGGAAATGCAAGCGAGCTTCGACAAGCTTAGCTCTCAAAACTATGAAAGCAAGCAAAGCAAGAAACCTTCGACAAGAGAAGGCTCAACTCTTCGACAAAGCTGGTTCAACACTTCGTCAAGCGGTTGACAATGAGTTAGTCGAAATGCAAAAAGCAACGATTAGTGGCGGTTACTTCTCCTCATTTTTAGGAGGCGATTATCCTTTTTCCCACGATGGTTTCCCAGTATAAATACTCTTTTGTAATAGGAAATAGGGTCACCACATTTCACAAGAACTCGAGAAACTCAACTTCCAAACTAAAGCGAAATACGAGTGAAACAGATACATTATGCGTGTTGGTGAACCATCTTTCTTTCAATTAATGCAATACTTACTTTCTTTTTACATTTGTTGCATTTATCGCTTTCATTTTGCTTTCAATTTGCTTCTTTCTATCATTCTCTGTTCTTATACGCGTCAAACACACAAAACTTAAAGGCAATTGTCAAAGAGATTTTCTAGTTTGATCTCACAATCTCAATATTGAAAACTAGTGATTGTTTGCTAAAAACACCAGCAAACACTACCATATCATATTTCTAGGCAAACCTCATAAGAGTCTCCGCATGTTTATGTATTCAATTATCTATTATTCTAAATGAACAATATATTTGAAGTTGTTGGCAATTGAGCTTATTTGTTGAGGGCAGCACCATCATATTCTTTAGCCTTTTGTGTTATGGTTTTAAAGTTTCCTTTGTGCATTTGTTATACGGGAGAGGTTTGGTTTATCTCTTTAGATAATCTTTCTTTGGTTTATAGCAGCTATATATAATCGATTCATCATGTTACGCCATCTCATCTCCTGCATATCTCATATCCTAATTCACTCTCTTAACTTTCCAGAATTGATCTCACCATTAGGAATTGGAACAAGAGCATGTGTGATCCTCTAATCAGCTTGGAGCTATGTAATCTATTAATAATACATTTATATAGGCTCCTCAAAGCCAATAATCTGAGGTGTCAACTTCTAAGACTATCCACATAAGACTATTTAATAATACTTGCCACCTTGGTAAAAAAATACCCAATCATGTCTCACGTGGCATTCCATATTTAGGTGATCACATTTGAATTTGATTATGGTTGTCACATTTAACCAGGCATTCAATTGTGTGTTACAAATTTATGATTTATTTTTCATAAATGTAAACATCCAAGTAATACATTTTTTATACCAAAAAATAAATGATACGTTTTTTTTACATCCAAATAAATGATAAGTTTATCTATAACCGTCAAATATTTAAATTTAAATTTTAATTATAGAAATTCATATATCACAATCAATTTTGTGTCACAAATTAATTGATATTACATTTGTCATATTCATTACTTTAGGTTATATGTTTTAATTCTCAAAATGTTTGAAGTCTTTTATTTATTTTGGATTATATGTAAACTAAAATAGTGATTTTTTTAAATAAAAAAAACCTTATAGTAATGCTAGAATCACACCATGGGCAAATTGTGTCTGTAAGGGTGCAGCCAAGGAATCTAGAACATATAGGTTCTCAATCTCTCTCTCTCTCTCTCTCTCCAATCTCTCTATATTATTGTTCTTATTTTTTATGATACTTCTATTCTTCAACAAGGGAGAAGACAGGAAAGAAACATAGGTTCCTCATCTATCTCTCTCTCTCTCTCTCTCTCTCTCTTACCATCACTGATTTATCCGCTGGCTTATGGAGGCAGGAGAAACTTCAGCAAACAATCACCGTCATGAACTCCTCTTTAAGGAAATGTGTTGCTCTTTTAGATTTTCTTTTTCATGTTATAATTTCCTTATGGCCTACTCTTTGACATTTCAAAGAGGTTACCTCCCCATAAGAATTTTGTGTTGCACGCAAATGGTGATCCCCTTGAGGAATCAACTGTAGATTTTAAGGGACGATTAAATGGAAAAGCAACGGGATTTTTGTGCTCTTTTAGTTTATTTATTTTTAGTTTTGGGAGAGGGCAAGACACTTAGATGTATTATTGCTTATTTAATATGCTCTTTAGTTTATATTAATATGACATGTTTTTCCAGTCTCTAAAGAGCAAGTTCAATATTCAGGATTCCCAAGAATCTTGGTATTTTGGTGCTGATAAAGATAGTCCAATTTCTTATGAGGCTGCAAGAACTGTCCAAGGTATTGAATCATTTACATTAGAGCAGCTGACATAGCAACATGATCTGGTAAATGCTTTCTCTCCTGTAAGATTTACTTGGCTGTACATTATTTTGAAATAGAAAGATATAAGATATTAACAAGCCTTCTCTACAGGCCTATTATACATGTAGATTTGTGGGCTTACTTCTTATGATGTTTTTAATTATAACTTTTTGTGTTGCTTGATGATGTGTTTGACAATCTCTGAATATATAGTTGGTGATAGGTAGTGTTGTTGTTATGTTCGACGATGTGCTTGATGATCCATGAATATATATATATATATATATATATATATATATATATATATATATATATATATATATTGTCGTTGATGTTAATTGGTGATTTGTGAGTTGATCATAAAGGAATATAGATTGAGATAAAAGGTGAAAGGGAAAGTGACGAGTGAGATGAGCGAATGAAGTGAGGTAGTGTAACCGAGGTGAACGGGAAAGTGACGAGTGAGATGAGCGAATGAATTGAGGTAGTGTAACCGAGGTGAGTTAGCGTAACCGAGGTGAACGGGAAAGTGACGAGTGAGATGAGTGAATGAAGTGAGGTAGTGTAACCGAGGTAGTGTAACCGAGGTGAGTGAGGTGAAGTGAGGTAGTGTAACCGAGGTGAGTGAGGTGAAGTGAGGTAGTGTAACCGAGGTGAGTGAGGTGAAATGTGGTAGTGTAACCGAGGTAGTGTAACCGAGGTAAGTGACGTGAAGTGAGGTAATGTAACCGAGGTGAGTGAGGTGAAGTGCAGGGTATGTGTGTCGAAGCCTGTGTGTCGAAGTGTAGTGTAGGTGTGCCAAAGTGTAGTGTAGGTGTGCCGAAGTGTAGTGTATGTGTGTCGAAGCCTGTGTGTGTGTGCCGAGGTGCAGTGTAAGGGTGTCGAAGTGTAGTGGGTGTGTGTCGAAGTGCAGGGTGGCGCAGGTTGCTGCCAGGCGCCAATTTTGGTGCTGTTTGGCGCCCAAGTGTGTCAGTGTTGCTGGTTTTGTTTCTGTAGGGTGCCATACCGTGCCGACTAGTATGGAAATATCTTTTTGTGTCAGGGAACGATTAAAATATGTTGATGTGTTGTTGCGTGTCAAAAAGACCAAATATGTTGATGTTGTGGTATATGGAAATAAGACTAAAATTTAACGTTGGGTCGGAAATGACCAAATGATGATGTTGATGAAGTTGTTGTGCATTGGTAGACTGTTGTTGTTGTTGTTTGTTGTTTATATTTTGTTGGGTCAACTATGACCACACTTTGATGTTGATGATGATGGTATTGGTAAGACCACCTAAGTGATGATGATGTTGCGACGATGTAGGCTGCGGTCTTGGAGCTATGCTCAAAGCGACGTTTGTGCCCGAGAGGCTATTGTTGTTGATTGTTTTCCGATGTGCTATACATGGTGTCTCATGCATGCCATATGCATTATTGTGACGAAGGCTGAGGTCTTGGAGCTATGCTCAAAGCGACGTTTGTGCCCGAGAGGCTATTTTTGCGACGATGGTACCACATGCATATACCCGATGTGGGTTGCATTTCATTCACATATGTCATGCTCATGTTGCCGTTGTTTGTTGTTGTTGTTTATGTTGTTGATTGTTGGTGTTGCTGCGTGATAGTTGAAAATACAATGTTGTTATGCTATGGTTATTATAGCTGCTAGTCTCTAGTATATTACCTATCATATACTTTTTATGCTGTTAGAGACTCACCCTTTACTGTTGAATGTTACCTTCGTGGTAACGTGCAGGTACACGCTAGTGAAGGACTCCTTTCCTTCATCCCTTTCGAGTCATGTCGGTTGCTCTGATACGTAGCACCTGGGGGAAAACGAACACTAGTCTATTTGTTGTTTTATGGTTTCTAGACCATTGTTATCATGTTCATAGTTGTTCTGGATTGTATGATGTTGAAATGATTTTATGATGTGCTGCGTATCTTTTTGAACGTTCTAATTGAACACGCATTGTTTAAGTTTTGAGAAGTTGATATGTGACGCCCCAATGCATGATGAATTTAATTTCCGCACTCTGATATTTAATAAAACGAAGGGGTAGAATTGGGGTGTTACAGTACCTGCAGACACTCTGATGCCTAAGTCGGTGATAGAATAGGCAGAATGTGCAAGAATGAGGACGTACCTGGATCTGGAGGCCGGGACACCTATTTATAGACGTTGGCGCTCAGCGCCGACCATTGGATTTTCGAAGTGAATCCGTGCCGTCGGTCCTTCATTATGCGCAGCTAGGTGTAACATCCCAGACTGCTTCCAGAATTGTTGACTGCCCCCACAAACCAACACGAGTCTTTTCAGCATGCTTTGTCCTCACTCATGCTTTCCGAGAAACTTCCCAGAAGGTCACCCATCCCACTACTACTCCAAGCCAAGCACGCTTAACTATGGAGTTCTTATGGGGTGGACTCCCGAAAAGAAGATGCACCTTGTTGGTACAGGTAGTCCAAATCAATTCTTTTAAGCCTTCCTTCAACTGTACATTCCCATACCTGCACAGCCTCAAGATCCCTCTCATTCCGATGCGTATTCGGTTCATTCACGCGCCCCTTCGCTTTGAATCTGCCAGAAGCTGCTCTTTGCCATGCCACCTTTTTGGACACTGGCGATCACTCCCCGCCCTCGTCGGCCCCAGATGTCACATGCCCACCAGCTTCCGCTTGGTTCGTCCCCGAACCACACCGTCTCGAGAGAGGTCTCGCCGCTCGATACCATTTGTAACATCGCATCGCTTTAGAATGTTGATCGCTTCACGAACCAACAAGAGTCTTTTCAAAGATGCTTTGTCTCACTTGCATGCTTTAGGAAAACTTCAGAAGGTCACCCATCTCACTACTACTCCGAGCCAAGCACGCTTAACTATAGAGTTCTTATGTGATGGGCTCCCGAAAACAAGATGCATCTTCTTTTCAGGAGTCCATCACATAAGAACTCCATAGTTCAGCGTGCTTGGCTTGTAGTAGTAGTGGGATGGGTGACCTTCTGGGAAGTTTCCCGAAAAGCATGCAAGTGAGGACAAAGCAATGTGAAAAGACTCGTGTTGGTTCGTGGGGGCAGTCAACAGTTCTTGAAGCAGTCTGGGATGTTACACTAGGCGCCTTGCTGCTGGTCCGGCTAATTGGGCGAAAGTTCCTGTTGAATAATGGGCCACGCCCAAAGTCTCGACGGGGCTTGCAGCCCAGGTCGGAACAGTGCCCCCCCAAGTTGGGGACGAGCGAGTGAAGAGGTCGGCCTCGGCTTGCGTATCTTGTCAACGGTAACCTCTGAGGAAGTGAAACGACAGGCAATTACTGAGGCACATTTTCCAAAGGCGGAGCTGATTGGATGGTCGCTTTTAATGATTTGTGTCGGTTCCCGAGGCCTAGCCAATATATATATCTTAGTGGACTTTTTCATTTCCCTTCTGGTTATCAATTGTGTAACGAGAGTTTTGTTCGCGCTTTTCCATTTGAGCATCCGAAATTCCGGCAGCCGTACGAGATCAACTCCGTTCATCATGCGCGGTGTTTACCTCTTTCTTAGTCTTCTGAGTTCATCAGTTTTACTAATTTTTCCCTGGAGATGTCTTCCTCAGCTAACGAAGCCGTCGTAGGGGGCAACTGAGAACAATCCCCCGCCTGGGATGCGAATGTGGGTGAATACCATTGGTTTTACCCATCCATCCGTGCCATCACTGCTCGGTTGGTGAAAGATAGACCGCTGTCCCACTACTCTGAGTTCATCGACGCCCCCGAGGGACAAGTATGGAAGTTGCGTGATGCAGAGGATCTTCCAATTTGCACTGCCTTTGAGAAGGATACACTCGGGTTCTTTTTTCACGGGAAAACTTTGGATTTGATGGGGATACGGATCCCGTTGTCTGACTTTCAACAAGCCGTGCTGAATTACCTCCACCTGGCGCCGAGCCAACTGGTGCTGAACGACTATTAAGATATTGGCAAGTGTACCAAATCGTGCAAGTAATTAAACCTGTAAGTACCGGAATATCGTCCTCAAGGATCGAACTAAATTACTAATTACGCTAACAACGACTAATATGAACCAAATTTAAATAAGGGTTTGTTTGAAATGGTTGAGCTATGAAGCTCTAAAGTAAGCAGTAAAGTATTTTTGAGTTTTTCTCAAACATTCAAAGATAAAGCTTCTGTTTCATAATTCGAACAAACGATCATTGTATAAATTTTCCAACAATACAAAGCATTAAGCCTCAAAAAGTGAGAAGTCCTCAAAAACGCGTCTCTGGTGTGTTTTTACGTGTTTTCAGCGTTTTTGCGCTTAAGTCGCGCTCGGCGCCACTTACGCGCAAGCGGAGGACGCCTTCTGATGAATTCTTGCGCCTCGGTTTGCGCCGGCGAAGCTGCAGCAGCCGAGTGGCGAGGACCTCTCGATTTCTGCACTCCACTTGCGCTCGACTTGCGCTCCCGCCGCAACTCTGCGAATGCTTACTTCCTTATATTTTTTTGAGTGCGCTTGCTTGCATTTCTTCGTTCTTCAATTCCACCTAGTCCACAGGCACAAAAACACCACAAAACCCAAAGATAAACAACGCAAAACAATTAAATCTCAAATAGAACAACTCATTAATATTCTCCTAACAAGTTCCATTCATTCATCAAATTATCAAGTAAAATTTCCGTTTTTCGCAGTGAAAAACATCATGTGATGGGGATTCATCAACGACTGGGGCTTTATTCGTACTTTCGATATTCTGATGAAGTACCTGCAACGAGAACCATCCATTCGAGTCTTTTTTTCCTTCACTCAGATTACCAGACTGCGCGAGAAGGAAGAGAGAGGCTTTCATGCTCATGTTGGGTTCTGAGGGGTTACTCGTGAGACCATCTTTGAGCCGGTGACGGACTCCAACAAAGGGTACAAACGCCTTGAGTCATTATTAGTTGATAAACCCCAATTTATTGTATTTTTAGAGATAATTTTGAGTCATTATTAGAGTATTTATTATCATGTAAATAAATAACTGACTTATTTTGCTCTTTATTTTGCAAACCCGAAGAAAAGATAAAAAGAATGAAAAGCCAATTTAAAACCACTCAAAACTCAAGATAATATGTTATATATATTTGAGGTTGAAATAAAAGAGAAAAAAAAGAGAAAGTTAACCTTCAATTGGCTTGCATGCAGCCCAAAATACAAGTGGCCCACGCCCTAATTGAGGAAGAAGCATGCATCATTATCCATCAACAGCACATGAGTTGAAAGGAAAGCACACAACAATTCAGATCAACATCCTAAAAATTCCGATTTGACTCTCCAGGTAAATACCTTGGAGTTCCAGCAGAGTGGGGGAATTCTAAGTCCCAAGCTCTTCAGTGGATTAAGGAGAGAGTCCTCTCCAAGTTGGAAGGGTGGAAGGAGCAGTATCTTTCACAAGCAGGCAAAGAAATCCTAATTAAGTCAGTAATCCAAGCTATTCCCTCTTATGTTATGTCTATTGTGAGATTACCTAAAACTTTCTGTCAATCCATTTGCTCGGCCATAGCTAAGTTTTGGTGGAGCTCTAAGGTTAGAAATAGAGAAATACATTGGAGGAATTGGAACTTTATGTGTGCTAATAAGAATCAAGGAGGTATGGGGTTCAAGGATTTATCTCTCCAAAACTCATCTTTACTGTCTAAGCAGGCCTGGAGGTGCATTCAATTTCCAAATGAATACTGGGCTACTATACTTAGAAGTATCTACTGTGCTAAAGATGATATTTGGGAGGTTAAGCCTAAGCCTGGAATCTCTTGGGTTTGGAGAAGCCTTCTGCATGGCAGAGACTTGCTGAAAAAAGAGGGAAGGTGGAGTATTAGCAATGGTACCAGGGTGGATTTGGTGGAGGACAATTGGTTAGCTTCAGGGGCCAAGGCTATTGTTAAAGAGGAAGCTAGAGGTCTGAAAGGTTAGTGCCCTTATTGATGAGAGTTCTAGTAGGTGGTGTTTAGACAAGCTAAGGTGCTTCCTAGATCCGGGTTCTGCTATAGAGGTTGTGAAAACTCCAATAGGTTTGTCTAACCAACAGGATACACTCTACTGGCCACATGAAATGGATGGGAGGTTCTCAACTAAGTCTGGATACAACTGTTTATGGGAGAATTCTGCTTCCCAAAGGCAGGGGCCATCTAGTTCTTCTGCCACTCTACGGAAGGATGGAAGATCTTGTGGAAGGCTAATGTTACTGAAAGAGTAAAGCACCTGGTGTGGAAAGTTAAACATGGGAATATTGCTTCTAGACTTAACATCTCCAAGGAGGTAATATGTCCTATTTGCAAGCTGGATGAGGAGTCTACATAACATATTTTCTTATTGTGCCCTTGGACTACCCTAGTTTGGCATAGTCTACAAGTTTGTTCTGTGCCTACTAAATGGAATGTCTCAACTATGGCCAAGTGGTTAGAGAAGGCTCTACATAGAGAGTATTGCTCTTCCAAACAGAAGAACTTCTCAATCTCAACAATCCTCAATGCTATCTGGTTCATTTGGATTGCTAGAAATAACATGGTGTTTAACAACAAACATCCAAATCCTACTCAAACATTTATACAAACAAGGAATGCAACAATCGAATTCATGACAGCTCAATTAAACTCAAAACAAAGCATGAACCCCACAAAAGAGACTTATATGCAGAGAACAAGTGGAGACTCCAGGAAGTGTAGCCCCCCTAGTGGTAACTACTTGAAACTTAACACCGATGCAGCCTTCAACCAATCTTCCGGCAAAGGCTACAGTGGCATTATTCTACGAGACTCTACAGGTAAGATGGTGACCGGAGAAGCCTCACCTTTCTTTGTGTGCTCTTTGCTCCAT
Organism: Oxytropis ochrocephala; assembly: GCA_020916435.1. Taxonomy (NCBI): domain Eukaryota; kingdom Viridiplantae; phylum Streptophyta; class Magnoliopsida; order Fabales; family Fabaceae; genus Oxytropis; species Oxytropis ochrocephala. The sequence goes on from CM037095.1 coordinate 30,994,665, forward strand.
GCTGAAGCAATTGCCTTAAGGGAAGGAATCTCACTAGTAGCCTCCTTGAACTTCAAGTACGCCGTTGTAGAATCCGATTCAAAACACCTCGGTCATGCATGCAAGAAAAGTGTTAAAAGAATGGAGATCGAGTGTATTTTGAAGGATATATGGGAGATCAGTGAAGAATTTACCTGTATTGACTTCAAATGGATCCCTCGTGAGGCTAACTCGGTGGCAGATCTGGTTGCGAACCTAGCTCTCCATGGCCAACTTGATGGCATCCTCGGAGCCATCGGTGACTATGTTTGGAGTCATGAAGATGGGAGTGATGGAGACACCACGATCGGGGATGGAAGACCGATCGATAAGTCGGGAAGACGCCACAATCGGCTATGGAGGTTCCGATTGATAAGTCGGAATGAGCGCCACGACAAACTGATAAGCTCAGATAACGCGGCTCACGAAGAACCAAAGAGACACGTCTCTAAATTTTTACTCAAAATTTCATCAAATGCACTACAATATATAGGGCTCTAGTCCCAATTGACTCAATGACACCCTAACAATTTTAAATCTAAACAAATCTTGCAATAAATGTAAAAATCAAATCCTAAAATTCATATTTGAAAACAATCAAATAAGAATTAATTCTAGGAATAAAAACTAATCCTAATATTCTAATTTAGAATAAACCAAATCATCATTAATGTAAAATCTTAATTAAAAATAAACAAATCTACAGGCATTAATGCCTTTATTTGATTCTCCTAACAAAACAATTAAATTCATTAAAGTAGTGTGATCTTCAAAATCAAACAAAGATGGAGATTTCTTGTAGGTTTCCTTCCACATGCTCAAAGAACCATTGATCACATCATTTTTAGCTTCTAAAGTGTAGGAGGTGAATATTTTTTCTTTGTAGAATTCTTTCCACATGCTTAAGCAACTCATGCTCTCATTTTTACTTGTTTTATCATTCAGTACTTGTTATCTTGTTGGAATCATGAATACAAGTTTGGACTATAAAAGAGAATGTGTTGCAAAAATTCTTAAGAAGTATAAGGTTGGCAATTTGCTCCGAAAGATGCATGAGAGATATGAAGAGAATGTGAGAGAAAAAGATAGAAAGTATAAAAAAGAAAGGAGCTATGAGAGGAGAGATAGAAAAAAAGAGAGAAAATATGGAGATTATTTGAGAGAAAATGAGCTGAAAGAAAAAGTGAGCATTCCAAACTTTCATGGAGTTTAGAGATTATGCACTTGTTTGGTGCGATCAAGAAAAAAAGCTTAGGAGGAATTGTGAGCTTGCGCCTATTGAAAAATGGAAAGATTTGAAGGTCGTGATGAGGAGGAGACATGTCCCTTCTAATACCCATAAGGAGTTGTGTGACAAATTGCATAGGCATACTCAAGGAAGTAAAAGTGTTAATGAGTACTTTGAGAAGTTAGAGGTGGATATGACTAGAGCTAATGTGGAGGAGAATTTGGAAGATACCATAGATAGGTTTCTTGATGGTCTAAATGAAGATATAATTAATGGAGGAAGTTGAGCGTCACCATTTTGTAACGATTGAAGATCTTGTCCACCAAGCCATTAAGGTGGAAAGACAATTGCAAATAAAGAAGGCCACTAATAAATCCTCTTCAAATTACCACTCTTCAAGTTGGAAGAACAATTCCAAGAATGAGGGGTCTCCACCCAAACCACACGATGTTGCAACTTCCAAGGGTAAAGGTACAATTTCTAACTCTACTTCTTTGAACCCTAAGTTAAAGAACATGAAATGTTTTAAATGCTTAGAGTATGGGCATATTGCATTAAATTGCCCAACTAAGAGAATTATGGTTTTAAGAAAAAATGGGTGCATTAATTCACAAGAGAGTGAACATAAGAAAAATCCCCAAGAGGAAGATATGTTCATGGTTAGTAAATTTTTGGGAGCCTATGAGAAATGTGAGAATAATTCACAAAGAAATAATATTTTCCAAACTAGGTGTCTCATTCTAGGAAATGTATGTTCTTTGATAGTTGATGGAGGTAGTTGTACAAATGTGGCTAGCACTAGGTTAGTGTCAAAGCTCAATCTTGAAACTACTCCGCATCCTAGTCCATATAAAGTGCAATGGTTAAGTGATCATGGAGAATTAGAGATAAATAGACAAGTCAAAATATCATTTTCCATTGATAAATATTGTGATGAGGTTTTGTGTGATTTGGCACCCATGGAGGCTAGCCACATATTGCTAGGGAGACCTTGGCAATTTGATAGGAAAGTTATTCATGATGGTGAATCTAACAAATACACTTTTGTTCACAATAAAATTAAATTCACTCTTCACCCTCTTAGTCCAAAGAAGGCTAAAGAAGACATGTTGGCTTTGAAACTTAAAATAGAAAAAGAGAATGAAGAGTTGAGAGAAAATGAAAAGGAGATTGAGGTGAAAAGAACATTGTTGGTAAGACCTATGCTTAAACTTGAAGTTCCTTTTAATTGTTTGTCTTCTTATGCTAACAATTTTTCTAGTGTTTTTGATCTCTTTTTGAGAATGCATAGGGATGAATATTCAAGAAAGGTACCCCATGGTTTGGTGTTTTATGGTGCTACTCCTAAGTTGCAAGTTTCCAATGAAAGCCTTGTTTTTGAAGAAGTTAATTCCAAGGAAGTTTCTTTTGGTTTGATTCCTTACACAAGTGTCAAATCAATTAAGATTTCTAAATTCATGATGAACAAATTTTGTCTTGCAATGCTTATGTTTTACTTTTCCCGTGTGCTTCAAAATCTTGCAAATTTGATTGTAGGATGGTATAACTTTTGCCTATTGCCTAAGTTTAAAAATGAGAGTCCTCATGTGGGGTTAATTATTCCTCCAACCTTGGAAGGAGAAAGAAACAATATCATTATTTCAATGTTAAAGCAAACAAAGGTAAATTTGGTTGTAGATATCTACTCCCAAAGGTATAAATTGCTTCCTCTCTCTTACTTTTCATTGTTTACATTTGCATGGAGTTGGGTGTTGCTTATCTTTGTCATGTATGTTGATTGTTCCCAATTTCCATTTGATCCCGGTGGTATGTTGGTATTATTTGAGTTCTTTCTTTATGTAGGATACAATGGAGATACTATCACAAAAAAGAGGAATACTATGGAGATCAAATTCGAGGTCGAATTTCTTCAAGAAGGAGGGAATGATGTCGACGGCAAGAGCATTAAAAGAATCTAATTTATCTTAATTAGGATGAAGTTTATTTTGATTTTAAAAGGATTTTATTTTAGTATATGTGACATTAAAGGATTTTGGTGTTTGTGTGTATACATCTTTGGCATAGGCACCATGGTGTGCAAGTTGTGTAGCTTAGGCACAACCCTAAGTATTTAAAGAACTTTTGTAACCTTATTTCACAACTTTGATGAAATAGAATTGTGAGATTAGAGAGTGTTTCTCTAGGGTTCTTCTTAGAACCAAATTTGAGTCTTATCAAGAGCCTCTTACTCTTGTGGTGATTCTACCTTGATCTTATCATCCTCTTGGATGTGGCGATTTCTCCATCTTCTTGCCTAATCCGTTTGTATGTTTCTTTCCCTTTTATCTTTTAGTCTTCTTTCCTATTTTTGATTCAAGAAATTCACTTGGTTAGATCATTTATCTAACATGAAATTGGTTAGATCGTTATCACAACTCCACCAAAACTGGACTCTTCACCCCCCTCCGGTGCTCACCACTCTGTTAGATACAGAGAAGCTCGATTAACTCGATCTCTCCTCTTCCTCGATGATCAAAGGTTCTCTTCTCGCTCGTATCTCGCCTTCTTGATCGAAGCGGAGATTTCAATCGTTAACCGAGCTAATCTTGTTTGATAAGGATGGGATCGAGTTATGGAAGCTGAATCGTGGAAGAAATTGAAGCAGAAATGGAATTGCTGAATTAGGGTTTCGAAGGAACGAGATCGCGAGGTTACGTCGCAAGCTTTCCCTTTTGGTGGTGTTTGGTTCTGTTGTTTAAGCTTACTTCGTTTGTTATTGTAGTTTTAGCGGGCCGGGTTTGTTTGGGCTGTGTGAGATTGGTTTGAACTCTACTTGTGAGTCTAACCAATTATTTCTTGCACCCACCTTTTTTTTTCTACTTTCCAGTTAGTTTAAGTTTTCTCCTCTAGAAGGATTGATTTTGCTGTTGAGGTTGGCTGATCTTGTGGCCTTCTCTCCTATGATGTATTGGTTTTTCGGCTTAGTCCAATTAATGAAACCTTTCAATTGACCAAAAAAAAAGTGTCGTGAATTGATTGAACCAGGGGATCACACTACCCTACCTTGGAAAAGAAAAGCACAGAACCACTAGGTTGTAATATAAAAGGAAGTGCGATAAGTCAATTGAGGAGAGAAGAATTAGAAAAAGCAGAGCCACCACATCACAACAACAAAGTGGCGATAATGCATAAGGGAGAGTGAGAATTTGGGTAGAATCACAAAAGAGGAATACTATGGAGATCAAATTCGAGGTCGAATTTCTTCAAGAAGGAGGAATGATGTGGAATGGCAAGAGCATTAAAAGAATCTAATTTATCTTAATTAGGATGAAGTTTATTTTGATTTTAAAAGGATTTTATTTTAGTATATGTGACATTAAAGGATTTTGGTGTTTGTGTGTATACATCTTTGGCATAGGCACCATGGTGTGCAAGTTGTGTAGCTTAGGCACAACCCTAAGTATTTAAAGAACTTTTGTAACCTTATTTCACAACTTTGATGAAATAGAATTGTGAGATTAGAGAGTGTTTCTCAGGGTTCTTCTTAGAACCAAATTTGAGTCTTATCAAGAGCCTCTTACTCTTGTGGTGATTCTACCTTGATCTTATCATCCTCTTGGATGTGGCGATTTCTCCATCTTCTTGCCTAATCCGTTTGTATGTTTCTTTCCCTTTTATCTTTTAGTCTTCTTTCCTATTTTTGATTCAAGAAATTCACTTGGTTAGATCATTTATCTAACATGAAATTGGTTAGATCGTTATCACAACTCCACCAAAATCGACTCTTCACCCCCTCCAGGTGCTCACCACTCTGTTAGATCTGAGAGAAGCTCGATTAACTCGATCTCTCCTCTTCCTCGATGATCAAAGGTTCTCTTCTCGCGCTCGTATCTCGCCTTCTTGATCGAAGCGGAGATTTCAATCGTTAACCGAGCTAATCTTGTTTGATAAGGATGGGATCGAGTTATGGAAGCTGAATCGTGGAAGAAATTGAAGCAGAAATGGAATTGCTGAATTCGAAGGAACGAGATCGCGAGGTTACGTCGCAAGCTTTCCCTTTTGGTGGTGTTTGGTTCTGTTGTTTAAGCTTACTTCGTTTGTTATTGTAGTTTTAGCGGGCCGGGTTTGTTTGGGCTGTGTGAGATTGGTTTGAACTCTACTTGTGAGTCTAACCAATTATTTCTTGCACCCACCTTTTTTTTTCTACTTTCCAGTTAGTTTAAGTTTTCTCCTCTAGAAGGATTGATTTTGCTGTTGAGGTTGGCTGATCTTGTGGCCTTCTCTCCTATGATGTATTGGTTTTTCGGCTTAGTCCAATTAATGAAACCTTTCAATTGACCAAAAAAAAAGTGTCGTGAATTGATTGAACCAGGGGATCACACTACCCTACCTTGGAAAAGAAAAGCACAGAACCCTAGGTTGTAATATAAAAGGAAGTGCAGTAAGTCAATTGAGGGAGAGAAGAATTAGAAAAACAGAGCCACCACATCACAACAATGAAGTGATTTATAATGCATAAGGGAGAGTGAGAATTTCGGGTAGAATCACAAAAAAGAGGAATACTATGGAGATCAAATTCGAGGTCGAATTTCTTCAAGAAGGAGGGAATGATGTGGACGGCAAGAGCATTAAAAGAATCTAATTTATCTTAATTAGGATGAAGTTTATTTTGATTTTAAAAGGATTTTATTTTAGTATATGTGACATTAAAGGATTTTGGTGTTTGTGTGTATACATCTTTGGCATAGGCACCATGGTGTGCAAGTTGTGTAGCTTAGGCACAACCCTAAGTATTTAAAGAACTTTTGTAACCTTATTTCACAACTTTGATGAAATAGAATTGTGAGATTAGAGAGTGTTTCTCTAGGGTTCTTCTTAGAACCAAATTTGAGTCTTATCAAGAGCCTCTTACTCTTGTGGTGATTCTACCTTGATCTTATCATCCTCTTGGATGTGGCGATTTCTCCATCTTCTTGCCTAATCCGTTTGTATGTTTCTTTCCCTTTTATCTTTTAGTCTTCTTTCCTATTTTTGATTCAAGAAATTCACTTGGTTAGATCATTTATCTAACATGAAATTGGTTAGATCGTTATCACAACTCCACCAAAACTGGACTCTTCACCCCCCTCCGGTGCTCACCACTCTGTTAGATACAGAGAAGCTCGATTAACTCGATCTCTCCTCTTCCTCGATGATCAAAGGTTCTCTTCTCGCTCGTATCTCGCCTTCTTGATCGAAGCGGAGATTTCAATCGTTAACCGAGCTAATCTTGTTTGATAAGGATGGGATCGAGTTATGGAAGCTGAATCGTGGAAGAAATTGAAGCAGAAATGGAATTGCTGAATTAGGGTTTCGAAGGAACGAGATCGCGAGGTTACGTCGCAAGCTTTCCCTTTTGGTGGTGTTTGGTTCTGTTGTTTAAGCTTACTTCGTTTGTTATTGTAGTTTTAGCGGGCCGGGTTTGTTTGGGCTGTGTGAGATTGGTTTGAACTCTACTTGTGAGTCTAACCAATTATTTCTTGCACCCACCTTTTTTTTTCTACTTTCCAGTTAGTTTAAGTTTTCTCCTCTAGAAGGATTGATTTTGCTGTTGAGGTTGGCTGATCTTGTGGCCTTCTCTCCTATGATGTATTGGTTTTTCGGCTTAGTCCAATTAATGAAACCTTTCAATTGACCAAAAAAAAAGTGCCGTGAATTGATTGAACCAGGGGATCACACTACCCTACCTTGGAAAAGAAAAGCAAAGAACCACAGGTTGTAATATAAAAGGAAGTGCGAGTAAGTCAATTGAGGAGAGAAGAATTAGAAAAAGCAGAGCCACCACATCACAACAACAAAGTGACGATAATGCATAAAGGAGAGTGAGAATTTGGGTAGAATCACAAAAAGAGGAATACTATGGAGATCAAATTCGAGGTCGAATTTCTTCAAGAAGGAGGGAATGATGTGGACTGGCAAGAGCATTAAAAGAATCTAATTTATCTTAATTAGGATGAAGTTTATTTTGATTTTAAAAGGATTTTATTTTAGTATATGTGACATTAAAGGATTTTGGTGTTTGTGTGTATACATCTTTGGCATAGGCACCATGGTGTGCAAGTTGTGTAGCTTAGGCACAACCCTAAGTATTTAAAGAACTTTTGTAACCTTATTTCACAACTTTGATGAAATAGAATTGTGAGATTAGAGAGTGTTTCTCTAGAGGTTCTTCTTAGAACCAAATTTGAGTCTTATCAAGAGCCTCTTACTCTTGTGGTGATTCTACCTTGATCTTATCATCCTCTTGGATGTGGCGATTTCTCCATCTTCTTGCCTAATCCGTTTGTATGTTTCTTTCCCTTTTATCTTTTAGTCTTCTTTCCTATTTTTGATTCAAGAAATTCACTTGGTTAGATCATTTATCTAACATGAAATTGGTTAGATCGTTATCACAACTCCACCAAAACTGGACTCTTCACCCCCTCAGGTGCTCACCACTCTGCTAGATACGAGAAGCTCGATTAACTCGATCTCTCCTCTTCCTCGATGATCAAAGGTTCTCTTTCGCTCGTATCTCGCCTTCTTGATCGAAGCGGAGATTTCAATCGTTAACCGAGCTAATCTTGTTTGATAAGGATGGGATCGAGTTATGGAAGCTGAATCGTGGAAGAAATTGAAGCAGAAATGGAATTGCTGAATTAGGGTTTCGAAGGAACGAGATCGCGAGGTTACGTCGCAAGCTTTCCCTTTTGGTGGTGTTTGGTTTCATTGTTTAAGCTTACCGTTTGTTATTGTAGTTTTAGCGGGTCGGGTTTGTTTGGGCTGTGTGAGATTGGTTTGAACTCTACTTGTGAGTCTAACCAATTATTTCTTGCACCCACCTTTTTTTTTCTACTTTCCAGTTAGTTTAAGTTTTCTCCTCTAGAAGGATTGATTTTGCTGTTGAGGTTGGCTGATCTTGTGGCCTTCTCTCCTATGATGTATTGGTTTTTCGGCTTAGTCCAATTAATGAAACCTTTCAATTGACCAAAAAAAAAGTGCCGTGAATTGATTGAACCAGGGGATCACACTACCCTACCTTGGAAAAGAAAAGCACAGAACCCTAGGTTGTAATATAAAAGGAAGTGCAGTAAGTCAATTGAGGGAGAGAAGAATTAGAAAAACAGAGCCACCACATCACAACAACAGTGACGATAATGCATAAGGGAGAGTGAGAATTTCGGGTAGAATCACAAAAAAAGAGGAATACTATGGAGATCAAATTCGAGGTCGAATTTCTTCAAGAAGGAGGGAATGATGTGGACGGCAAGAGCATTAAAAGAATCTAATTTATCTTAATTAGGATGAAGTTTATTTTGATTTTAAAAGGATTTTATTTTAGTATATGTGACATTAAAGGATTTTGGTGTTTGTGTGTATACATCTTTGGCATAGGCACCATGGTGTGCAAGTTGTGTAGCTTAGGCACAACCCTAAGTATTTAAAGAACTTTTGTAACCTTATTTCACAACTTTGATGAAATAGAATTGTGAGATTAGAGAGTGTTTCTCTAGGGTTCTTCTTAGAACCAAATTTGAGTCTTATCAAGAGCCTCTTACTCTTGTGGTGATTCTACCTTGATCTTATCATCCTCTTGGATGTGGCGATTTCTCCATCTTCTTGCCTAATCCGTTTGTATGTTTCTTTCCCTTTTATCTTTTAGTCTTCTTTCCTATTTTTGATTCAAGAAATTCACTTGGTTAGATCATTTATCTAACATGAAATTGGTTAGATCGTTATCACAACTCCACCAAAAGCTGGACTCTTCACCCCCTCTCAGGTGCTCACCACTCTGTTAGATCTGAGAGAAGCTCGATTAACTCGATCTCTCCTCTTCCTCGATGATCAAAGGTTCTCTTCTCGCTCGTATCTCGCCTTCTTGATCGAGCGGAGATTTCAATCGTTAACCGAGCTAATCTTGTTTGATAAGGATGGGATCGAGTTATGGAAGAATTTGAATCGTGGAAGAAATTGAAGCGAGAAATGGAATTGCTGAATTAGGGTTTGAAGGAGCGAGATCGCGAGGTTACGTCGCAAGCTTTCCCTTTGGTGGTGTTTGGTTACGTTGTTTAAGCTTACTTCGTTTGTTATTGTAGTTTTAGCGGGCGGGTTTGTTTGGTTTGTGTGAGATTGGTTTGAACTCTACTTGTGAGTCTAACCAATTATTTCTTGCACCCACCTTTTTTTCTACTTTCCAGTTAGTTTAAGTTTTCTCCTCTAGAAGGATTGATTTTCTTTGTTGAGGTTGCTGATCTTGTGGCCTTCTCTCCTATGATGTATTGGTTTTTCGGCTTAGTCCAATTAATGAAACCTTTCAATTGACCAAAAAAAAAGTGCCGTGAATTGATTGAACCAGGGGATCACACTACCCTACCTTGGAAAAGAAAAGCACAGAATAAAATTTATTGATAGAAAAAAATGATATATTAAAATGAAATTAAAGTATATATATCGTGAAAGATATAGTTGATAAAATGTGAGATAGAAAAAAAAGTTAGTTTAAGAGAAGGGTAGTTTGGTATTTTTAGTAGTTGGTGTTTTGATAAATAGTTGGCTCTCCCGTTGGTACAACAATCGCACCATCGGGAGAGCCAACGGGGCGCTTTCATTGCTGCTCTCGTTGGCGCTCCCGTTAGCTCTCCTATTGGTGCGACTGTTGGCGCTCTGGTTGTTGTGCTCGTTGACGCTCCTGCTGGCGCTTCTGTTAGCGCTTCCATTGGCAATCCCATTGACGTTGTCGTTGCTGCTCTCGTGCGGCTCACGAAAAAAGTGGATGAATTTAGTTATTGATTTTTTTAGGAAAAACAATTTTGGAATTTTCGCTAGCGGTATCGTTTATTTTGACTATCGGTAGTGATTAAATTAATTGAGTTTAATAGTTTAGAGTAGATTAAAGTAAATAATAAATTTTAAATGATTTAATCTTAATTTTATTAAGTTTATTTAGTTACTGATTTTGTAGAAGAAATACATTTAACAATAAAGTGTTTTTTTTTTAAAAAAATTGTCTGCGCTCGTTAGAATTTTTGCAAGCAGTATAGCTTTTTTTGACAAATGGTAGTGGTTAAATTAATTGAGTTTAGTAGTCTGAGTAGATTATAGTAAATAGTAAATTCTACATAATTTAATTAATTTTATGTAATTACTGTTTTTAACAAAAAATTAATTTTCTAAAAAAAATTGGGTAGTGAGTATTTGATTTTGTTGATAGTAAAGAAAAGTGAAAAAAGTGAGAGAGATGAAAGAGAATAGTAGGTTTTAAAGTGAAATAAAAAAATTAAAAGATGATATAAGAATGGGACCCACTAATGATAAAAGTGAGTGAGAGAAAAAAGTGAAAGGGATAATATAGTAATTTTGGTGGTGGGTTGATGGTATATATTTATAGTAGATTTCATATGTTTAAACTTAGTATTTGCTCTCTTTTAAGTAATAATAAAGAGTTTATATAGTATTTAGTGTGATATATGATATCTTGAGTGATTTGAATGGTTATAGTTATTATTAGGCCATTTTGGATATATTGTGGTATGTTTGATGTTTTGTTCGGTGCGGTCTCAATCTTCGTGCATCAATGCTGCTCTGACCGATCCTGCATCAATTCTCGCGCTACTTGGTGAATAAGCGCACTGTTTCATATGCATCCACATGCAAAGTGATGACCTCTGCGCCGCTTCCCCGATGCCATCCAAACTTGTATAGTAGGCGCCTACCATTCACACATAGCTATAGGCTTAGCTTTGAAGAGTCACCAACATAGGGACACTTGTTCTAACACCATGGAACCGCCCTATATGATTAAGTCAAAGATTTCAACATGGATAAACCTCTGGAAAGCAACTACTGACTATGATCCACTCAAGATGACTTCAACATGAAGAAAGGAAGCACCTCACTTGAAGGCTATAAAAGGACCTCACATCTTCATTTGGAAATATATCACAATCCATAAGTTAGATCAAAATTTCAATATACATAGTTAGTTTTTATATTTTTAGAGGAAGAGGAAGGAATTCATAAATCCTCCTTTACTCATTTTCATAGTGTTTGTATAGTGCTAAGGAGTAATGCTAGTGCATTGCTAGAAGACTTCATACAAAGGTTTTCAACATTTGTAACTTTACTCTTGTTGTTTCTCTTTTGTGATTTCTATATATATAAACATGGTCTATTCAGTTTATATATATCTAGCAATGTCTCTTGTTAGCTAAATCTTTCTTAGTTGGAATGTTCTAATCATTTAATGAGCTTTTAAGTAAGTATGTTGCATGTATGTATGTTTGTACTTTAGTTCTTGCTTGATAATCTTTTCAAAACTTATTTTGAACTTGATCACTTAGAATAAGTAGATTTGTAAATGACCAGACATGGCTTACAATTAAGAACTCAAGAACTAATATGGGTGAGTGTTTTACATAAAGAAAACTTTGTGAAAACCATGCTAAGTCCTAGACATAGGATAGTATAGTCCATAGGATAATTGTGGGTACTTAAAATACAAGAGTGAATTCACTTAAGCAAAGTGATACTTGTTAGGAGGCAAGATTGGCACTAACACCCCTTTCTTTCTTGCATAGAACAAGGATCATAAGATTTTGGTAATGAAACTCGAAGAAAGTGACCGAAAGGCACATAGTTAATGCAATGAAGATTGGTGCATTTGCATCACATCTTGCATCATACACTTTTAAGTAAATTACTTGATGAAGACATTCCAACTAGCTTTTCTCTTTTACACTATCAACACTCTTTCTTAGTTTTCTAACTTAGTTGTGATCATCAAACAAAATCCAAAATTATTTTGTTACTTAGTGACTTTACACTTTATTACTTTATATTTGTTTTAAAAGTGATTTTTTCAATCTCTCGAGGGTTCGATCTTTTACTACTTGTTTTTGGGACGGTGTATACTTGCACTCAAGTGTATGTGGCATTTCCACACACCAAGTTTTTGGCGCCGTTGTTTGGGATTGAAGTAAATTCTTTTAAAATTACGATATTGAGTAATTTAGTGTTGTATATAAATTCTGGTTTTTAAAGTTTTCATCAACAACAAGACATGGTACTTAGTATATGTACGTAACGAGAAATGTAACTCGAATATAGTTTAGATTTAGAAATAGAAAGAAAATTCAGGAGATTGCTAAGACTCGTAAAACAGAATCAACAAGCTTGCAACATGTCATTGGTGAAGAACAAAGCTCAAGGCCACACTCGGTGAGAGGAGGCCCTGGTTCACTGAGATGCTCATGAAGAAGAAGTTCATAGAGAAAATCTCATCCACATGGATCACATAGGTATGATTAATGATAGAGATAGACCTATGAGGGATTATGCTCGATTTGATCATCAAAACATGCAAACTAGTATAAAGCAGGACTCTCATATTGATGCCATGCATTTTGAATTTAAACCTATGATGTTTCAAATGCTTCAAACTATTGGTCAATTTGGAGGATCTCCTCATGAAGATCCTCATTTGCATTTAAGGCAATTTCTAGAAGTATGTAGTAATTTTATTTTACCTGGTGTTAGTGAAAATGCATTTAGATTAAGGTTATTTCCATATTCTTTGAAAGATAGAGCCAATGCTTGGCTAAATTCTTTAGAGCCTAACTCTATTCATTCATGGAATGAAATGGCTGAAAAATTTTTAGGAAAATATTTCCCACCTATCAAAAATGCCAGGTTAAGAAATGATATTACATCTTTTAGACAAAAAGAGTTTGAGTCTTTATTTGAAGCATGGGAAAGATGGAAGGAACTTTTAAGAAAATGTCCTCATCATGGTTTACCTGTTATTATTCAAATGGAAACATTTTATAATGGTTTAGAACCTCAAACCAGAATAATGCTTGATGCATCTTCTGGTGGAGTGTTATTAAACCTATCATACAATGAAACATGTGAATTAATTGATAGAATAGCAGCTAATAGCTCTAGTTGGCCTACTGAGAGGGTAAGTGCCCAAAAGAAACCATCGAGGGTACATGAAATCAATGATATATCGCCTCTATCTCGCTCAAGTAGCCACTCTAGCTAATTTGATGAAAACTTCACTACTGGCAATGCTATCTGCATCTAATGCTGTTGCATCACCGTAAAGCATCACATTCAAAGCAGTGATAGAACAAGTACCTCCGTGCACACCTAGTTGTGTGTACTTGTGGAGGAGGTCACTTGTATGAGGAGTGTTCTAGCAACCCTATCTCTGTAAATTATGTAGGTTATAATAGGAATAACAACCCTTATTCCAACACTTATAATCACGGTTGGAAAGATCACCCAAATTTTAGATGGAGCAACAATAGTGCACTGCACTCTAGAATTGCTCCAACTACACCAACCAACCCACCGAGATTCCCACTCGGAATAACCAAAGAAACTCTCAACCTACCACCGATAATTCTCTAGAAACCATGCTCAAAGCATTCATAGGTGAATCTAGAACCGCTAGACAAACCCAAGATGCTTCCATTAAGAACTTAGAGAATCAAGTTGGTCAATTAGCCACACTTTCTGTATCAAAGGCCACAAGGTGCCTTACCTTCAAATCATGAAGCTACTCCTTCCCAAACCAAAGGAAAGGAGCAGGTTAAGGCTATTTCATTAAGAAGTGGTAAGGATTTGGTAGAGTTAGCGAAAAGGAAAGTGTAGAAAAGGGAGAAAAAGCCAAAAATCAAAAGAAACCAATGCGAAGCATCTAGTGCTCTCGCATCACAAGAAGTTCAAAGTCCACTACCTAAGTTAGTACTGAATACCCTCCTCCTCCTTACCCTCAAAGACTGAAAAAAGCACATGAGGAGAAGCAGTTTGGTAAATTCCTAGAGGTACTAAAACAATTACACATCAATGTTCCCTTAGTAGAAGCCCTCCAACAAATGCCAAATTATGCAAAATTTATGAAGGATGTGCTTACTAAGAGAAGAAGATTAGGTGAGTTTGAAACAGTTGCCATGACAGAAGATTGTAGTTTGCTTATGCAAAATAAAATCCCTAGAAATTGAAGGATCCAGGTAGTTTTACAATTCCATTTTCTATAGGAAAATCCTATACTGGTAAAGCTTTATGTGATTTAGGTGCAAGCATTAACTTGATGCCTAAATCTATTTTTGACCAGTTAGAAATAGGAAATGCAAAACCAACCACTGTGACACTTCAATTAGCAGATAGATCAATAGCCTATCCTGAAGGTATCATAGAAGACATCCTAGTTAAGGTAGACAAATTTGTATTTCCTGTAGATTTTGTTATCCTTGACTTTGATGCAGATAAGGAAGTACCTATTATCCTAGGTAGACCATTTCTAGCAACTGGTAAAACCATAATTGATGTGCAGAAAGGTGAACTCACTATGAGAGTAAATGATCAAGAGATAAAATTCAATGTAATGAATGCTATGAAGTATCCTGCAGAGGAAAGCAGAAGAGTGTTCATCCTTATTCTCTCTAGATCAATTGGTAGAAAAACAATTTTACAAGCAAAGATGATCATTTAGCCAATGCAGATGCATTAGATGCATTTGCATTGCTAGATGATAAAATACTAGAAAAGGAAAATCGCCAATAGAAAACTCTTGTAAGGAAGTATGGGCTAGGACTTATGAACCACTCAACCTTGAGGATCCAATTCTCAAGAAGAACTTACCTCAATAGAACAACCTCCTAAGTTAGAATTGAAGATATCGCTGAACACCTTAAGTATGCATTCTTAGGAACAAATGAGACTTTACATTATCATTGCTTTCGATTTAACATCAAAACAGAGAGTGATCTCATTAGTACTCTCAAGAAGCATACCAAAGCTATAGGTTGGCAAATGGCAGATATCAAAGGAATTAGTCCTTCTATTTGCATGCATAGAGTCATTTTGGAAGAAAATTCCAAAACAAGATAGAAAGTTAAAGAAGACTAAATCCTATTATGAAAGAGGTTGTGAAAAAGGAAATCATTAAGTGGCTAGATGCTGGAATCATATACCCCATATCAGACAGTGCTTGGGTAAGTCCTGTCCAATGTGTACCAAAGAAAGGGGGTGTGACAGTAATAGCCAATGAAAAGAATGAGTTGATACCAACTAGAATCACACAGGTGGAGAATCTGTATGGATTACAGAAAACTCAACAAAGCTACCAAAAAGGATCACTTTCCTTTACCATTCATAGACCAAATGTTAGATAGATTAGCAGGGAAGGAATTTTATTGTTTCCTAGATGGCTATTCAGGCTATAATCAAATAGCCATTGAGCCTAAGGATCAACACAAAACCACCTTTACATGCCCTTATGGAACCTTTGCTTTTAGAAGGATGCCATTTGGCTTATGTAATGCACCTGCTACATTCCAAAGATGCATGATGTCTATATTCTCAGATTTCATTGAGCAATCAATGGAAGTATTCATGGATGATTTCTCTATCTTTGGAGAAACATTTCAAGTTTGTTTAGCAAATTTGGAACAAATTCTCAAGAGATGTGAGGAAACAAATTTAGTCTTAAACTGGGAAAAGTGCCATTTCATGGTACAAGAGGGAATTGTGTTAGGACATAGAATATCAAAGAAAGGTCTAGAGGTAGACAAAGCTAAAGTTGATGTCATTGAGAATCTACCACCACCAAATACAGTTAAAGGTATCAGGAGCTTCTTAGGCCATGCTGGTTTTTATAGAAGGTTTATCAAAAGATTTTCAAAAATCTCAAAACCATTATGTATGCTTCTCGCAACATGATGTAGAATTCAACTTTGATGAATCTTGTATAGAAGCTTTTGACAAGCTTAGAAAGGCATTGGTGACAAGACCAATTATAGTAACTCCAGTTGGAGCAGCCATTTGAATTAATGTGTGATGCTAGTGACTTTGCAGTAGGGAGCGATCTAGGGCAAAGATATGATAAGATCTTTCATTCCATATATTATGCTAGCAAGACATTAATTGAAGCTCAGTGAACTACATCAAATACGAGTAAAAGGAATTATTAATTTGTGGTCTTTGCATTTGAAAAATTTAGATCATACTTAGTTGGCACTAAAATTATTGTCTATACCGATCACTCGCCATTAAGTATCTAATTTCAAAGAAGGATGCAAAGCCAAGGTCGATAAGGTGGATTTTACTCCTACAAGAATTTGATTTAGAAATTAGAGACAAGAAAGGAGTAGAAAATCAAGTAGCAGACCATTTATCAAGGATTGAAGGAGAATCACTTGGTACACTTGGAGAAGAAATCAAGGAGAGTTTTCCGGATGAGAAGCTATTGGCAATCACAATCAATGCAAAACATGAAGCGCATTTGCTATAAGCAATGCAGAGCATCAAATGCATCTCGCACCATGGTTTGTCGATATTGTAAATTTCCTTGCAAGCAAAGTGGTACCGATGAGTATGACATATCAACAAAGGAGAAAATTCTTCCACATGGTTAAACAATACTATTGGGATGATCCATTCCTTTACAAGATGTGCCCCGATCAATTAATGAGGAAATGCATACACGAAGAGGAGCAACAAGCAAAGGTTCTTACGCACCTTATGGAGGACACTTTGGAAGTACTAGAACAAAGACTAAGGTATTATAGTGCGGTTATTTTTGGCCTACTTTATTTAAAGATTCTTATTTTATGGTCAAACATCGTGATAAATGTCAAAGAGCAGGAAATATTTCTGATAAGCATGAAATGCCTAGAACAAATATTTTAGAAATTGAATTATTTGATGTTTGGGGCATGGATTTCATGGGACCTTTTCCACCCTCTTTTGGCAATTTATATATCTTAGTAGTTGTTGATTATGTGTCCAAATGGGTAGAGGCAGTAGCATTACCTAATAATGATGCTAAATCAGTGAGTAAGTTTCTTCAAAGAAATATATTCACTAGATTTGGAACTCCTAGAGCTATCATTAATGATGAAGGTTCACACTTTTGCAATAAGATCATAGAAAACCTTCTAGCTAAGTATGGAGTTAAGCATAAGATAGCTACAACATACCATCCTCAAACTAGTGGACAAGCAGAATTATCCAATAGGGAAATTAAGAGAATGCTAGAAAAAATGGTTAGTCCAAATAGGAAAGATTGGTCTTTACATTTGGATGATGCTTTATGGGCATATAGAACAAAGATTCAAAACACCCTTAGGAATGTCCCCTTACAAATTAGTCTATGGAAAAGCATGCCATTTACCGTAGAATTGGAAAACAAATCTTATTGGGCTATCAAGAAGCTCAATTTCAATTTGAACAAGGCGGTAAAAAGAGAATGATAGAGCTTGATGAGTTAGAAGAAATTAGGCAAACCTCTTATGAGAATTTGAAATCTACAAAGCTAAGGCTAAGAAATGGCATGACAAGAAAATTCACGTAAGAGAATTGAAAGAAGGAGGACTAGTTCGCTATACAACTCTAGGTTGAAGCTATTTCTGGAAAACTAAGGTCAAGGTGGTCGGGACCATTTAAGTTGATAAAGGTTTATCCACATGGGAGCGAAGAGACTTATTTGATAAATCCTCAAATCTGTCTTCAAGGTGAATGGTCAAAGAGTTAAAATGTACTATGGTGAACATGTGGTGAGAGACAAAATCACCACCCATTTGAAAAATCTCTAAGTGAAAAGAGATAGTCGGTGACAAGACTCTTAAAACAAGCGCTTAATGGGAGGCAACCCATTGTTTTTAATTATTTTTGTGCAATTTTATGTTTTTAGTTGTTTTGCAAATGCAGAAACTAATGCATTTTGCATCAAATGCACTGCATTGAGGAAAAATGTGCCCTGCATCGTAAAAATTATAAACTTGAAGAAAATTGGTTAAGTGTGAATCATAAGGCTTCGGGAAGATCAAAGGAGGTTAAGTAAGATTAATGACACATTGGTAGCCAAAGCAAGACACTTGGCAAGATGCATGCGTAGCACGCAATGCTAACGGCTACCTAATAAATCCACTAACTTCCCTCTTCCTGAAACATAAAGCCTTCATTGTTACCTTTACCTCTTCATTCGCAAACTCTCACAAATTCTCTCATCTCAAACACAAACCACCCTTCCCATTCTCAATCCAAGTTTTTCTCAATCACAAAAGCAATCAAAACCTAGAATTTCAAAGCAATTACAATGGTGAAAAAGCAATCAAAGACAGAAATCATCGAGCAAGCGTGCCGTAACTCCCCAAAAAGAGAAGAAAGCCATGCATGCAGGATCATCATCATCAAGAAAAGGCAAAGCCAAGGAATCATCAATCAGAACTGATGACAATGTTCATTTGTGGAACATGCATCTATTGCCCGAGAGAGGTATGATCTCGAAGAAGGCTAGCCCATCATTCATGTCACACGTGGCCAATCTCAATTGGGACCACTTTGTGCTACCACGAGAGGCTACATTGAAGATTTGGTGAGAGAATTCTATGCTGGAATCACACCACAAGAAGGAGCAGAACATTCCTACACTTCCATGGTGAGAGGTAAAATTGTGCACTTTCATGCCAAGAAATTAAATGAACATTATATGCTGAAATATAATGGGAATGATTTTGAGAATAGAGTGGCAAATGCCTTTAAGAAAGAAATGGAAGAAATAAGGAATAGGATTGCTATACCAGGGGCTGTTTGGGAGAAATTCACACCTAATGAGATTAAGCTTAGAAGTAATTATTTGATTAATGCATTAGGTAATTGGCATTTGTTCATATCTAATTCAATTCTGCCTACATCACATACATATGCTATGACCAAAGAGAGATTGATCTTGCTAGATACAATTCTCTCTGAAGGACATGTAGATATAGGTAGATTGATTGCTAGGGAAATTCTTGCATGTTCAAATAAGTCAAAGGATTTTGTTTTTCCCTTGTCTTATTCTTGAGCTATGCATGAAAGAAGGAGTCCCTATAGCTGCTAATGAACAAAGGAAATTTCCCCCTGGTAATTTGAGTGCTGAAGTGAAAGAAAAGTTGAGAAATGTAAGAGGCCCTGCACCTGCAATGCAAGAGCATTACATGCAGAAGCAGAGGGCTGTCTGGAAATTTCAAAATGATCAACATGATTGGCTTCAATTAGTCTTTGACAAGATCTTTGATCTTGTGGGCCAAGTGAATGCCCCTGAATTCCCAAGTTGGGTATTGAGAAGTGAAGGAGAAGAAGAAGAGGAGAAAGAGACTGAAGAAGGAACAAAAGGAAAGGAGAAAGTAGAGGCAGAACCTAGCACCAAGAAGAAGGTGACTAGGAAGCAATTCAAAGTGCAAAAGAAGGTTGTGGTAGAACTGTTGTTGGAGGAATTGTATGTTTCTGAATCTGAAGCTGAGGATGAGGAATTAAAAGAAATGGATAAGGAGTTAGAAGAAGAAGAGGAGGAAGAAAGTGATGAGGAAATTGATGAAGAAGAAGAGGAACAAGCTAGAGGTGTGATCCTAGAGGAAATTGCTAGGCAGAAATATGCCAAACCCTCAGCATCAACCCAAAAACCAGAAACCCCTATCACTTCACCAGTTACCAAAACACCCATCATCTCACCAAACCAAGAATCCTCCTCCATTCCAAAATCACCATTACCCTCCCTCAATGATCCACCAGTCCTATCACAATCACCACCACAAACAACCCCTCCACCACCCTCTCCAAGAAAAGAAACACAAGAAACAACTCACACAGAACAACCAACCCCTGTTATGCCAACAGAACATGCAGTACCTTCTGACCCAAGCAACATTATTTCAAATGTTGTTTCTGCTCTTGAGAAAGAGTTTGTGCAGGAAAGACAAGAAGAAGGACTCGACAAAGGAGATAAAATTGAAGAATCATCTGCAAAGGAGACAAGAACTCAAGCTGTTGAGATGCGAGTGATGCTCTGCATCACTAACGCTTTGCATCACAACAGCAACAATCTGTGTGCATAATGAGGCAACAATTAAAATGGTTCTGGAAGAAATGGCTAAACAAAAGAGGAAGCATTGCACAACACTCGAGAAATTCTTCAAGCAACTGCGCAGGAAGGCAGCAAAATTAACACCAAAAAGAAAAAGTCGATGCGATCCAAGATCGATGCACTGCATCGATTCGCCAGAACCAATTCCCGCCACTACACGTAGTAGGAGGTGCATCCGCACTCTGCTGAAGCAACACCAAGCAAGCCCAAGGAGAAGAAGCGAGAAGGTGAAACACACTCCTCCAAGCAGACAAAGCACCAGAATTAGGAGTGGAGCAAAGAAATGAGTATCAATTTACAAGCTTTCACCTACTACTACTAATGCTTGTTTTGTTTTTCTATCTGAACTATTTCCCTGGTTGTACTAATCCCTCTCCCCTATTTTGAACAAATGATTTGTCTTTTTCAACAAATTTGCGGTGAGAGGGCACCGCAACCCCTTAAGTTTGGGGGATTTGCATGTTATGTTATGTTTTTAAATGTTTTTATCTAATATGTTGTGTGTTTAATTAATATGTTTTAGATAGTAAATATATATGTTTTAAGTAGTTTTTAGTTTGTTTAAATATTAGATGTACTTAACAAAGTAGTATCTAAATATTTTAGTAGAAAAATCGCTTTTTCAAAAATATGGTGAAAGCCCTATGGATGGAATTTTTATGATGAAAAAGAGAAAAAGAAGCCTTATTTCTCGTAAAAACCAAAATTATTTTTACTTCAACACTTCAAAACTGAGTTTGTGAAAAGAACCTTGCTATTTAAAGATCAATCGATGCAAGGAATTTTTGGTAAGCTTAGGTCAAAACAAAGCTTTACTAAAAAGAAAGAAGAGCTTAAAGAATTAAGTTTGGGGGTGTTTTATGAAAACAAAGGCTGAATTTCAAAAGTATAAGAGTAAACAATGTAGAAAAAGAATACAAAAAGTGGACAAGCCATATCCTCGAATCTTTTGAAACTATACCGTGCCTAAGTACATGAATGCATCCGGAGGTCAAAGACACGTGCCATGCAGAATAAATGTATCCGGAGGATAGTTCAATAAACTGAAACTGTGCAAAGTGCAAAGAAAAATATATGCATCTGGAGGTCAAAGACTGTGCCAAAGTGCATTTGCATCCGGAGGTCGAGTGAGGAAGGTAATATGAGCTAGAAAAGAAAAGCATTATCGTCATGCAATTTGCATCAATGTAAACCTGATCAAGAAAAAGCAAAATGCAGAAAAAAATCAATGCACAAAAGCACTTCAAAGAAGTATTTGCATCTGCTCAAAAGATCCACACAAAAAAAAAATAGAAAAATGCATTGGCTCAAAAGCTTTGAAAGATTCAATCAAGCCCTTTTGATTTTAAAAACTCCCCAACACTTGAGAAAATTTTGTGAGTCTAAACTCTCTTTTGAAAAATATTTTGGTGTGACCAAAGATGAACCAATCCTTTCAAAGGCTAGGAAGAAATTTTTCACTTAGTCTTGGAACCAATCTCAACTCAGTGGGTTCACACACACACAAAAGAGTTTGAATAGCTTTGGTAGTTTTGAAGAAATAAAGGCACAAGAAAAATTGTCAAGAAATGAAGTTCATAGGGAACTCCTCATAAAAATTCAAAATCAAGCTGATCTATCTTCTAGAATTTTAGTTTTATTAGTTTGTCTTTGTCATTACTTGAGGACAAGCAATGGTTTAAGTTTGGGGGTGTGATAACTCTATTTTATATAGAGTATTTCATATGTTTAAACTTAGTATTTGCTCTCTTTTAAGTAATAATAAAGAGTTTATATAGTATTTAGTGTGATATATGATATCTTGAGTGATTTGAATGGTTATAGTTATTATTAGGCCATTTTGGATATATTGTGGTATGTTTGATGTTTTGTTCAGTGCGGCCTCAATCATCTGCATCAATGCTCCCGTGACCGATCTCGCATCAATTGCGCTACTTGGTGAATAAGCGCACTGTTTCATATGCATCCACATGCAAAGTGATGACCTCCTGCATGCTTCCCTGATGCCATCCAAACTTGTATAGTAGGCGCCTACCATTCACACATAGCTATAGGCTTAGCTTTGAAGAGTCACCAACATAGGTACACTTGTTCTAACACCATGAAACCGCCCTATATGATTAAGTCAAAGATTTCAACATGGATAAACCTCTGGAAAGCAACTACAGCTATGATCCACTCAAGATGACTTCAACATGAAGAAAGGAAGCACCTCACTTGAAGGCTATAAAAGGACCTCACATCTTCATTTGGAAATATATCACAATCCATAAGTTAGATCAAAATTTCAATATACATAGTTAGTTTTTATATTTTTAGAGGAAGAGGAAGGAATTCATAAATCCTCCTTTACTCATTTTCATAGTGTTTGTATAGTGCTAAGGAGTAATGCTAGTGCATTGCTAGAAGACTTCATACAAAGGTTTTCAACATTTGTAACTTTACTCTTGTTGTTTCTCTTTTGTGATTTCTATATATATAAACATGGTCTATTCAGTTTATATATATATCTTGCAATGTCTCTTGTTAGCTAAATCTTTCTTAGTTGGAATGTTCTAATCATTTAATGAGCTTTTAAGTAAGTATGTTGCATGTATGTATGTTTGTACTTTAGTTCTTGCTTGATAATCTTTTCAAAACTTAAGAACTCAAGAACTAATATGGGTGAGTGTTTTACATAAAGAAAACTTTGTGAAAACCATGCTAAGTCCTAGACATAGGATAGTATAGTCCATAGGATAATTGTGGGTACTTAAAATACAAGAGTGAATTCACTTAAGCAAAGTGATACTTGTTAGGAGGCAAGATTGGCACTAACACCCCTTTCTTTACTGCATAGAACAAGGATCATAAGAGCTGGTAATGAAACTCTGAAGAAAGTGACCGAAAGGCACATAGCTAATGCAATGAAGATTCAAAGTCTGGTGCATCACATCGCATCATACACTTTTAAGTAAATTACTTGATGAAGACATTCCAACTAGCTTTTCTCTTTTACACTATCAACACTCTTTCTTAGTTTTCTAACTTAGTTGTGATCATCAAACAAAATCCAAAATTATTTTGTTACTTAGTGACTTTACACTTTATTACTTTATATTTGTTTTAAAAGTGAGTTTTTCAATCTCTGTGGGTTCGATCTTTTTACTACTTGTTTTTGGACAGTGTATACTTGCACTCAAGTGTATGCGGCATTTCCACACACCATTCACAAGCACATACAATGAATCTGTTCACTCGTTTTTCGCTTTTGTCTGGAAGTTGAGTTTTCAAAGTTCTTGTGTAATGTTGTGACCCTGAGTTCCTATTACAAAAGAGTATATATACTCTTGGAAACAAACGTGGGGAAAAAGTAACTGACTCCTAAACGTAAGGAAAAGTAACTGCCCACTAACTGTTTGTTCTTTTGCACTTCGACTAAACTGCTGTCCACTGTCTGTCGAAGTATTGAACCTTGCTTTGTCGAGAAATCAAATCTTGCTTTGTCGAAGTTCTTTACTCTTATCAGCATTTGGATATCTTTTCTGTCGAACTGATGGTGAACTGACTTGGTGTTGACTTGTAGCTTCCAAGACATCATTAATGGAGAGTCAAACTCATTTAATACTTCATTTAATGTATTGTCGAAATTTTGAGATAACACCTATTTAAACAATTAAATTTTCTATTTAATCGTAAAGTACCACTTAAATATAAAACATGAAAGAAGAGAGAGAGAGGAATAAAAATATGAAGGAAAAAAAGAGAAGGGAGAGAGAGTTTGGAGAAGGAAAAAAAATTGAAGGGGTGGGGGGTGGGGGGTAGGGGGTGGGGTAGAAGATCCAACACCTTTCCTTCCATAGCCAAACTCCCTCTTGCTAGCATACAGTTTCTTCAAATCCCCTTTTACAACATAGGCTTGTTGCACCAATGCAGTATATCTCGTTCAAGAAAAAGACCCCAACCTGTGAGAAATATCCTCTCTCGAGTTCTGCTTACACCTTTTAATCTTTCATTGGTCATTCGGGGCATAACTCGTGAAGTCATAAAATTGGGACAGTTCTTCAAACTTTGTAGTATATTGACTCACAGTTACGTCATTATGCTTCAGAGTCAAAAACTCTTCTTCTTTCTTAGTTTTCATGACCGTCAGGAAGAATTGATCCAAGAACAAATG
Organism: Oxytropis ochrocephala; assembly: GCA_020916435.1. Classification (NCBI taxonomy): domain Eukaryota; kingdom Viridiplantae; phylum Streptophyta; class Magnoliopsida; order Fabales; family Fabaceae; genus Oxytropis; species Oxytropis ochrocephala. The sequence goes on from CM037095.1 coordinate 31,018,977, forward strand.
ACGGAAATTCTCCCAAGTCACGGGAGTACCTTGTGCGGTCATCAGTGCATGTGCATTCCTCCACCAAGTGTGAGCCTAACCTTTTAGCATATGTGTGGCCAGCCAGAATTTCTCTTCATCATTATGCTGAAGAGTCCCAAAAATATTCTCCATCTCATCTATCCAATGTTGGGCCACCCTAGGTTCAGACCTTCCACGAAACTCAAATGGATGCACCTTATAAAACTTAGCATTGGCTTGTTGAGGATCAGCTTGTGGTTGTGGTGCCTGAGGCTGCACCAGTGGTTGATTCTGTTGGGCATCAAACATATGTTGCGCCATCATCAACTGATTTTGCATCATTTGTTGATTCATTAGCTATTGGTTTTGCATCATATGTTGACTCATTTGCTGCTGAGTAATCCATCCTTAAGCTGCTCCAAGTGGCAAAACTTTTACCAAACAGATACCTTAATAACATCATTGAAACATGCTCACGAGTTATTCAAACATTCAAATGGTATCAGAGTAGCAGACCTCTCCTAGTATGGTGAGGTTCGAGGACAAACCAAGTGGAAGCTGGTGGGCATGTGACATACGGGGATGACGAGGGCGGGGAGTGATCGTCGGTGCCCAAAAGGTGGCACAAACAAAGAGCGGCTTCTGGAAGCTTCCTGCTAAGGCACATGTGAATGAACTGAATACGCTTTGGAATAAGAGGAATCCTGAGGCTGTGTAGGTATGGGACTGTACAGTTGAAGAAGGAATGCTTAAAAGAATTGATTTGGACTATCTATACAAACAAGGTGCATATTCTTTTAGGGAGACCTTCCCATAAGAACTCCATAGTTAAACGTGTTTGACTTGGAGTAGTAGTGGGATGGGTAATCTTCGGGGAAGTTTCCTAGAGTGGGATGGGAAGTTTGTGGGAACAATGCATGTGAAAAGACACATGTTGATTTGTAGGAGGAGCAACCGACGTTCTCAAAGCGATGCGCACGTTACAAGACCCCATGTCTCCTTATCTATTTATCTTCTATGCTGAGGTATTTTATTGGCTTCTAAATAAGGCATAGGAATAGGAGGTTCTTCATGAATTCAAATTTCAAGAGAGGCTCCAAAAATTATATAATTCTTATGAGCATATAGAAATCAAGATTAGTAAATTCTGATGGGGTAGCAAACAAGGTGAGCGTAGAATTCATTGAATTAAATGATAGACATTATGTCTGGAATGAATGAAAGTTGGTATGTGTTCTGGAGTGGGCTCGAAGCCCAATGCAGTTCAATAGGCCCAATATTAGGATGGCAAAATGGGTTTGGCCCGCCGGGCCGGCTCACTGACCCGCCCAAAAAAGGCGAGCCGGGCTGGGATATTGGGACCGCTAACCCGCTGAGCCCGCCCCGCCAAAAAAAAAACCCGCGAGCTAAAGCAAGGATGGGCCGGGTCGGCCCACCAGCCCGTTTTTTTTAAAAAAAACTTCCTTCATTGATCATTCAGATCAATCATTTTATTTAAAAAAATTCAACAAAATTCATTCCATTTCCAGCGGCCCACTCCCGTGAGTCCACTGACCACTATCCATTTCACCCACTCCCAAAAAGGTTCATTTATTTGACCAAAAAACAAATTCCTTTAGGGTTTCACACTTTCACAGTTTCACACTCATTTCTCACCACCAGTGACCAGCACCAGCCTTCCCTCATCTCGATTCCCCCTCTCTTCTCTGTACTACTCTCTATTTTTGCCGCTCTCATTTTCATCTCTATTTTATTGTGTTTTAGGACTTTGATTTGATATGGATTTCTTGGCTCCAATTGACGAGAGTGATGATGAAGATTTGGACTTAGATCTTGGAGAAGAGTGTGAGTCAGTGGAACCTACTACAATCAAGAAGATTAGAATTTAGATGGCTAGAGAACAATCTGGTACTGTTCCTAAAGCTGGACAAAGTCAGCTTGACATGTATTTGGAAGAGCCGGCGTTAAGTCTTGATTACTCGGAACATTTGGATGTACTACAATGGTGGAAGAACACTAGACAAAGATTTCCAGAACTTTCAATAATGGCTCGAGACTTATGGATTTGGACCTTTTGGTTGATCCCTAGTTATCAAGCAATCAAAATACTGATTTGGTTGCATAAAGTTTAAGATCAAATTATGGATTTGGACCTTTTGGTTGATGGTTCTAGCCTTCTAGGTGACATTTCTTAGTGGTTAATCTTAGTAATTCCAAAGCTATTATTGTTTTATACTTTTATTTTGAATATATCATGAGTTTTTAAAGTAAAAATTTGTTAAAAAAGCTTTATAAAAAATCTATTTTAAAAAGCAAGTCAAAAATCTTATCGAAATTGAAATGTTAAAAATATATAAGTTTTTTGTTCAAAAACTTTGAAAAAAAATTCAGGCGGGCCGGACCGCGAACCCGCCAGCCCATCACTTAGCGGGCCGGGCCAGTCTTTTGAACTCGCCGTTTTTGGCGGGCCAACTCGCCCCACCTCGTGTTTAGCGGGCCGAAGGCAAAATGGGCCGGCCTGGGCCGTGCCGGCCCATTTTGCCATCCCTACCCAATATGGCCCAATACTGTAGCTATAAATGCGGCGAGAATCTCGAGAATTAGGTATGTCATTTCTACCTTGTGACCTGCTCGTCGCACACCGCTAACTAGAGCGTCGGAGTGTCTTTGCAGGTATCACCCGCGTGCGGCCAAGATTCAAGGACTTACGGTGCAAGCAGTGATCGAGCTGAAAGACTACATCAGTACTACCCTTCTATTGGTCAGGTACGATCAATTGGCGACCACAGTGGGAGGGCCGAGCACTATCCTACCTTCATCATGCCACCAAAGAGGCCCACTACGTGGGCTTCGTCACAAGTCAACCCCTCTGGGCGGAACCCTCGTCCGCAGCAAACCCCAAAGGGCGTGCCTCAAACTATTCACGAATCACAAGGTAATCCTCGCCAAGAGCCCTCGGTGCAAGGCGGCAGAGGACCGATCCTAGAACAGATCCAGCAGTCGGCTCAACAACAGTAGCTACCGGCCGAACTAGTTGATGCCGGAATTGATATATCCTTACCTAAGCACGTGACCCAGGCATTCATGCAAATCCTTCAAACCAAGAATCAAATCATTGCTAATCGAGATGAGATGATTTCACGCATCGAAAGAGGGTCGATTCCAGTCCGCCAACGAGCGGCCAATGGAGAGCCCTCTGCTCAAGCGCATCCTTCCCGCAGACACACAACGCCTCCTCGAAGAAACGTTCGCCACCGTGGAAGCACATCTTGTCGGTCTCCGGCACGCAGAATTAGGGCGCGAAGATCACCCACTCGCAGGAACGTGCACAGTCGCCGCTCCCACTCTTATGACCACGATCACACAGATTCTAGTTACCACCCTGAATCGGACCGCTCGCTCACAAAATATTCTTCTTGCGAGTCCTCCGGTTCCCGCAGGTCGAGAAGCCGATCGTGGAATTCGTACGATGAGTTAGATGACTATCGTAATGGAGAAATCAGAGATGTCTCCCAGCGATCAAAGAGACATGACCCCGAGCGACACAGGGGGCAATCGTCTCAAATGCCACCATTGTATGGTCAACCGGCCGGCGGCGGATTCTACAGAATGCCAAACAATGAGGCATACCTCACTATGCAGCCTTTTGGGCCGAGTGAAATCCCGACCGGCCATGGACCGTTTACAAGAGAAATTCGACGTTATCGCATTCCAAGGGACTTGAGGAAGCCTCCCAACTTGAACAAGTTTGATGGCCGCGGAGACCCGGACAAGCACATCAGGTACTTCAACAATTACTATAGTTACAAAGAGCTGGGGCCGATGATGAAGTGTCGGCTTTTCCCTCAGTCGCTAGACGGCTGGGCGTTAGAATGGTGGGAGTCTCTACGACCCAACACCATCTCTTCTTGGGAAGGTCTTATCAGAACCTTTCTGGCCAACTACACAGCCAATCGGTGCCATTACCGGTATGAAGAACACTTGGACACGATCGTTCAAGGTGACAATGAGTCATTGAGGCAATATATAGACCGGTTCAATGTAGAGGCAAAGACGATCTGCGACCTGTCAGACAAGGATAAACTGAAATATCTTAAGCGTGGCATTAGGCCAGATCACCGGTTCGTAGAGGGTTTCACGCTGAACCATTACATAGACCTCAGCATGTTCCTTCGAAGGGCCAATGATCATATGGCTTACGAAGAAACATTGGCCGCTAGAAAGGGCGCTCGCGTGTGACACAGAGAAGAGTAGAGCTGGCCGGCCAAAGGGCAAGATGGCCACCGCGACGGTAAGCCAGATTATCGAGTTAAAAAGTATGAGCAGGGTACCAGGTTGAACACGCCCATTGCGCAAATCTACATGGATTGCCAAAACAACGAGTTTCTTGGTGTGAAACGACCTGATCCCCTTGTCCTCAAAAAAGGGGCCTGGGCGACTAAGAAGTATTGTCGTTATCACAAAAGTAAGGGACATGATACCAACGACTGCATGGCTCTGAAAGATGACATCGAAGACCTTATCCAAAAGGGTAAGTTGAAGCAGTATGTTAGAGCGGAAGGTGCCGATCGACCTGAAGAGAGGACTGGGGGGAAACCCACCCAAGCAAAAGGAAAGGTCGTGGTAACACCAGCCATCGAAGCGGCCGGGGATAGAGATACTTCTGAAAAGGACGTTAGGCAGTCTAGGGGCCGCAAGGTCGCTATGGTTATCCATGGAGGAAACCCCCTAGACCGTAGAGAATCCAATAAGGCTACCAAGAGTAAGTGGAATGAGATACTCATGGTCGGAACAACCTCAACTGCACGACCGGCCTCGAATAGGCCACCCATCTCTTTTGGAGATGAAGAGCTGCTGGACGGAAGGATCAATAGCTACGTTCCTTTAGTAGTGTCCGCTGTAATGGGAAATACTGAAGTTAGAAGGATACTGGTCGACCAAGGAAGCTCGGCCGACAGTGAGATTATCCCTCAGGTCGACCCAACTCCATTAACTGGATTTAATGGGGCGACATCCTACTCGTTGGGAACGCTAGAGCTATTGGTCACTTTCAGGGACGACGCAAACGAAAGCACTTCCTATAGAACAGTCAAGACGACGTTCTTGGTCCTCCCGATTAAATCGTGCTATCATTGCATCATAGGCCGGCCAACCCTCGGAAAGCTTGAGGCCGTTGTATCTACGATTCATTTTAAAATGAAGTTCTATGACAAGAATGACTAGGTCGAAACTTTAGAGGCAGACATGGAGGCGGTCAAGAGAAGCCACTACCTGTATCAAGACATCTGCGACGAGCAAGCAATAAGTTCCGACCCTCAGAGTCTTGGAGAAGGACACCAAGTCAACGTTGCCGACCTGGATGCCCGATATGATCCTGATAGCGACCCAGAAGATGGCGATGATGACTTAGCCCGTGAGCTAAACAATAGACTGAAACGACCGGAACCCCATGGACAATTGATTGATATCCAATTAGGGGATGACCCAGCCAAAACGGTCAAGATCGGCAATGACCTGCCTGAGCAGGTCAAGCAGGGACTCATCAGTTGTCTAAGGGACTACTGATAACTCATATTTATATGAGTTATTTATACTCACTCAAGAATAAATCATGCAAGTTCTCTAGCAATACAAGGATAATTTAAGTAGTTTTATGTTAGTTTCGTATTTCTGAGTGAGTGAAAGGTTAAATGGATAAATCTGTGCATTTTGGCACCAAGTGGTGGTGCCTTGAGAGCGTTTTGATGCTTTTTGTGCTTGTGCAGAAAAATAGTGTTTAACGTTACCACACCCCTCACCACGCCTATAGAAGTGCAAAGCAGAGCAAGGGTGAAAGATCTCAATTTTGGCGCGCTAGTAATGATGGTCAAAGATATAAAAGTCGTAAGATCTTCTATTCCCCATGAGTCGACACGGAAGATACATCGTAGCTCGCGCATGTCGGTGTAAGAAGAAAAGAAAAGCAGCACGGTAGGTGGGCAAGTGACATCAGCAACACGTAAGCAAGAAGGCTATTTAATGAAGGCTCAACTCTCTCAAAGGAACAACTCATTCACGGATACACACTCATACACTCACTCCAGTTCATCACCTACCTTCATCCACTTCAGAAAGTGCATTAAAGAAGATCTGGAAACAGACTTCTGCTTTTTACTTTCCTGAACTTTATTTTATTTTCTGCATAACTCACTGCTGTGAGGCTCAGACGTTGTAACGTCTCTACAGCGTGCATGCTGAAGAGCTACTTAGGTGTATCTTGTGCACTTAGTTTCTTTTCTGTTATGTATGGTATTTGGATTCTAAATCCTCATCATTCTGTAAAGATGCTCAGCATGAGCTAAACACTTTCTAGTTGAGTTGTTGTTTTGCTTGTAATGAATTTCTAGTTAATGTTATGAAGTATTGACGTTGCATGTTTTAAATCTTTGTGTGAAAATATTTCCAGACTTGTTTTGAGGTTGGCCTCTTAAAATAGGTAGATTCATAAGCATGAGACATGGTGCATGAAAAGAAATCAAAGGTTTATATGAATGAACAATGTACTAAAGACATTTAGGCATCTTTATCTAAGTCTAGACATAGAACGGATAATAGTTCATAGAACATTGCTGTAGGTGTTTAAAATACAGGAGTGGGCCTATTTAGAACCTAGACATAGGACCTCTTATACTTGAAACTCTGACGTTTTGTGCTGAAAAGCATAGCTCTTTTGCAACAGCGTTCAAACGTGGCCACGTCTATACAAAATAACATTTGTACGTAATAACGTGTAAACGTTATAACGTCTGGCTAGAAAGGATTTATTTTTGCATGCAACAACTCAACTCATCTCTCATCCATATTCACAACCAACATCTGTCTACTTGCTTTATTTACATCTTTAGCTTTAAAATCAACTCTTATTGCCGATTTGTTACTTGATTCTCTTGTGTTTTGAAACTTGAACTTTGAAAAGTATACCAATCCTCGTGGGAACGATCTCGTACTTAAATCTACTTTATTACTTGAACGACGTGTATACTTGCACTATATTTGCGAATACCACACGAATTTACACGTAATAACTACGCCGATTTGTTTGCTTCACAAGCATCAGATATGCCTGGAATCCCCCCAGAGATTGCTTGCCATCAGCTCTCGGTCGACTAGGCGGCTAGGCCGGTCGCCCAGAAGAGGAGAGCTCAAAACGAAGAGAAGGCTAGGGCAGCGTCCCAAGTAGTGGACGATTTGATTAAAGCTAACTTTGTTGAAGAAATTAAGTATACGACTTGGCTCTCAAATGTCGTGCTAGTCAAGAAGAAGAACGAAAAATGGCGCATATGTGTCGATTACACAGACTTGAACAAGGCATGTCCCAAGGACGCCTTTCCTGTGCCCAGTATTGACAAACTGGTCGATGGCGCCTCAGGCTATAAACTACTATCCTTCCTGGACGCATAATCAAATAACCATGTACCCGGCAGATCGTCATAAAACGGCTTTCATGACCGACCGGGGCAATTTTTGTTACAAGGTCATGCCTTCGGCCTGAAGAACGCTGGCAACATACCATCGCATGATGAATAAGATATTCAAGAAGCAAATTGGTCGGGTAGCTGAAGTCTACCTAGATGATATGATTATCAAGAGCAAGTCTGGCGATCACCATATTGACGACCTGAAGGAAGTTTTTGACGAAGCCAGGAAGAATTCACTCAGATTGAACCCGGAGAAATGCACCTTTGGGGTGCGAGCTAGGAAATTCTTAGGTTTACACCTGACAGAAAGAGGAATCGAAGCAAACCCTGATAATTGTAAGGCGGTCGCCGACATGAGGCCGCCTACTACGAAGAAGGAGATCCAACAATTGAACGACATGGTTGCTGCCCTATCCAGGTTCATACCCAAGTCGGCTTGCAAATCACTCCCCCGATTCAAACTCTTGAAGAAGGATGTGGATTTCGAATGGACTGATCAATGCCAGCGAGCATTGGACGACCTGAAAGCAGCGTTGACCAATCCACCCATCATGGCCAAGCCATTTGCTCGGAACGCTTTCTATCAGAGATCTGGCGATCACGAAGAAGTTTTTGAGTACTGATCCGTCAAAGAAAGCGACGCAGCGTAACCAGTGTACTTTATCGCGAAAGTGTTACGAGGACCGAAACCGATACCGTAAGATTGAAAAGCTGGCCCTTGCACTTTTGGTGGCCGCTCGCAAGTTAAGACCGTATTTCATGGCGCACCAGATCGTGGTAAGGACAGACCAGCCCATAAGACAGATTCTCCACCGTCTGGATCTGGCAGGCCGCATGAAGCCAGGTCGGCGGCCAAAGCGCAAGTGTTGGCCGACTTCATTGCTGAAATGACCCCGACTGCTGACGGCCGACCAACCACCACTTGGACCCTACATGTTGATGGTTCTTCTAACTCTAAGGGAAGTGGGGCCGACTTGATTTTAGAGAATTCCGAAGGCTTGGCCATGGAGGTGTCACTTACGTTCGCTTTTCACACGTCAAACAATCAAGCAGAATATGAGGCCTGTATAGCCGGGCTATTGCTCGCTAAAGAGTTCAAAGTCGACCGCGTAGAACTCCATTCAGATGACGTCCTAAAAAACTACTTGGCTAAGGTAAGTGAACTGCTCCGTCAGTTCGACCGAGTAGAGGTGAAACACGTGCCAAGGACTGAGAACGTACGAGCAGACATTCTTTCGAAGTTGGCCAGCACCAAAGCACCTGGAATCACAGAAGTCTAATTCATGAAACGCTAACTCGACCAAGTGTCCCAACCAAGGCTAGTCAAACGTTAGCCATCCTTAGCATCAATGCGGAGAAAGACTGGATCGCCCCCATACTGCAATATATTCTAACAGGGGAAGAGCCAGGCGACCAGAAGGAAGCGAAGCTCTTGAGGCAGCGGGCGACCAAGTATTCGGTCATTGAAGGGAAGCTATATAGAAGAGGTTTTTCTTCCCCACTACTGAGATGTTTGTCGTCGGTCGAAGCCAACCACGTTTTAAGGGACATTCATGAAGGTGTATGTGGCAGCCATCAGGGCGGTCGCTCCATAGCAAAGAAAGCTCTGAGAGCCGGCTATTACTGGCCGACTATGGAAGAAGACGCAAAAAAGTTGGTTCAGAAATGCAAGAAGTGTCAAGTCCACGCCGATGTTCACATCGCCCCTTCTTCAGAACTACAGAGCCTCACCTCACCATGGCTGTTTTCTTGGTGGGGGATGGATCTGCTGGGCCCGTTCCCGCCAGCTCCAGGCTAGTTCAAGTTCTTGATCGTAGTAGTCGACTATTTTACAAAGGGGATAGAGGCCGAGCCTCTAGCGACAATAACTGCGGCAAAAGTAATCAAGTTCTTTAGTAGAAACGTGCTAGCCCGATTTGGGGTCCCCCAACAGCTGATAACAGATAATGGGACCCAGTTTGCTGACAAGAAATTCAGAGAAATGCTGGCCGACCTAGGGGTAAAACAACATTTTACCTCGGTCGAGCACCCGCAGACTAACGGGCAAGTGATAACTCTATTTTATATAGAGTATTTCAGATGTTTAAACTTAGTAATTGCTCTCTTTCAAGTAATAATAAAGAGTTTATATAGTATTTTAAGTGATATATGATAACTTGAGTGATTTGAATTGTTATAGTTATTATTAGGCCATTTTGGATATATTGTGGTATGTTTGATGTTTTTGTTTAGTGCAGTCTCAATGCTAACTGCATCAAATGCTCCTGCACTGATCCTGCATCAAATTTGCACTACATGGTGAATGAACAATCTGTTTCATATGCATCCACTTGCAATTGATGACCTCATGTCTGGTTCTCTGATGCCATCCCACCTTGTATAGTAGGCGCCTACCATTCACACATAGCTATAGGCATAGCTTTGAAGAGTCACCAACATAGGGACACATGTTCTATCACCATGGAACTGCCCTATGTCATTAGTCAAAGATTTCAACTTGGGATTAACCTCTGAAAAGCAACTACAGCTATGATCCACTCAAGATTACTTCAACATGAAGGTAGGAAGCACCTCTCTTGAAGGCTATAAAAGGACCTCACATCTTCATTTGGAAATATATCACAATCCATAAGTTAGATCAAAATTTCAATATACATAGTTAGTTTTTATATTCTTAGAGGAAGAGGAAGGAATTGACAAATCCTCCTTAACTCGTTTTCATAGTGTTTGTATAGTGCTAAGGAGTAATGCTAGTGCATTGCTAGAAGATTTCATACAAAGTGTTTCAACATTTGTAACTTTTCTCTTGTTGTTCTCTTTTGTGATTTCTATTATATAAACATGGTCTATTCAGTTTATATATATCTTGCAATGTCTATAGTTAGCTAAACCTCTCTTAGTTGGAATGTTCTAATCATTTAATGAGCTTTTAAGTAAGTATGATGCATGTATGTATGTTTGTACTTTAGTTCTTGCTTGATAATCTTTTCAATACTTATTTTGAACTTGATCACTTAGAATAAGTAAGATTTGTAAATGACCAGAAATGACTTACAATTTAGAACTCAAGAACTAATATGGGTGAGTGTTTTACATAAAGAAAACTTTGTGAAAACCATGCTAAGTCCTAGAGATAGGATAGTATAGTCCATAGGATAATCGTGGGTACTTAAAATACAAAAGTGAATTTAATTAAGCAAATTGGATAATTGTTAGGAGGCAAGATAAACATTGACAACCCTTTCTTTACTGCATAGAACAAGGATCAGAAGAGCTGGTAATGACACTCTAAAGAAAGTGACCGAAAGGCACATAGCTAATGCAACAGCATTCAGTGCAGCTGCATCACATACTGCATCAAACACTTATAAGTAAATTACTTGATGAAGACATTCCAACTAGCTTTATTCTTTCTTTGCTTTCTAACTTAGTTGTGATCATCACATAAAAACCAAAATTATTTTGTTACTTAGTTACTTTACACTTTATTACTTTATATTGATTTTAAAAGTGAGTTTTTCAATCTCTGTGGGTTCGATCTTTTTACTACTTGTTTTTGGACAGTGTATACTTGCACACAAGTGTATTATCTGTTTTCCAAAATTATTCCGTCTATAATTGAGAAATTGGACTACATGAATGTATTATGTCCTACCATTTTTAATCTAATACACCAAGTTTTTGGCGCCGTTGCCGGGGATTGAAGTAAATTCTTTTTAAAATTCTGATATTTAGTAATTTAGTGTTGTATATAAATTCTGGTCTTTAAAGTTTCTGTCAACAAAAGTACATGGTACTTGGTATATGTACAGAACCAGAAACAGAACACCAGAATATAGTTTAGATCCAGAAATAGAAAGAAGATTCAGGAGATTGCTAAGACTCCAAAAGCAAAATCAACAAGCTTGCAACATGTCATTCAGTGAAGAACAAAGCTCAAGGCCACACTCAGTGAGAGGAGGCTCTGGTTCACAGCATGCTACTGAAGAAGAAGTTCAGAGAGAAAATCTCATCCACATGGATCACATAGGTATGATTAATGATAGAGATAGACCTATGAGGGATTATGCTCAGTTTGATCATCAAAACATGCAAACTAGTATTAATAGACCTCATATTGATGCCATGCATTTTGAATTTAAGCCTATGATGTTTCAAATGCTTCAAACTATTGGTCAATTTGGAGGATCTCCTCATGAATATCCTCATTTGCATTTAAGGCAATTTTTAGAAGTATGTAGTAATTTTATTATACCTGGTGTTAGTGAAAATGCATTTAGATTAAGGTTATTTCCATATTCTTTGAGAGATAGAGCTAAGGCTTGGCTAAATTCTTTAGAGCCTAACTCTATTCATTCATGGAATGAAATGGTGAAAAAATTTAGGAAAATATTTCCCACCTATCAAAAATGCCAAAGTTAAGAAATGATATTACATCTTTTAGACAAAAAGAGTTTGAGTCTTTATTTGAAGCATGGGAAAGATGGAAGGAACTTTTGAGAAAATGTCCTCATCATGGTTTACCTGTTATTATTCAAATGGAAACATTTTATAATGGTTTAGAACCTCAAACCAGAATAATGCTTGATGCATCTTCTGGTGGAGTGTTATTAAACCTATCATACAATGAAACATGTGAATTAATTGATAGAATAGCAGCTAATAGCTCTAGTTGGCCTAATTTGAGAGGGTAAGTGCCCAAAAGAAACCATCAGGGGTACATGAAGTTAATGATATATCCGCCTCTATCCGCTCAAGTAGCCACTCTAGCTAATTTGATGAAAAACTTCACTTCTGGCAATGCTACTGCATCTAATGCAGCTGCATCACCAGACAAACACAATTCTAAAGATAGAACAAGTACCTCCCAGGCACATGACTAGTTGTGTGTACTGTGGAGGAGGTCACTTGTATGAGGAGTGTTCTAGCAACCCTATCTCTCAGTAAATTATGTAGGTTATAATAGGAATAACAACCCTTATTCCAACACTTATAATCCTGGTTGGAAAGACCACCCAAATTTTAGATGGAGCAATAATAGTGCACTGCACCTAGAAGCGCACCAACTACACCAACCAACCCACGAGATTCCCACTCGAATAACCAAAGAAACTCTCAACCTACCACCGAGAATTCTCTAGAAACCATGCTTAAAGCATTCATAGGTGAATCTAGAACTGCTAGACAAACCCAAGATGCTTCCATTGAGAACTTAGAGAATTAAGTTGGTCAACTAGCCACAGCTCTGTATCAAAGGCCACAAGGAGCCTTACTGTAACACCCCAAAATAGTTCAATTAATTGTTTGATTGAGTTATTTAAGGTTTACAACGTTTTAGTTAAGTCAAGTATTAATTAGAAGTTTATTTCATTTAGGAGATGCTTAGGTGAATGTGGAAGGTGGGCGTAGAGGCCCATGATGCCATGAGAGGCCCATGAACCATTAGAAACCCAAGTTGTTGACTCATAGAAGAGTGTCGAAGGAGAGGGAACATTCATTACCAAAAATTATCAAGAAAAGTCAAAGGGAAAGTAAGAGAGAGAAGTTGGTAGGTGAGATCATTTTCTAGAGAGAAGGAAGAGCTTTCGGCGTAGAAGAAGCTCAAGCTCAAGGGAGAAGAGTTGCTGCGAGTGTTAACTGTAGGGTTTCAGTGAAGAGAGTGTGTTCTACTCAACTGAACAAGGTTAGGGGGCTCTCTTCTCACGTATAATTTTGTGTTATGATGAGTTGTTATGTGTGAGTAGATTGTAGTTATGTTTGCTGAGTTGTTTTGCATGCTTGATGTGTTTTGATGTTTTTGATGTTGTGTTTTGGCTCACTTCAGTGGAGTTGTGTGGAGTGGATGAGAGAGTTGATCATACGAAGGATCAAGGAGTGAAATGGGAGCTGAGGAAACTCTCAGTCCCAGTGAGCTAGAGTGAGTGAGGGTGAGCAACATAATCATGGAGAGGTTCTTAAAGAATAGGCTTAGGATAACAGAGGAGTAGCTGAAAACGTACATCATAAAGTGACGAGTGTGCGTGTGAGTTAAATGGAGTAGTCGGTTTAAGATTGCCGAGGTGAAGTTACTTGCCATACGTAAGCTGGAACTTAAGTGGATAATCGTAAGTGTCAAGAAAGTAAGTAACGAGGTCATAGGAGCCGAGGTGAGTGATAGAGCACCAGTAACTAAGTGTATGAGTACCTGAGACTAAGTATAAGTATCGGTTTGTACTTGCCGAGGCGTAGGGTAAGTAGGCCGAGATGCTTAGGCCGAGATAGAGTACTTAGGCGTAGATGCTGAAGTGCCGTTGATAACGTATAGCGTGTAGTAAACGAGGTTTTATGGCCGAGATGTAGAGTATATTATACCTAGGTGTACTTGCCGAGGTGAGATGTTGCATTTAAGAGCGGTGTGTCCAAGCGTAGAGTAACTAGGTGGTGTTATAGAGGAAGTAAAGTACGTTCGCGTGAATTGAAGTGACTAGGAGTGGAGTAGAGTGTAGGCGTACCGAGGTGCCAAGCGTGCCGAGGTGTTGTTTTAACGCTAGTGTAGCGCAGGTTGTTGCTGGACGCAACTGTGAGCGTCGCTTTGAGTGCCAAGTACGTGAGGGGTTAAATGGTGTAGTCATTTTAGTCCCTATTTGACGTTTTAGTCCTAAGTGACATGGTAGTCCTCGTGGTGACTTCTTGGTCCACTACTTGGAACCGAGGTGTTCGGTGAGTTGAGGGCGACAGTCTTAGCGCAGTAGACCGATACAAAGACGTCGGCCTTAGTGCCGTAATGATGTGTGAGAGTTGTTTGGCCGTAGGGCTACGAGTAGAGGAGTAATAAATGTTGAAGTCCCCGAGGGCATTAAATAAACGAAAAGGGTGAACGCAGAGGACTTGGCCCTAGAGGTGAGCAGAGGACTTAGGTCCTAATTATGAAGCAAGGCTGCGGTCTAAATGGTGAGTTCTTTGGAATTGTGTTATGATTTAATTGAATGATGTATATGTTTGTGTGTTATGCATTGTTCATGGTGTCGCATAAATCATAAGCATAATGGTGAAAGCAGAGGACTTGGTCCTATGGTGAAAGCAGAGGACTTCGGTCCTAAGGTGATAGCGAGAAGACTTGGTCTTAATGGATCCATCATGCATATGCCCTTGGAGTTTTGGAGTGCATCATGCATATAACTCATGCACTAAATAATTGTGTTATTTGTGTGTTGTGCCGAAGTGTTTATATGTGTTTGCTTAGCATAATGCTTGTCATAAACCTTGTTATATGTGTTTAGAGACTCACCCTACTGCTTTTATGTTGCTTCTCATGTTGGAAACTTGCAGGTACCCCCGAGTAGAGGTGTCCTCACTCAGTGTCGTTTGGCGTCGTCATTGCTCTGATATGTAACACTAGGGGCCGAGTAGTTTAGAGGTCGTTTGGGTTGGTTTTTGAAATGTAACTTGATGTTATTTTGGAACATGTTTTATTTCGACTGTGTTGTAAATTAAAACATGTGTTTTTTTATGAACTCGTTCCATTTGGCCGAGGTGTTATATGTCACGCTGATAACTGTTGATGTGCGCGATTGCTTCTTGTATGTTTGTCTTGTAGAAAATGTAGCACTCTCTTGTGAGTGGTCTTTTTGAAAAACTCTGATTTAATTTGCTAAGTAGTATTAAAAGTAAGGGGGTGTTACACTTACCCTCAAATACAGAAGCTACTCCTTCTCAAAATAAAAGAAAGGAGCAGGTTAAGGCTATTTCATTAAGAAGTGGTAAGGATCTGGTAGAGTTAACTGAGAAGGAAAGTGTAGATAAGGAAGAAAAAGCAAAAAATCAAAAAGAAACCAATGCAGAAGCATCTAGTGCTCCTGCATCACAAGAAGTTCAAAGTCCACTACCTAAGTTAGTACCTGAGTACCCTCCTCCTCCTTATCCTCAAAGATTGAAAAAAGCACATGAGGAGAAGCAGTTTGGTAAATTCTTAGAGGTACTAAAGCAATTACACATCAATGTTCCCTTAGTAGAAGCACTCCAACAAATGCCAAACTATGCAAAGTTTATGAAGGATGTGCTTACTAAGAGAAGAAGATTAGGAGAGTTTGAAACAGTTGCCATGACAGAAGATTGTAGTTTGCTTATGCAAAATAAGATTCCTAGGAAATTGAAGGATCCAGCTAGTTTTACAATTCCATTTTCTATAGGAAAAACCTATACTGGTAAAGCTTTATGTGATTTAGGTGCAAGCATCAACTTGATGCCTAAATCTATTTTTGACCAGTTAGAAATTGGAAATGCAAAACCAACCACTGTGACACTTCAATTAGCTGACAGATCAATAGCCTATCCTGAAGGTATCATAGAAGACATCTTAGTTAAGGTAGACAAATTTGTATTCCCTGTAGATTTTGTTATCCTTGACTTTGATGCAGATAAGGAAGTGCCTATTATCCTAGGTAGACCATTTTTAGCAACTGGTAAAACCATAATTGATGTGCAGAAAGGTGAACTCACTATGAGAGTGAATGATCAAGAGATCAAATTCAATGTAATGAATGCTATGAAGTATCCTGCAGAGGATACAGAAGAGTGTTCATCCTTATTCTCTCTAGATCAATTGGTAGAAAAACAATTTTACAAACAGTATGATCACTTAGCCAATGCAGATGCATTAGATGCAGCTGCATTGCTACATGATGAAATACTAGAAAAAGAAAGTCTGCCAATAAAAAACTCTTGTAAGGAAGTATGGGCTAGAACTTATGAACCACTCAATCTTGAGGATCCAATTCTCAAGAAGAACTTACCCTCAATAGAACAACCTCCTAAGTTAGAATTAAAGATACTGCCTGAACACCTTAAGTATGCATTCTTAGGATCAAATGAGACTTTACCTGTTATCATTGCTTCTGATTTAACATCAAAACAGGAGAGTGATCTCATTAGTACTCTAAAGAAGCATACCAAAGCTATAGGTTGGAAAATGGCAGATATCAAAGGAATTAGTCCTTCTATATGCATGCATAGAGTCATTTTGGAAGAAAATTCCAAAAACAGCCTAGAGAGTCAAAGAAGACTAAATCCTATTATGAAAGAGGTTGTGAAAAAGGAAATCATAAAGTGGCTAGATGTTGGAATCATATATACCCATATCGCATGCGTTTGCTTGGGTAATATGTCAATGTGTACCAAAGAAAGGGGGTGTGACAGTGATAGCCAATGAAAAGAATGAGTTGATACCAACTAGAATTGTCACAGGGTGGAGAATCTGTATGGATTACATAAAACTCAACAAAGCTACCAAAAAGGATCACTTTCCTTTACCATTTATAGACCAAATGTTAGATAGACTAGCAGGGAAAGAATTTTATTGTTTCCTAGATAGCTATTTAGGCTATAATCAAATAGCCATTGAGCCTAAGGATCAACACAAAACCACCTTTACATGCCCTTATGGAACCTTTGCTTTTAGAAGGATGCCATTTGGCTTATGTAATGCACCTGCTACATTCCAAAGATGCATGATGTCTATATTCTCAGATTTCATTGAGCAATCAATGGAGGTATTCATGGATGATTTCTCTATCTTTGGAGAAACATTTCAAGTTTGCTTAACAAACTTGGAACAAATTCTCAAGACATGTGAGGAAACAAATTTAGTCTTAAACTGGGAAAAGTGCCATTTCATGGTACAAGAGGGCATTGTGCTAGGACATAGGATTTCAAAGAAAGGTCTAGAGGTAGACAAAGCTAAAGTTGATGTCATTGAGAATTTGCCACCACCAAATACAGCTAAAGGTATCAGGAGCTTCTTAGGCCATGCTGGTTTTTATAGAAGGTTTATCAAAGATTTTTCAAAAATCTCAAAACCATTATGTATGCTTCTGCAACATGATGTAGAATTCAACTTTGATGAGTCTTGTAACTTTGACAAGCTTAGAAAAGCATTGGTGACAGCTCCAATTATAGTATCTCCAGATTGGAGCAGGCCTTTTGAATTAATGTGTGATGCTAGTGACTTTGCAGTAGGAGCAGTCCTAGGGCAAAGGTATGACAAGGTTTTTCATTCCATTTATTATGCTAGCAAGACATAAATTGAAGCTCAAGTTAACTACACAGTTACTGAGAAGGAATTATTAGCTGTGGTCTTTGCATTTGAAAAATTTAGATCTTACTTAGTTGGCACTAAAATTATTGTTTATACTGATCACTCTGCCATTAAGTATCTAATTTCAAAGAAGGATGCAAAGCCAAGGTTGATAAGATGGATTCTACTCCTACAAGAATTTGATTTAGAAATTAGAGACAAGAAAGTAGCAGACCATTTATCAAGGATTGAAGGAGAATCACTTGGTACACAAGGAGAAGAATTCAAGGAGAGCTTTCCAGATGAGAAACTATTGGCAATCACAGTCAATGCAAAACATGAAACTGCATTTGCTATAAGCAATGCGGGAGCATCTAATGCATCCGCACCATGGTTTTGCGATATTGTAAATTTCCTTGCAAGCAAAGTAGTACCAGTGAATATGACATATCAACAAAGGAGAAAATTCTTCCATATAGTCAAGCAATACTATTGGGATGATCAATTCCTTTACAAGATGTGCCCTGATCAATTAATGAGGAAATGCATACCTGAAGAGGAGCAACAAGTAGTGCTTCTGCATTGCCATTCTGCACCTTATGGAGGACACTTTGGAAGCACTAGAACAAGACTAAGGTATTACGATCAGTTATTTTTGGCATACTTTATTTAAAGATGCTTATTTTATGGTCAAATACTGTGATAAATGTCAAAGAGCAGGAAATATCTCTGATAAGCATGAAATGCCTAGAACAAATATTTTAGAAATTGAATTATTTGATGTTTGGGGCATGGATTTCATGGGACCTTTTCCACCTTCTTTTGGCAATTTATATATCTTAGTAGCTGTTGGTTATGTGTCCAAATGGGTAGAGGCAGTAGCATTACCTAATAATGATACTAAATCAGTGAGTAAGTTTCTTCAAAGAAATATATTCACTAGATTTGGAACTCCTAGAGCTATCATTAATGATGAAGGTTCACACTTTTGCAATAAGATTATAGAAAACCTTCTAGCTAAGTATGGAGTTAAGCATAAGATAGCTCTGACCTACCATCCTCAAACTAGTGGACAAGCAGAATTATCCAATAGGGAAATTAAGAGAATGCTAGAAAAAATGGTTAGTCCAAATAGGAAAGATTGGTCTTTACATTTGGATGATGCTTTATGGGCATATAGAACAGCATTCAAAACACCCTTAGGAATGTCCCCTTACAAATTAGTCTATGGAAAAGCATGCCATTTACCTGTAGAATTGGAAAACAAATCTTATTGGGCTATCAAGAAGCTCAATTTTAACCTATACAAAGCAGGTAGAAAGAGAATGTTAGAGCTTGATGAGTTAGAAGAGATTAGGCAAACCTCTTATGAGAATGATGAAATCTACAAAGCTAAGACTAAGAAATGGCATGACAAGAAAATTCACAGAAGAGAATTGAAAGAAGGAGGACTAGTTCTGCTATACAACTCTAGGTTGAAGCTATTTCCTGGAAAACTTAGATCAAGGTGGTCAGGACCATATAAGTTGATAAAGGTTTATCCACGTGGAGCAGTAGACTTATTTGATAAAACCTCAAATACTGTCTTCAAAGTAAATGGTCAGAGAGTTAAAATGTACTATGGTGAACATGTGGTGAGAGACAAAATCACCACTCATTTGCAAAATCTCTAAGTGAAAAGAGGTAGTTAGGCTGACAAGACTCTTAAAACAAGCGCTTGATGGGAGGCAACCCATTGTTTTTAATTATTTTTGTGCAATTTTACGTTTTTTGTTGTTTTGCAGAAATGCAGGAAACTAATGCAGCTGCATCAAATGCACCTGCATTGAAGGAAAATGTGCCCTGCATCAGAAATTTAAAAACTTGAAGAAAATTGGTTAAGTTTGAATCTTAAGGCTTCGGGAAGATCAAAGGGAGGTTAAACAATATTATTGAAGTGTTAAATAGCCAAGCAAGACACATGGCAAGATGCATGCGCAGCACGCAATGCATAACGGCTACCTAATACATCCACTAACTTCCTTCTTCCTGAAACATAAAACCTTAAGTTTGTTACCATTACCCCTTCATTCGCAAAATCTCACAAATTTCTCTCATCTGAAACACAAACCACCCTTCACATTCTCATCTCCAATTTTTCTCAATCACACAAAACAATCAAAAACCTAGAAATTCAAAGCAATTACAATGGTGAAAAAGCAATCAGCACAAAAATCATCAGGCAAGCAGGCCAAAACTCTCCACAAAGAGAAGAAAGTCATGCATGCAGGATCATCATCAACCAAGAAAGGCAAAGCCAAGGAATCAACAGCAAGAACCGATGACAATGTTCATTTCTTGAACATGCATCTACTACCCGAGAGAGGGTATGATTTGAAGAAGGCTAGCCCATCATTCATGTCCACAGTGGCTAATCTCAATTGGGACCACTTTGTTCTTCCAAGAGGAGGCTAGCTACATTGAAGACATAGTGAGAGAATTCTATGCTGGAATCTCACCACAAGAAGGAGCAGAACACTCCTACACTTCCATGGTGAGAGGTAAACTTGTACACTTCCATGCCAAGAAATTGAATGAACATTATATGCTGAAGTATAATGGGAATGATTTTGAAAACAAAGTGGCCAAGGCCTTTAAGAAAAAAATGGAAGAACTGAGAAGTAATTATTTGATAGATGCATTAGGTAATTGGCATTTGTTCATAGCCACTTCAATTCTGCCTACATCACACACATATGCAATGACCAAAGAGAGATTGATCTTGCTAGATACAATTCTCTCCGAGGGAAATGTAGACATAGGCAGATTGATAGCTAGGGAAATTCTTGCATGCTCAACAAAATCAAAGGGATTTCTGTTTTTCCCTTGTCTTATTACTGAACTATGCATGAAAGAAGGTGTCCCAATAGCTGCTAATGAACAAAGAAAATTTCCCCCTGGAAATTTGAGTGCTAAATTGAAGGAGAAATTGAGAAATGTGAGAGGCCCTTAATGATTTATGGAAATTTATGAATGATCAACATGATTGGCTTCAATTGGTTTTTGACAAGATCTTTGATCTTGTGGGCCAAGTGAATGCCCCTGAATTTCCAAGTTGGGTATTAAGAGCTGAAGGAGAGGAAGAAGAAGAGAAAGAGGCTGAAGAAGAAGGGAAAGGTAAAAAGAAGGTAGAGGAAGAGCCTAGTACCAAGAAGAAGGTGACTAGGAAACAATCAAAAGGTAAGAAGAAGGTTGTGGTAGAACCTGTGGTTGAAGATTTATATGATTCTGACTCTGAGGATGAGGAGATAGAGAAACAAATGGATGAAGAAATAGAGGAAGTTGAAGAAGAAGAAGAAGAGAGTGATGAGGAAGTTGATGTAGAAAAGGAAGAACATGCTAGGGGTGTAATCCTAGAAGAAATTTCTAGACAGAAATATGCCAAACAAACACCACAAGCCCAGCCAGAAACCCCTATCACATCACCAGTTACCAAAACACCCATCATCTCACCAAACAAAGAATCATCTTCCATCCCAAAATCACCATTACCCTCCCTCAATGATCCACCAGTCCTATCACCACCACAAACAACCCCTCTACCACCCTCTCCAATAAATGAACCAGACAAAACAACTCACACAGAAGAACCAATCTCTGAACAAAGCCCTATTATGCCAACAGAACAAGCAGTACCTTCTGACCCAAACAACATTACTACTAATGTTATTTCTGCTCTTGAGAAAGAGATTATGCAGGAAAGAGAAGAAGAAGGACTCAACAAAGAAGACAAAGAAGAAGAATCATCTGCAAAAGAGACTGTAGCTCAATATGTTGAGATACAGAGTGATGCTCCTGCATCACTTGCTGCTGCATCACAACAGACAACAACTGTGCATGATGAGGCAACAATCAAACTGGTTCTGGAACAAATGGCTAAACAAAAGAGAGATGCAATGCACAACACTCAGAAGTTCTTCAAGCAACCTGCAGGCAGGCAGGCAAAATTAACACCTAAGAGGAAGAAACTCGATGCGATCAAGATCGATGCACTGCATCATTCAAGAAACAAATCTGAATCTGCATTGAAGTAGGAGGTGCATCCGCACCTCTGTAAGAAACACTAAGCAAGCCACCCAAGGAGAAGAAGCAGAAGAAGGTGAAACACACTCCTCCATCCAGGCAAAGCACCAGAATTAGGAGTGGAGCCAAGAAATGAGTATCATTTACAAGCTTTCACCTACTACTATTATAGCTTGTGTTAATTTTGTTTAAACTTTTTCCCTGGTTGTTTTTAAACCCTCTCCCCTATTTTTGAACAAATGGTTTGTATTTTCTGAACAAATTAGCAGTGAGGACACTGCTACCCCTTAAGTTTGGGGGGGGATTTGCATGTTATGTTTAATTATGTTTGTTTTTATCTAATATGTTGTGTGTTTAATTAATATGTTTTATATAGTAAATATATGTATGTTTTAAGTAATTTTTAGTTTGTTTAAATATTAGATGTACTTAACAAAGTAGTATCTAAATATTTTAGTAGAAAAGATCAGTTTTTCAAAAATATGGTGAAAGCCCTATGGATGGAATTTTTATGATGAAAAAGAGAAAAAGAAGCCTTATTTCTCAGAAAAACCAAAATTATTTTTACTTCAACACTTCAAAACTGAGTTTGTGAAAAGAACCTTGCTATTTAAAAGATCAATCTGATGCAAGGGGAATTTTTGGTAAGCTTAGGTCAAAACAAAGCTTTACTAAAAAGAAAGAAGAGCTTAAAGAATTAAGTTTGGGGGTGTTTTATGAAAACAAAGGCTGAATTTCAAAAGTATAAAGAGTAAACAATGCACAAAAAGAATAACAAAAAGTGGACAAAGCCATATCCTGAATCTTTTGAAACTATACCTGTGCCTAAGTACATGAATGCATCTGGAGGTCAAAGACCTGTGCCATGCAGGAATAAATGTATCTGGAGGATAGTTCAAAAACTGAACCTGTGCCAAAGTGCAAATATATGCATCTGGAGGTCAAAGACCTGTACCAAAGTGCATTTGCATCTGGAGGTCAGTGAGGAAGGTAATATGAGCTAGCAAAAGAAAAAGCATCATCAGTGCAGAAGCATCAATGCAAACTGCACTGAAGAAAAAGAAAAAATGCAGAAAAAATCAATGCACAAATCACTTCAAAGAAGTATTGCATCTGCTCAAAAGATCCACACAAAAAAATAGAAAAATGCATTGGCTCAAAAGCTTTGAAAGATTCAACCAAGTCCTTTGATTTTAGAACTCCCCAACTCTCTTTTGAAAAATAGTTTGGTGTGACCAAAGATGAACCAATCCTTTCAAAGGCTAGGAGGAATTTTTTTCACTTAGTCTTGGAACCAATCTCAACTCAGTGGGTTCACACACACAAAAAAGAGTTTTAATAGCTTTGGTAGTTTTGAAGAAATAAAGGCACAAGAAAGATTGTTAAGAAATGAAGTTCATAGGGAACTCATCATGAAAATCCAAATATCAAGCTGATCTATCTTCTAGAATTTTAGTTTTTAATAGTTTGTCTTTGTCATTACTTGCGGACAAGCAATGGTTTAAGTTTGGGGGTGTGATAACTCTATTTTATATAGAGTATTTCATATGTTTAAACTTAGTAATTGCTCTCTTTCAAGTAATA
Source organism: Oxytropis ochrocephala (assembly GCA_020916435.1). NCBI lineage: Eukaryota > Viridiplantae > Streptophyta > Magnoliopsida > Fabales > Fabaceae > Oxytropis > Oxytropis ochrocephala. The sequence continues at coordinate 31,042,131 of CM037095.1, forward strand.
ATAAAGAGTTTATATAGTATTTTATGTGATATATGATAACTTGAGTGATTTGAATGGTTATAGTTATTATTAGGCCATTTTGGATATATTGCGGTATGTTTGATGTTTTGTTGGTCTTGGTCTCAATGCTAACTGCATCAAATGCTCCTGCACTTATCCTGCATCAAATCTGCACTACTTGGTGAATGAGCAGTTTGTTTCATATGCATCCACTTGCAATTGATGACCTCATGCCTGGTTCTCTGATGCCATCCCACCTTGTATAGTAGGCGCCTACCATTCACACATAGCTATAGGCATAGCTTTGAAGAGTCACCAACATAGGGACACATGTTCTATCACCATGGAACCGCCCTATGTCATTAGTCAAAGATTTCAACTTGGGATTAACCTCGAAAAGCAACTACTGGCTATGATCCACTCAAGATTACTTCAACATGAAGGAAGGAAGCACCTCTCTTGAAGGCTATAAAAGGACCTCACATCTTCATTTAGAAATATATCACAATCCATAAGTTAGATCAAAATTTCAATATACATAGTTAGTTTTTATATTTTTAGAGGAAGAGGAAGGAATTGACAAATCCTCCTTAACTCGTTTTCATAGTGTTTGTATAGTGCTAAGGAGTAATGCTAGTGCATTGCTAGAAGATTTAATACAAAGTGTTTCAACATTTGTAACTTTTCTCTTGTTGTTCTCTTTTGTGATTTCTATTATATAAACATGGTCTATTCAGTTTATATATATCTTGCAATGTCTATAGTTAGCTAAACCTGTCTTAGTTGGAATGTTCTAATCATTTAATGAGCTTTTAAGTAAGTATGATGCATGTATGTATGTTTGTACTTTAGTTCTTGCTTGATAATCTTTTCAATACTTATTTTGAACTTGATCACTTAGAATAAGTAAGATTTGTAAATGACCAGGAATGACTTACAATTAAGAACTCAAGAACTAATATGGGTGAGTGTTTTACATAAAGAAAACTTTGTGAAAACCATGCTAAGTCCTAGAGATAGGATAGTATAGTCCATAGGATAATTGTGGGTACTTAAAATACAAGAGTGAATTTATTTAAGCAAATTGGATAATTGTTAGGAGGCAAGATAGGCATTGACAACCCTTTCTCTACTGCATAGAACAAGGATCATAAGAGCTGGTAATGATACTCTGAAGAAAGTGACCGAAAGGTGTAACACCCCGGAAATAATGTAACTAAACTATTTAATTGAATTACTAATTTATTAGAGGTGTGATTAAATCAAGAGAAATCATGTGTTATCCAGGAGGTGAAGCGAGTAATGGGGGTGGTGTTGACGTGGAGGGCCCAGTGGGCACTGAGCCCACTGCTTAAACCCTAGGAGTATAGGCGCAACTCTCTCATTTGTGCAAAATTGAGAGAGCTGCGAATTGAGAGAGTGAGAAAGAAAGGAGATTGGCGCTAAAGAAGAGGAAGGAGGAGAAGCTTCTCAAGTTTTGCTCTAGGTAAGAGTTCTTAATCCTTCTAAGCCGTTTTCTTCTTTCCTAGCGTTGTAGTTTTCAATCCATAACCTCCAAGTTGTTGATTCCTCATTGATCTAGAGGTGAGCGTGGCTAGGGTTTCAAAGGGAGAAGGAGAAGCTCAGTTCGTTGTGTTCTTTGGGTTTTGTACGTGATCCGCCGTCGTTGTTTCCTAACGCACAAATTCGAGTTAAGGGTGAGCGTTTGGTTGACATAATTGGGTATATATGGGGTTTGTGGGATTAGATATTATTTATGAGGTTTTGATGAATATGATGTTTTTGATGAACATGAGGTGTTGATGAATTTTGATGATTTTTGATGAATTTGATGGTTGATGAGTTTGATAAGCTTGATGATTGAATTGAGGAACAAATGTGTTTTTGGTGTTAATCATGTGTGGGAAGGATTGTTTGATGTTTTCTTGGTGAGCTTTGATGATTTTAATTGATGAAAAATTCGTATTTTTGGAGTTAAAATCGAGTTGGGTGAAAAATCGCACATTTTCGGAAAAATTACGCATAATACACTGTTATTACTGATGGCGGCGCCTCCTGCGCTGCGATGGCGCTTCACACGCTTGATGCAATGCCCAAATTCTGCGTGTTTCATCCAACGGCGCCTCGGCTCACTCACTTTCTGGCTCGCGCCATGCGCCAAAGGCTGTTTTTCAACTGTTTTGTCACTTTGTTTTTGTAAATTGAATATCTTTTGAGCAGGAACCCGATTGAGGTGTTCTAAGATGCGTTGGAAAGCTTATTCAGAGGCCTAACTGAATATTCTACTTTTAAGGCAAAATAAAATGTTTATTGTTTCTGTATCTACTGAGTAAATGGTGTGGTTTTATGAAAATTGTGATACTATGTTTATATAAGTGAATTGTTATGAAATGCTATACTATTAGTACACTAATTGACTATGGCTAGACTGTGGTTTACCACTAAGGCGAGAATTTCTTCATTTGGTGTATTTGCTCTGTTTGGCTACCACGTGAACCTCACCAACTTTCGGAAGATAAATTCTTTCGAGTGGTCAATACTGTGGTGAGTTGTAACTTTGGTCAGAGTAATCCCATAGTCAATCGACCTACTATTTTATAGCACCTAATCTAAAAGACAAAGGAAGTATATATATATATATATATATATATATATATATATATATATATATATATATATATATATATATATATATATATATATGTATTGAATGATGATGAGGATATGTGTGTTATGATGATGTAATATGAACAGCGATGTTTTTGCGAAGAGTGTACTCTATGAGTAATTGCTTGATGATGATGTATTATGATTCGCGATGATTGACGATGTGTAAACTCTATGAGTATAATTATAGTGATGATGTATAATGATTGTGATGATTTGCGAAGGAATACACTCTATGAGTGTTTTATAACGATGACGAGGAGCACTCTAGGTGAGTTTTGGTGAGTTGCACATGTGTTTCATAGAGTCTCATGGCATGTGCATTATTTTACGATGTTTAGGCTTCGGCTACTTTTGCGATGTTTAGACTTCGGCCACTTTTGCGATGTTAGGCTTCGGCCATTTTGCGATGATATGGTACCATCATGCATATGCCACAGTGGGGTTGCATCTTCATGCATAATCATGGTATGTATTGTTGTTATCTCGTGATTGGAGTGGTGTTGCTTGTGATTGCGATGTAGTGATGATGTTAATATTGTGTGATTGCTCTGTGCCTATTTCCTCTACTTATATACATTCGATTATGTTTATCGAAATTCTCACCCTTACGCTTGGAATGTTGCTCTATCGTGACAACGCTGCGGTGATCGCGAATGAAGGAACTATCGCCTTCCTTGTTTAATTTGTTGGGAAGTCATAGAGTCGCTCTCTCGATCCGCAGTAACACCTAGGGACGTACTTGGAGTTATTAGTAGTTGAATAATTATCTTATGACCATGTTTATGTCATGATACGAGTTTGAGAGACATAGCGAATTGTTGTTTAAATGCTGCGACCTCATTATTTTGAAGTTTGAAATTATGTTGATTGAGTATTTATACGAATTATAATGGTGCGAAAGTTGAGTTTTAACAATTGATAATGATGTGGCATTCCTTTCCTACTAAATAAATATTATTTTGAAACGAAATTACTCTGATAATGATGTGTACGTTTCGGGGTAGAAAAGGGGTGTTACATTAGTGGTATCAGAGCGATTCGGTCTATCCCACGGCGGTGGTTGAGTCGTCAAGTTGAGTAACATTTGAGCTTTGTTACTCGTTTACGATTTTTGTTTTACATTGCGAAAGTACTAGAATGGCGGGGCCGGAGCGATGTCGCGATTGCTGCTGCCGCCTGTGCGCGAGCTATTCTTTGGGGTTGTGGGTAACATACCCAATGCTATTGGTGATGGAGCGCGCGATGCAGCTACGTTCGGCGTGAGAACCCTCCTACTTTTGAAGGCGGGTATAATCGATGGTGCCCTTGAGTGGCTAAGCGAGATGGAGCGGATTTTCCGTGTCATGGATTGCACCGATGCTCGGAAGGTTAAGCTATGGCACACACATGTTGAAGAAAGAGGCTTATGATTGGTGGAGGCAGCTAGTCGGGGTTGACGACGCGCAATGAGGAGATCACTTGGGCGGTATTTGAGAGAGGAGTTCAAGAGGAAATACTATCAGGAAGATGTCCGCGGAAAGAAAGAGGTGGAGTTTTTGAGACTTGAGCGAGGTAGCATGATCAGAATCGAGTATCTTTGTAAAATTTCTTGAATTGTCCAAGTTTTATCCACACTATGATGGAGAGGGTCTTTGAGTTCTCCAAATGCATCAAGTTTGAAAGCGGGTTGCGTCTTGACATTAAGAGAGCCATAGGGTATCAAAGCAGATCCGTGTATTCCCATTGTTGGTTAATAGTGCGGAATTTTGAAGAGGACAATAATGCTTTCTCGAGTTATGAAGGAAAGGCAAAAGAACTTTTCGGGTCGTGGTAAACCATATGAGGTGCTCTTTGGTAAGGGCAAAGGAAGTTTGTTGGTAAATTTCTTTGGTGGATCTAAGCGAAGTGGGGAGATCTTTGCGGTAGGTGTTACTTGTTACACGTGTGGAAAGGTGGGCCATAAGAGTCCCGATTGCCCAAACAAGAATCATAATGAGATGTTTCAAGTGTGGGAAAGAGGGGCACAGGCCCCTAAGCGTGATAAGAAGGATAAGGTATGTTTCAATTGTGATGAAAGTGGTCACGTCGATTGCTCGATTGTCCGAAGCCCAAGAAGGAGAAGTCGTATGGAAAGGTATTCGCTCTAATTTGGGTCGAATGTAGTGAATGAGATTCGAAGTGCGTGCTATATCAATAATATTCCTCTTGTTGCTATTGTTGATCTTTGGTGCTACCCATAGTTTTATTCTTTGCACGCATGCGTTGAGAAATTAAATCTTGTATTATGCGATATGTTGAGGGGATGGTTATCGATACTCCGGCTAAAGGGTTGGTGACTACCTCCGTTGTTTGTGCCAAATGTCCTGTATCTATATATGGTAGAGAATTTCTAGTTGATTTGATCCGTTTGCCGCCACGTGGAATGGATGTCATTGCAGGTATGGATTGGTTGGTTGACAACCATGTTCATATCAACTGTCGGGGAAAGTCGGTGAGTTTTGCTTCGCCTGAAGAGAAGTCTGTTTTACTGTCTGCGGGTCAGCTACATAGAGTGATGAGAGAAGAGGTTCATGTTGTTTTCTCTGTTGGCGTCATTGTCTCACGAGAGTCAAGCAAAGATTAACGAATTGCCAGTAGTGCGTGAGTTTTCTGAGGTGTTTCCTGATGAGATTCCGGACGTACCACCAGAGAGAGAAGCGGAGTTTACTATTGATCTGGTTCCTGGCACTAAGCCTGTGTCTATGGCACCATATAGGATGTCTGCATCTGAGTTGGCAGAATTGAAAAAAAGCGGCTTGAAGATTTATTAGAAAAGAAGTTTGTGAGGCCAGAGTGTGTCGCCATGCAGGGAGCTCGGTCTTTGCTAGTGAAAAAGAAAGATGGTAGTATGAGGTTGTGTGTAGACTATCGGCAGTTGAATAAAGTTACAATCAAGAACAAGTACCCGTTGCCAAGAATTGATGATTTGATGGATCAGTTGGTAGGTGCTAAAGTATTTAGCAAGATTGACTTAAGGTCTGGTTATCATCGGATCAAGGTAAAGGATGAAGATATCGTAAGAGCGGCATTTAGGACAAGATATGGGCACTATGAGTATTCCGTAATGCCTTTCGGTGTGACTAATGCACCGGGAGTATTCATGGGATACATGAACCAAATCTTAGTGAGTACTTGGACAAGTTTGTGGTGGTTTTCATTGATGACATTACGATTTACTCTAAGTCGGAAGAAGAGCATCGCGGAACATCCGAGGTTGGTGTTAGAAATTACGAGGAGTCGAAAGTTATATGCCAAGTTGCCCAAGTGTGAGTTTTGGTTGAAAAAGGTCGTTTTCTCGGTCATGTGATTTCTAGTGAGGGGATTGCGGTGGATCCATCCAAAGTTGATGCAAGTGTTGCGTTGGGAGTCTCCAAAGTCGATTCTTGAAATAAGGAGTTTCACGGGATTAGCCGGCTATTATAGAAGATTCATTGAGGGTTTTCAAAGTTGGCTCGCCATTGACCCAATTGAGTTGCAAGGGCAAGGCTTTTGTGTGGGATGACCGATGTGAAGAGAGTTTCAATGAGTTGAAGAGGAGGTTGACTACGTCCCCTGTGTTGACCCTACCTGATCCGGATGAGCCGTTTGTGGTTTATTGTGATGCTTCCAAGATGGAGTGCAGGTGGTGTGCTTATGCGAGAATGGGAAGGTGGTCGCTTATGCGCCGAGGCAATTGAGGACTCATGAGAAGAATTACCCTACTCATGACCTAGAACTTGCTGCTGTGGTTTTTGCATTGAAAATTTGGAGACATTATTTGTATGGATCGAGGTTTGAGGTGTTCAGTGATCACAAGAGTCTGCGGTATCTGTTCGATCAGAAAGAATTGAATATGAAGCGTGCACGGTGGTTAGAAGCTATTGAAAGATTATGATTTTGAGTTGAGTTATCATCGGGTAAAGCTAATGTGGTTGCAGATGCGTTGAGTCGGAAGACCTTGCATATGTCGGCATTGATGACTAGAGAGCTTGAGTTGATTGAACAATTCGGGGACATGAGTCTAGTCTGTGAAGTCACGCCTCAGTATCAGTTGGGTATGTTGAAAATTGGCAATGACTTCATGACTAGTATCAGAAGCCCGAAGTTAGATGTGAAATTGGTTGATCGATGAGTGGGATTGGTCGATGCAGGAATGGGGACTTGAGTTAGATGCTCGAGAATGTATTGAGGTATCGTGGAAGAATTTGTGTTCCGAAGATGAGGAAATGAAAAAGGCAATTCTCGAGGAAGGGCATAGGAGTAAGTTGAGTATCCATCTGGAGGCGACTAAGATGTACCAAGATCTGAAAAGGATGTTTTGGTGGCCTGGGTTGAAGAGAGATGTGGCGCAGTTTGTGTATTCGTGTTTGACCTGTCAGAAATCGAAGATCGAGCACCAGAAGCCTGCGGGAATGATGCAACCGTTGAATGTTCCGGAGTGGAAGTGGGATAGTATCTCCATGGATTTTGTGACTGGGTTACCCAATACGGTGAGAGGGCATGATTCGATTTGGGTAGTTGTGGATAGATTGACGAAGTCGGCTCATTTTATTCCTATCGGTATTAAGTATCCGGTATCGAGATTGGCTGAAATCTACATTCAGGTGATTGTGAAGCTGCATGGTGTTCCTTTGTGCATTGTGTCAGATAGAGACCCAATGTTTACTTCGGAATTTTGGAGTAGTTTGCAGAAGGAGTTGGGTTGAAATTGAGGTTGAGTTGACTTATCATCCTCAAACCGATGGATGATTGAAAGGACAATTCAATCATTGGAAGATCTGTTGAGGTCATGTGTTCTAGAGCGAGGAGGTGCGTGGGATACTCATCTCCCTTGATCGAATTTACATACAACAATAGTTATCACTCCAGTATCGGAATGGCGCCGTTTGAGGCGTTGTATGGTAGGAGATGTAGAACTCCAGTATGTTGGTATGAGACTGGGGAAAGCCTAGTGCTTGGACCTGAGTTAGTCGAGAGACTACCGAGAAGGTAAAGATGATCAGGGAGAAAATGAAAGCGTCGCAGAGTAGCGCGAAGAGTTACCATGATAAGAGGAGGAAAGATTTAGAGTTTGAAAGCGGTGACCACGTGTTCTTAAGGGTCACACCTACGATCGGTGTCGGGCGTGCGGTTGAAATCAAAGAAGTTGACTCGTTTCATTGGACCGCATCGGTTACGGAAAGAGTTGGAAGTGTTGCGTATCGGGTGGCCTTGCCACCTAATCTTTCGAACCCGCGCGGCGTGTTTCACGTGTCGCAGCCTTCGGAAGTATATTCGGATCCGTCCCATGTGATTGGTAGGATGATGTAGAGGTGCGGGATAATCTTTATTGTGGAGGCCGTGCTTGAGTGCAATTGAGGATTGGGAAGTGAAGACCGCCGGGGTAAGAAAATCAATCTAGTGAAGGAAGTATGGTTTGGGGGCGGTGGTGAAAGTCCGCGTGGGAGCTGGAGGATAAGATGCGAGAGTCATATCCAGAGTTATTTGAAGCAGGTATGTTTTCGAGGACGAAAAGTCCTAAGTGGGGGAGAGTTGTAACACCCCGGAAATAATGTAACTAAACTATTTAATTGAATTACTAATTTATTAGAGGTGTGATTAAATCAAGAGAAATCATATGTGTTATCCAGGAGGTGAAGCGAGTAATGGGGGTGGTGTTGACGTGGAGGGCCCAGTGGGCACTGAGCCCACTGCTTAAACCCTAGGAGTATATGCGCAACTCTCTCATTTGTGCAAAATTGAGAGAGCTGCGAATTGAGAGAGTGAGAAAGAAAGGAGATTGGCGCTAAAGAAGAGGAAGGAGGAGAAGCTTCTCAAGTTTTGCTCTAGGTAAGAGTTCTTAATCCTTCTAAGCCGTTTTCTTCTTTCCTAGCGTTGTTGTTTTCAATCCATAACCTCCAAGTTGTTGATTCCTCATTGATCTAGAGGTGAGCGTGGCTAGGGTTTCAAAGGGAGAAGGAGAAGCTCCGTTCGTTGTGTTGCTGGGTTTTGTACGTGATCCCTTCGTCGTTGTTTCCGGAACGCACAAATTCGAGGTAAGGGTGAGCGTTTCGGTTGACATAATTGGGTATATATGGGGTTTTGTGGGATTAGATATTATTTATGAGGTTTTGATGAATATGATGTTTTTGATGAACATGAGGTGTTGATGAATTTTGATGATTTTTGATGAATTTGATGGTTGATGAGTTTGATAACCGCTTGATGATTGAATTGAGGAACAAATGTGTTTTTGGTGTTAATCATGTGTGGGAAGGATTGTTTGATGTTTTCTTGGTGAGCTTTGATGATTTTAATTGATGAAAAATTCGTATTTTTGGAGTTAAAATCGAGTTGGGTGTGCGCACATTTTCGGAAAAATTCTGCATAATACATGTTATTACTGGTGGTGGCGCCTCACTGTGCTGCGATGGCGCTTCACACGCCATGCAATGCCCAAATTCTGCGTGTTTACGTCCAGCGGCGTCTCACTCGCTCTCTCGCTTCATTTCGCGCCAAATGCGCCGGTGCTTTTTCAACTTTTTTCTTTGTTTTGTCACTTTGTTTTTGTAAATTGAATATCTTTTGAGCAGGAACCCGATTGAGGTGTTCTAAGATGCGTTGGAAAGCTTATTCAGAGGCCTAACTGAATATTCTACTTTTAAGGCAAAATAAAATGTTTATTGTTTCTGTATCTACTGAGTAAATGGTGTGGTTTTATGAAAATTGTGATACTATGTTTATATAAGTGAATTGTTATGAAATGCTATACTATTAGTACACTAATTGACTATGGCTAGGCGTGGTTTACCACTAAAGGCGAGAATTTCTTTGGTGTATTTGCTCTGTTTGGCTACCACGTGAACCTCACCAACTTTCGGAAGATAAATTCTTCCGGAGTGGTCAATACACTGTGGTGAGTTGTAACTGGTCGAGTAATCCCATAGTCAATCGACCTACTATTTTATAGCACCCTAATCTAAAAGACAAATGAAGTATATATATATATATATATATATATATGTATTGAATGATGATGAGGATATGTGTGTTATGATGATGTAATATGAACAACGATGTTTTTGCGAAGAGTGTACTCTATGAGTAATTGCTTGATGATGATGTATTATGATTCGCGATGATTGCGATGTGTAAACTCTATGAGTATAATTATAGTGATGATGTATAATGATTGTGATGATTTGCGAAGGAATACACTCATGAGTGTTTTATAACGATGACGAGGAGCACTCTAGGTGAGTTTTGGTGAGTTGCACATGTGTTTCATAGAGTCTCATGGCATGTGCATTATTTTTGCGATGTTTAGGCTTCGGCTACTTTTTGCGATGTTTAGGCTTGGCCACTTTTGCGATGTTAGGCTTGGCCATTTTGCGATGATATGGTACCATCATGCATATGCCACAGTGGGGTTGCATCTTCATGCATAATCATGGTATGTATTGTTGTTATGCGTGATTGAGAGTGGTGTTGCGCGATTGCGATGTAGTGATGATGTTAATATTGTGTGATTGCACTGTGCCTATTTCCTCTACTTATATACATTCGATTATGTTTATCTGAAATTCTCACCCCTACGCTTGGAATGTTGCTCTGTCGTGCAGCAGCTGCGGTGATCGCGAATGAAGGAACTCGCCTTCCTTGTTTATTTGTTGGGAAGTCATGAAAGTCGCTCTACGTCAAGTAACACCTAGGAAGCGTACTTGGAGTTATTAGTAGTTGAATAATTATCTAATGACCATGTTTATGTCATGATACGAGTTTGAGAGACATAGCGAATTGTTGTTTAATTCTGCTGCGACCTCATTATTTTGAAGTTTGAAATTATGTTGATTGAGTATTTATACGAATTATAATGGTGCGAAAGTTGAGTTTTAACAATTGATGATGATGTGGCATTCCTTTCCTACTAAATAAATATTATTTTCGAAACGAAATTACTCTGATAATGATGTGTACGTTTCGGGGTAGAAAAGGGGTGTTACAAAAGGCACATAGCTAATGCAACAACATTAAGTGCAGCTGCATCACATACTGCATCAAACACTTATAAGTGAATTACTTGATGAAGACATTCCAACTAGCTTTTCTCTTTTACACTATCAACATTCTTTCTTTGCTTTCTAACTTAGTTGTGATCATCACATAAAAACCAAAATTATTTTGTTACTTAGTTACTTTACACTTTATTACTTTATATTGATTTTAAAAGTGAGTTTTTCAATCTCTGTGGGTTTGATCTTTTTACTACTTGTTTTTGGACAGTGTATACTTGCACACAAGTGTATGTGTTTTCCATACACCAGCAAGCTGAGGCGGCCAACAGAGTCGTGTTGCGTGGTTTGAAAAGGAGACTGGATGAGGCAAAGGGGAATTGGGCGGAAGAGCTTCAATCGGTGCTTTGGGCCTATAGTACGACCCCTCATTCCACGACGGGCGAATCACCTTTTAGACTAGTCTATGGGACTGACGCGGTCATTCCAATTGAAATGGGCGAGCTAAATTGGAGGGTGTCCAATCCACCAACAGTGGCAGAAAATGAACGAGTCACCAGAGAGGAACTTGATCTGGTTGACGAGCTGTGCACTAAGGCGTCTCTTAGGGAGCAACTTATCAAGCAAAAGGTCGCTGCAAGGTATAACTCTCGCGTCCAGAAAAGGGAGTTCTCCATCGGTCAATTCGTTCTTAGGCGGGCAGATGTAGGAAACAAGAACGCTCGTCAAGGAAAACTCGCCCCCAACTGGGAAGGACCGTATCGTGTTGTCAACAAGACCGGCAAAGGGGCCTATGAATTAGAAACCATGAATGGGGCGACCATACCCAGAAAATGGAACGCTGAGAAACTGAGAAAGTACTATGTTTAATGTCTTAAAGTTGTCATGAACGATCGGATATTAAATGCATGTCAGGCGAGCGCTCTTTTTCCCCACTGGGGTTTTTTACAGAGGCCCGACCTTTAAAAATTGCCCTGGTATTTTACTTTTCTATGCAAGAATGTATGCCCGGCCGCTCATCATGCGAGTAGTAGCAGAGCAACCATAAGACCACCGAGTTGGCCTACAACGAGCGCCATCGAATGGCCCAATGAGAGCCGCCGAGCGTGGCGGCCCACAAAATTTTACGAGTGCCATAGTATGGCCCAAACGAGCGCCATCAAATGGCCTAATGAGAGCCGCTGAGCGTAGTGGCTCATAAAGTTAAACGAATGCCATAATATGGCCCAAACGAGCACCATCGGATGGCCCAACGATAGCCGCTAAATGTAGCGGCTCACAGAAAATAGCAACCGCTAAATTTACGCGCGCGTGCAAAATTACGATTAACGAGCATGCAAAAGATGAAGCGACAGAAAAATTAACTTGCATTCAAAGACAAAAGTACTTAAGACTATTGATTACAAAATTAGGATGTAACACCTAAATAATTTAATTAAGTAATTGATTAAATTATTTAAAGTGCTGCACTAATTTTAATTATATTGAGTTATAATGTGGTAACTATTTTATTGTGTTAGGGAGTGGTGGAAGCGATGGAAGGAGGGTGTAAAAAGGGCCCAAACCTTTTGAGCCCAAAATATAAATAGACTAGGTTTAGTTGCATAGGAAGGAAAAGAAAGAAAAAAACAAAAGAAGAAGAAAAGGAGGAGTGGTGCGCCGTGGGAGAAGAAAGAAAGGAGAAGAGAGAAACTTCTCAAGGTTGCTCAAGGTAAGGGTTTTGGTCCTTTCTTTCTCAAAATTTTTCCTTTTCCTATTGTGGTGATTTTCAATCCCTCATTGCTTGTTGTTGTTGGTTCGCAAGTTGCTCAAGGAGGGACAGCCATCGTATTTGCGAAGGAGACGAAGGGAAAGCTTGCTATTTTGGGTGATTTTGGTGTTGTTGGAGTCCTACGGTTTAAATTAAGGTAAGGGTGAGCGTTTCGTTTAACATAATTGGGTATAGATAGGGTTTTTGTGGGGTTTTGATGCTAAAGTGATGTGATCTTGTTGATGATTGATATTGTTGTTTGATAATTGATGAATTTGATGTGTTTGATGGTGTTCAATGATTTGAAATTGTTGAAGAGCAATTGATGTTATTTTGGAAATAATTTGGTGATGTTATTAGCATAAAACTTAATGGTATTTGGAGTTGTTGATGAATTATAGTGATGAAACGAGTTGCTGTTGGTTTTGATTAAAAACGTGTTGTTTTGTCACAAAAATGAGCTGCTGTTGCTGTGAAATTTTATGAGTGAGTGCTGTTTTTTTTTTGATCAAAAACGTGTTGTTTTGTCACAAAAATGAGCTGCTGTTGCTGGGGAATTTTATGAGTGAGTTGCTGTTTTTTTGATCAAAAACGTGTTGTTTTGTCACAAAATGAGCTGCTGTTGCTGTGAAATTTTATGAGTGAGTTGCTGCTGTTTTTGATCAAAAATGTGTTGTTTTGTCACAAAAATGAGCTGCTGTTTCTTGTGGAATTTTATGAATGAGTTGCTGTTTTTACGATCAAAAATGTTGTTGTTTCGTCAAAAATGAGCTGCTGTTTTCTTAATTAATATGTTCTTTGTTTTACAAAATAATGAGGTGCGATTTTGTATTAAAATCTTCTTTGTTTCTTTATGCTGAATTTGGCTCGAAAAATTCTGCCGTTTTTTGTTACTGAATTACGCGCCTAAAAAGTCACTTATTTTCTCTAGTTTTGTTCTTTGGGCAAGAACCGAATTTTACGAGTTTATTTTGTTAACGAAAGGGCGTGTTAAAGTGGCTGAATTCATAAATGAAATGGGCTGATATTTTATTTTATTCATTGCAAATTAAATGGGAAGTTCTCAATTTAAAATTATGACGTTTTTCTCAAATGTAAGTACAATGTTTTCCAAACCAAATGGGTTGTTTCCACTACTAAAAATGTGGTTGTTATGTTTATATGATTGAATTATTGTAAGAGGTTATACTACTAGTGTACTCCTTGACTATGGCTAGGCGTGGTTTACCACTAAGGCGTAATTTCTTTCAACGGTGTATTTACAAGGGCATCATCGAGAACCTTGCAAATGTGGCCAATGCCTTTTGCAAGTGGTACCGATTACTGAGTAATCCCATAGTCAATCGATTTACTATTTTATAATCCACAAAACTAAAAGATAACCGTAAGATATATATATGCTTATGATGACGTGACTATATGATGTTGATGAATGTGTCGGTTCATGCTATGGGTGATTTTGATGATGTGTTATTTAAGATTGTAATGTGAATGAGCGGATACACTCTACGAGTGTTTTATGATGACATGCCTTGAGTGGTTATTTCTTTTATGATGATGATGATGAGTACTCACGAGTGAGTGTTGGTTGAATTGCACATGTGTTATAGAATCTCATGGCATGTGCATACTATGACTAATATTGATGATGTTATGCCTTGAGTGGTTTTCTTCTATAATGAAGATATGCCTTGAGTGGTTTTTAAAGATGATATGGTACCATCATGCATATGCCGCGTGTGGGTTGCATTTTCATACATAATCATAAGCGTGAGTTGTTCTTTGTTGTGATTGGAGTGGTGTTGTGTATTTATGATGTGGTGACGAGGATGATACCTTGCGATTGTCTGCTTTCATCTCTCTATTATGTATCTGATTATGTTCCATTGAAATTCTCACCCCTTCTGCTTGGAATGTTGCTCTATCGTGGCAACGCTGCAGGTACCCGCGAGTGAAGGACTTGCTGCCTTATTCTTTTAGTTTTGGGACGTATTGTTGTGTCGCTCTCGATCACTGTAACACCTAGGGGCGTGAGTGAAGTTGGATAATTTGTTTAATAGTTGTATACTGATTTTTATTGTTACATTGAGACGTGTTTGAGAGTATTTGGTGAGTTGGTGTTTATGCCGCTGCGATTGTGTTTTATGAGGATGGGATTTTCCATAACTGTTGTTTGATTGCACAAATTTGAAGAGTGCATATTTGATGAGTTTTAAGGAAGCTGTAGCATTTCTTTTCTATCAATTAAAAACAATTTTTATTTTTGAAAAAGAATTACTCTGATAAATGACACGTAATATAAGGGTAGAAAAGGGGTGTTCCATAGGACGCCAAGGTCGTAACCAGGGCGCCCTTAATATCCACCGCTCGCAGGCGGGCAAATTGTTCAAAGCAAAAAAGTAAAGACATGTTTAAAGATGTTCAGGAAGAGGGACCGGCACGTAGAATAACGGCTCGTTCGTGGACGACCTTCCCTATTTCGACCTTCTTGGGACGCACAATCTCTTGGTCAATCACGCAGTGAGTGCTGTTCACCATAGCCTCATCAATCACCAGATCAGAATATACAAACTTGACTTGGTTGATCGCGTTCTAAAATTGATATTGAGCCGCCCCCAAAGCTTTTTCGACCGCCTCCTTGAAACGAGCTTTAAACGTGTCTCTCTCCTGTTCAACAACTGCCAAGTCGGCTTTCAGGGAGGTGACCTGACCAAATAGCTATTTGTTCTATTTGTTCAGACGGTCTACCTCTTTCTCAGCCACGACCTTCTCAGCTAACGCAGTGTCTCTTGTTGCCCCAACTCCAGTTCGAGCGACCACTGCGGCCGTCAACTGAGTTTCAGTGTCCTGAAGTTTCTGCTCGTTGGTAGCGATCAACTGGACCTTTGGCTCAAGCTCTTCCAACCTCTTGAGCAGCCGATCTCAGTCTTCCCTCATCTCTGTCAAGTTAGACAAGGCAGACTTCAGTTTAAAAATTTTGTCTGACAAGTCATCTTCAAGATATGAAACCCTATTGACGAGTCGCCTACCTGTCAGCCGATCAGTTTCTACTTCTTGGTACTTCTTAAACAGCAGGCCAGCAGCCTTCATTGCGTCAGCCATCACCTCGAAAGGCTCTTGTTTGAAACGAGCACAGTCTTGGTCGCCCAAGCCAAGTAAGTCAATTCTTGGCGACCGACTCTGCCCATGGCTCCTGCTCTTGGACTACAAGGGGACTATTCTGTGGAATGGTTCGATCAGCAGAAGCCGCCCGGTTCTCATGGTCGACCTGTGACCCATCGGCAGCGACCTCCGTGTGAGTAGCATCTCCCACAACATTCACAATGGGAACCCCACGTGGGGGAGAGTCTTCCCCATCCTCGGCCCATTGGCGAAGAGGTCGAAAAGCGCCGCCATCGCAAATCGCATTGAAAGCAGAAGAAAACAGAAATAAGATCAATAAACGAGAGAAAATTACTCGAAAGTAAAAAAGGAAAATTCAGCGGCCACCCACCAAGGGCGGCCTTAATGGCATGACTGCCTCTGGCGTCCAATATCTTCTTAATTTTGATACGGTCGTCAGGAACTCAGGAGGCAATTCTTCTCAGTCTATGGATTGTTCCAATCTCTAGGTAGCCAAGCTCTTTCTCCTTGAAAGCATACTCACCAGGCTTCTTCAGGAAATGCTCATAAGACCATAAGGTCGGAAAAAGAGGCGTCCCTACACTATTGTCCTCTGTCAATTGGGCCACCCCTTGACCCAAAAGAAATCTTTTTTCCACCCACTTGGCAAAGACTCCATGTAAGGCTTGAAGAAATTGTACTGAGTACGGTTCTTGAAAGAAACTGCTTCTTTGCGAGCGCCCTTCGATCCTGTCTCGTACAGGTAACTCATCTCGAATAAGGTGAAAAATAGTTTGATGGATACATGCCGCCCCAATAATGTCAGGACATCTTCATAACCTTGAAAGAACGCCTAGGCATTTGGGTTCAGTTGGGAGGGTGCGACCTTAATATACCTCAAGATTTGTCTCTGAAATCGAGTGAAAGGCGGGACAATGCCCATGCGCTCAAACACAACGCGGTACATGGTGAATTTGAGCACGTTAGTCCAAGTAGAAATGTCCTCATTTTTCTCCATACCCTCGACCCTCCAACCATCGACGGGAAATTGAGCGGTTAGAACTTCCTCATCTGGACTGCGACAACGAACCCTGCTCCGATGACTACGAAGGCCGTTGGAAACCCACGACATGTCTTTCTCGGCCGCATCCTCGGGGTCGTCTTGGGCCCCGCCCCGTTGGCCGCCCCAGTCGCTAGAGTTTCCTCTACTACAGTCTGATCACGCTCCTCAATGACTCGACCATCACTCATTTGGGTGTCGCCAGTGGCATCGACCAGACCTTCGACGACCAGTTCATCCGAATGCGCGCGAGAGGTTCCCCCTTTTGATTCTGGACCAGCCGCTCGGAACTACTAGAAGACGTCCAGTCTATGCTTGCAGTGGATTTAGAAGACTCCTCGTTGGAAGTCGAAGACGATCGGGCCGGCGCAGAAGATTGTTGCGCCATACAATGAGCTAGCGAAACAGCTGGGCTACCAGAGATGCGGCGGGTCTGTTTCGTCCGCGCCAGATTAAACTTGTAGAGGGGGAAGCGGTCAGGGTCGAGCGCACACTTTGTAAGGGGGCGACTTGGTCGTCCCCAAACCTGACACCCCCTCCACTAGGTGAAACTTAAAAGAAATAAAGAAAATAGAAAGGGCTGTCGAATTTACCTGAAGGGCCGGTGGACGTATCCCGCACGAAGGACACGAGTGGGTCAGACTTAGAGCGAGCGAGCAATGGAAAGCAGCGAGCCAGTGAGAGAGATGGAGATTTCGAAGAGAAGTGTGAATGAGGTTGTCTCTCACCACCCTTATATAGTGGGACAACAGTCACTTTGGGCTCGAAACGAAGAGGCGCAATTCTCCACCTGCCATCATTACTTAGTCTGAAATAGGGGAACAAACACGCCTTGAGAACTACAAGCGTTGCCTCGGAAAATGTAAACATCAAGTCACCTGTCGTTTCATCATTTATGACAGAATCACTTTGAAAATGGTGATAGCAACCACACAGGGGGCAGCGAACCCAAGATAGGTTTCGGTCCCGAGCGACCCAATGCTTGGACTACAAACAGATCGCGACTTGGTGTGGCAGCGACCACACACCAAGAGATCGCGACCTAGTGCACAAGGCCACCCGGCCGCTAATGGCATTATTTGAGGCCAACGAATCAAGCCTTAGCCCGCCCGCCCGCGACCTAGGCTTGGGAGGCAACTGTTCCGGAGTGGGCTCGAAGCCCAATGCAGTCCAATAGGCCCAATATGGCCCAATACTGTAGCTATAAATGCGGCACGAATCCCGAGAATCAGGTACGTCATTTCTACCTTGTGACCTGCCCGTCGCACACCACTAACTAGAGCGTCGGAGTGTCTTTGCAGGTATCACCGCGTGCGGCCAAGATTCAAGGACTTACGGTGCAAGCAGCGATCGAGCTGAAAGACTACATCAGTACTACCCTTCTATTGGTCAAGTACGATCAGTATGAGATTTTGAGTATTCTGTGATTTAAACCTTGTAACATTTTCTAAATAGGAATGGCGTGTCATGCATATTGGCGATTTGTTGATCTCACAATGCTTAAACTATCACTTCCTCAGCCAAAGAATAAAAAACCGGTAGTCTGCCTAAATAGTGTAAAAAGGTAATAAATACAAAAACAACAAATATTTAACCCCCATAATTTCGCAATTTTAACAGAATGTACTTATCAAATCTAATAGTTACCTTCGATTTGATCGAATTTATCAAGTATTTTCTTTGTAACTGGACTAATATAAAATTTTACTAGGATCGATTTCTTGAGAGCTTCAATTTGTTATTTCCCAAGTTATACTTGGTGAAATATTTTGCAAGCTAGTTTGGATACTATTAACAAATTTGGTATTTGGAGAAAGGGGGATGGTCATCCTATAATTGCGGAGGGATTTTCTCCCCCGTCCCCATCCCCACGGGGAAAAATCCTCCACCCACGGGGCCCCATTCGGGGCAGTCCCCGCGGGGATCCCCACTTGCAGGTATAAATTGCCACCCCTAATCCTATTCATATATGGGAGGCTAATTAGCTTATTTATCAAAATGGTTACAATATATGGTGTCCTAAACCTCCTAATTGTTTTATTATGTTTGTCTCAGATCTCATACATAACAATATTTGGGGTTAGATTGTTCCTCAAATTAATGACTTGTTTCTCCCATTCGACGATCAACAAATTATTCCGCTGTCACTTGCATTCTCTCAGTTACAAGATGAGTTTGTGTTGGGTGCTTCACAGTCTGCTATTTTTCTGCAAAGAGTTTTTATCAGTTCTTAAAGGTAAGGAGCGAAGTAGCTGCCTCTTAGAATTTACTTTAGCATAGCAAGTGTGGAAATATTAATGGTAAATAAAGAATATTTCCAAACAAACCCAGTTTTCTTGGAAGATTCTACATGCAAAAATATGTGTAAAAATGATCTTTTTTAAAATGAAATCAGTTGTGATCCATTGTGAAAATTTTGTGAACAACATGATGATAATATTTCAAATCTCTTTATGGACTGATTATTGGTCAAAGAAGGTCTGCTTTGCTTCCCTTTTAGGCGTGGTGGTTAATTCTCATGATTCCAATTATGTATAATTTTGGGAGTCGTGGGAAAAAATTTTAATGATTAAAAGAGAAATTGCGAGAGTATTGAAGCTACTACTTCATTGAATTTGATAATGATTAAAGTTAGGTTCTACATGCAAGTATCAGGGCTTTATATACAACATTGAATCAGCTATACATTCGATCAGTTACACCGATAACAACTCTAACGGCACACTAACTGAATCAACTAGATTCAGTTAGTTCAACTAACTTAGAACCTTCGAGAGATGAGCTTGAGCTTCTTCCATTAGCTTATTTATGTTCTTCATCAGTGTGTAAGTTCGCTTCACTTGAATGAGCGTCAACTGAAGCTTCAGCTGTGTGTGTTTCCTTCGCGAGTGTTCCTTTCCTCTCTTTAGTTAGTGCCACGGTGCCATGCTGACTGGGAGATGAGGTGCTCAGTTGACTTGTTTGACTTTATTATTTTACCAATGTCCTCTATCATTCCCATTGTAGGCTCAAGTAAGTCCTTACTTTGAGCTTGTCTCTGAGAAGTAAAAATGCAGCAGTACCTAAAGGTTTCGTTAGTATATCAGCAATTTGCTGACTAGCTTGCAGGAACATGCTTCACAATGAGGGATTTGGAGGCTATCTTTTCCCTGACAAAATGAATATCCATTTCAGTATGTTTCGTCCTTGAGTGCAATATTGGATTGTGAGAAAGTAACATAGCTGATAAATTATCACAGAGTAATGTGGGGGTCAGATGAGGCACATGTAATTCTTTTAACAAGGACTGTATCCATAGCAACTCAACAGTAGCATGAGCCATTTCTCGATACACAGAGCCATGTAGTGAACCTTCTGTCATCCACATCGTTTCCCCAATCACTGTCACAATACACATTAATAGTAAACTTTGTATCAGCAGAGCCAGGTTGAAGAAGTAAGCCATGGTGCAATGTACCACTGAGATAACGTAGCAGCCTTTTAGTTGCCTTCTAGTGAGACTCAAGGGGCTGAGAAACAAACAGACAAAGTTTGTTAACAGTATAAGAGATTTCAAGTCTAGTTAATGTGATATGTTGAAGAGCCCCTATGATTGACCTATACTGATGTGGATCTTGCAGAATATCATTTCCATGTTTACTCAGTTTAGGGTGAGTTACCATGGGAGCAGGGAGGCTGTTGCACTCTATCATATTGGCTTTATGTAGTAGATCTTGAATATATATGGATTGAGTGATGATGAGGGAGCAATTCTGTAGTGATTTCTGTTCTAAACCCAAAAAATAGTCTGGTTTACCCATCTCCTTTAAGACAAAATTAGCATTCAACTGAGCAATCAAACTGTGGACCAATTTTGGTGATGTACCAGTGATGATTATATCATCAACGTACACCCAGAGCATACAGTGAGGTGCCTTTGACAGAATACACAAACAATGATGAGTCACACTTGCTTGAAGTGAAGTCAAATTTAAGGAGGACTTGAGTAAGCCTCTCATACCATGCCCGAGGGGCCCACTTGAGACCATAGAGGGATCAATGCAGTTTTCACACTTGTGTTTTATCTGAACTAGTGAACCCAGGAGGTTGTTTCATAAAGATCTCTTCCTTGAGAAAGCCATTTATAAAAGCATTATTTATATCTATTTGTTGCATCTCCCATTTGTGGGTCAGTGCAAGTGTAAGGATTATCCTAATGGTAGCTGGTTTGACTACGTGGGAGAATGTTTCTCCAAAATCCTTTCCATGGACTTGATGGAAGCCTTTGGCTTCAAGTCTGACTTTGTATTTATTTAGGGAACCATCAGGGTTCTGCTTAACCCTGAATACCCACTTGCATCCTATAGCTTGTCTACCTGGAGGAAGACTCGTAAGAGACCATGTACCATTCTTGACTAGAGCCTCATATTCGATTGTCATCGCTTCTTTCAACTTGGGGTCTTGTAGTGCTTGTTTCACTGTGGTTGGCTCAACAATAGCAAGGTACACCTTTGGTTTGAGGTGACTTGTTTTAGATCTTGTGACCATATGGTGTTTTGGAGTTGGTGAAGTGTGAATGTGGACTGGTAGTAAAGCTTGGGCAGGTATATTTGGTTGCTGAGGTGAGGTAGATACATTTGGTGTGGGAGGAGTATCGTGTTGAGTTGGCTGATCATTGGGTAAAGAGGTAGAATATTATCATTTGAAGGTGGTGTGGCGGTGGTAGTAATTGTAGGATGATATGTTTAGGGGTTTCTGTAGTAGTGGAGGTTGATGGAGGTGCTTGCGAAGTGAGGGTAGGAAGCGAGAGGTGTTGTCACGATGCATTGATTGAGGATTTGTGGTTGAGTGTTTTGGTCTTTAAAGAAGTGCAGGTATGGCATGGTGATTCATGAAACAGTACATCCTTAGAAATGTAAACCCTCCTTACGTACTTAAGCATTTGTATCCTTTGTGTTGCAAAGAAACACCCAGTTACACACAAGGCATACGTATTGCAATTTGTGCTTGTTGTATGGTCGTAGGAGAGGGTAGCAGGCACACCCAAACACCTTGAGAAGCTTGTAGTTAGGAAACTTGTTGTGCAGAACCTGATAAGGTGACTGAGAATTGGAAAGACTCGATGTAGGCAACCTGTTTATAATCTGTGCTACAGTAGTAAATGTTTGATCCCAATAGCTTAGTGGAAGAGAGGCTTGAGCAAGCATGGAAAGCCCCATCTCAGCAATTTGACGATGCTTTCTCTCCACTGTTCCATTCTGGTGAGATGTGTGAGGACATGTTAGCCTATGCAAAATGCCCTACTCTATGAGATAATCAGTTAATGGTCTGAATTCTCCACCAAAGTCAGATTGAATGGCTTGGATAGTGCTGTTGAATTGTGTCTTGACCATTGCTTGGAATTGCTTGAAGGCAACCAATGCTCCAGATTTATTTGTCAACAAATAGAGCCATGAAAATTTGGAAGAAGTATCTACAAATGCTATATAATACTTGTAACCAGACTTGGTGGGAGAGGGTGAAGGTCCCCACAAGTCTAAGTGAATAAGTTCAAAGGAGTGAGTGTACTCAGTGGCAGAGGAAGGTGCATGCAACTTATGTGCTTTGCCCAAACAACAACAATTACACAATGAAATCTCAACTTTATTAGGTGGAGAAATATTACACATTTTGAGTACGACATTGACTATGTTTACATTAGCATGGCCAAGTCTTGAGTGCCAAAGCTTGTACTTAGTCAATGCCTTTGTATTAGTGCTACTAGATGAACTAGAAGTAGGTTTACAATTGGAGGATACAATGTGATCCTTTGGACTACTAGATTAACTAAAACAGAAGACTTAGATTTGGACTTTAGCTCAGAAACAAGCTTCACTCTAGGCTTGATTGCCACCTTGAATGGGAGAGCTTTGAAGTAATAGAGTCCATCATGCCCAACCAAGCCTTTAAGCAACACTTTCTTAGTTGCCTGAGATTTCACAAGACAAAGTTTATCATTGAATTCAAAGCTAACATTATTATCTTTTGAGAATCTAGACACAGAAATGAGATTTCTCCTAGTATTAGGCACATGAAGCAGTTTGTTTAATTTGAGTTTAACCATAGGATCAAATGGTGATTGAATTGCGGCATTGCCTATAGATTTAATGAGAATTTTGTGTCCATTGGCCGTGGATACTTGGTTAGAGCCATTATAAGGTGAACTAGTGTCTAGATTATCAGAGTTAGAAGTCACATGATGTGACACACCTGTATCACTGAACCAATCTTCATCATTCTGGTTTGCAGCACTATGTTCTTCACTGGCAGTACATTTGACAGTTCTTGATGATGTTTCTAAAATTACGTTTCTTGCACAAGAAACAACGCTTCAACCTTAGAAAGAGAAGGAGAATCCCTTCCATAGATCATCATCACTAACGAATTGTACTCCTCGGGGAGTCCATCAAGCAGAACATCCATCTTATCCTGATCGGTGATATTTTCACCAATGGAAATCAACGAATCCGCAGGATTGTGGATACAATCCCATACCTGATCCGCATGTTTACAAGTGAGAACTCGCGGCAACACCGATTCAGAGAGAGTCGAGAGTAACCAAGTGAACACCATCTGATCTTGGACCAACCACTTCTCATACTCTTCAGAAACATTGTTTTTGATGCGATCTGCTTCTGAGGTATACTGCGGAGGTATTATTGGATTCACAAGAAGACGATGAAGCTTGTAAGAGATGATGATTCCCATTACTTGTGCGTTCCACATTAAAAATTATTGTCTTCGAGCTTGATTGAGAGCTTCAGAGTGTGGAATCCATGCGAGGAATTTATGGCATTTCCATCAAGAGCAAACACATTCGAGCCTAGATCAGATTGGGATTGAGCAATTAGTGAAGATTCAGACGCCATTGTTGATCGTTGCGAAGGAGAGGTTGAATGCAGAAGCAAGGTTATGGATCGGAACTAGCGATTGATACCATAAAAGAGAAATTGAGAGAGTATTGAAGCTATTACTTCATTGAGTTTGATAATGATTCAAGTTAGGTTCTACATGCAAGTATCTAGGGTTTATATACAACTTTGAATCTGCTATAGCTTCGATCTGCTATAGCCTTCAACTAACTTAGAACCTTCGAGAGATGAGCTTGAGCTTCTTCCATTAGCTTCTTTCTGTTCTTCATCAGCGTGTGAGTTCACTTCACTTGAATGAGCTTCAACTAAGCTTGATTGTGTGTGTTTCCTTCCGAGTGTTCCTTTGCTCTCTTTAGTTAGTGCCACGGTGTCATCTTGACCGGGAGATGAGGTGTGCGATGAGCGTGCTCGATTGACTTGTTTGACTTTATTATTTTACCAATGTTCTCAATCAATGATGCATATGTGGATGTAATAGTTCATGTCTTTGGCCTTGTGTTATGAAATATGGTGTGCTAGAAATAAAAGTTTTTGAGAGGACTATTGCTTATGTGACTACCAATGGTCAAAAGGCACAAAGATCTATTGCTAATTTAAATAAATCATTAGTGTAGATGATGGAGATGCTAAGTGGAGGTACAATGATCTTGATGTCGACACTACATGTCCAATAGAGAGGGGTATGTGGGGTATCGGTGATGTGGCCAAAAATGATGATAGTGTGGTGGTTCTTTGCTAGTTGCGATCGGTACTTTCATTACCAGGTTCATAGGTAGCAGAAGCTTTAGCAATGGGAAGGGGTTTTGAGTTATGAAAAATATGTGATTTTTTGGATCTTATAGTGGAATCAAATGCTTCAAATATGGTCCCGACACTGAACGCTCATAAACAATTTCCTACTTATGTTGGTTCTATTATAGGAATTGTATTAATTTTTATGCTTGCTTTCATTGTTTAATTTTTTTACATGTTAGGCGCGAGGCAAACCAAGCTTCCCATTATTTAACTTTATATACTCTTTATAATCTGAATTGAATGTGGATACCGAAGAGATTTCATCTTATATTTCTAAAGTTTTGGCATTTGATTTATTGTAAGACTTTCGTTAATGAAATCACCTTTGACATAAAAATAATAATAATACTCTTTGCTGCCTTATTTCATTTCATTACCATGAAGATCATAGAGTACAAAGTCATAGTTTCAAGATCCTCAAAATTAGGAAAAAAAACAATTTTAAAAAAATTCAATTATTGAATGCAAACACAATAACTAAATGACGGCAACTCACAAAATATTCTTGCAGAAGAGATATTGCAAAGATTTTTTTTTCTAGTGCAATAAGGTATAGTCATCACCACATACACAAATGCGATCAATGCACCTTAGTTCATTAGGAGGCAGACATATATCTTGACAATCTGAAACTTGAACACATTCACTATCTACTGTAATGAGAAAAAGAAAATATAAGAATGTTACTAAAAGGAGATAAAATTAATTTCATGTGTACAGACTAAATAAACAATTTTGAAAATGATGAAAAATCTATAGTAGGTTAGCACATACTTATGTGATGATGAATTTGAATAACACTAAGAATAAGTTGTGGGGCTCATTCATTAGTAAAGCTGATAGAAGATTTAATTATATACTATATTAGGCTGGTGTAACTAACCACTACTTTGTTTAAAAATTAATTAATTTCTAAGTTTCAGTGTATTAGGTTCGAGTACCCTAGTGCTTGCTATTACTCCCATATAAAAGACATTTACCTATTGTTGAACATAGTAAATAAAGAAAAACTGAAAATGATGACAAAATGGCTTACCGTAATCGTTAGTTGCAACAAGAATTGGGGAAAGAAATAGAATCATACAACAAACAAACTTGAGAGTTACAACCATACTTTCCCCTCTTTGCATGTAACAAATAGAAAAAGATTTTATCAATCCATAATTTAGGCCTATAAATTATAAACCTCATGCTCTCCTTACATAAATTAAATAATGGAGTTGTAAAAAACTCTTCCAAAATATAAAATCATTTATGAGAGTCTCTTTAGAACATAATTTAGGGGCTAATCCCGTGCGATGCACGGGTTTATACAAAAAATTTGTTTTTAAAATAATGTTACAGATAAATTTAAATACGTATAATTAGAAAGAAAGTAATAATAATTTTCATACAATTTATTAAGATATTAAATTTTAAACAAAGAGAAAATGAAAATTAATTCTAATATATTTTAGTTTAGTATTATATGATGTTAATAAATATTATAACAATAAGAACTATAAATATTGTAATGATATTAGTTGAAGCAAATTAAATTTAAGGAACTTAGACTATTCACCATTTTCATATTAATGTTTTAGAATTATCATGAAATATTAACTACTTCTCTCTTGCAATAGACTAAATTAGGCAATAGTTATGTTATTTAGTTTAGAGCAACTTGAATATAATTTTGGCATACTTATCTAATTCATTGTTTAAATATATTATTCAAAAGTTTTATCTAACTTTAACATTAGTACAACTAAAAATTAAATTCAATTTTTTTATATTTACAAAGGAGCACGCTTTAAATGAATTCTATTAAATTTAAAATAAGTAAGCACAATATGAATGCAATTTAGTAGACAATGTTTAAAATAGACACAAAATGGAGTTTATGTTTCATTCATACCTCTTAAGTTTTTATTCATGTCATAGGTATGCAACATAATATAAACACACGCATGATTTAATTTCTTAAAAAAAAATTACTTTAATTTCATTAGTTATTTGTTGGTACAATTTGATTAATTAACATCCGATTTCCATAATAAATTTTTTCCATAAAATTGCAAGTTTTTTATTAAGTAATTTTATTTAATTTTATATTAAAAATTTAAAAGTCAATTTAACTTTATCTATGTCGTTGACTCTATAAAGCAAATAATAGACACTCTAACCTTTCAAAAGTAGGTTTGACTTGCAAGTTAAAAAGAATTAGTGAGATTTCACTAATAAGAGACTAAAACTTATGAAAAAATTTATCGTTTTCCTAGCATTCAAGTATTTTACAAATGCCTTTTAAACACCATAACATTTACAATTTGGATTCCTTTTTATTCATAGATTCAGCATACTTCTTTCATTTGATTGAATATATATACAACATTACCTTCCCCCAATTACCAATAAAACTTCAAACTACTACATGTAATGACTCTGATCTCCAATTTCATGCATACCCCTATAATCTCCAAAACCTCCAACTCTCTCTTATCGACAATCCAATGCACCAATTACCTTCAACGCATCATTTGCTTATCAATTTGTTGCATGCATGTAGGGCACTCTTTGTTACACTATAGACTATTAAAATGGTTTGAGATCAGTTGAAGTAATTACTTGTTAGTAGTCATGACTGTAGTGTGACTAAACCAGAATGTGTTAGTAGGTGAAAATGGTTGAAGATGCAAAAAGAGGAAGGGTGCACAAATGAGATGAAAATGGTTGGAAAAAAGCTTCCTTTAGAGATTTATATAGATTTATTATGTTTGCCCCTTTAGCACACTTAGTAAGGAGGTCACATAAAAAAATTTCCAATCATAAGAATTCTTTATTTTTTTAACAACTTTCAATTATTTTTAATCTTTCATGATAAAAAAGGAACAAACCCCAAAAGGGACGATGGGAAAATTTTTGGTATAAATAATACACCAATAGGTGATAACATATTTTTAGCGTTTCGAATGTATTGTAAAATTAACATGGTACATGACAGAAGAGGAGTTTTTAATGTTATAATTAACTACTATATATCTTGGAAGTTTTGTATTGAAGGTAGGAAGCTCAATAGGTAGTTTGGGGGTTGTGGGTGTTGATTTTATTGTTGATTGGAGTTGATTGAGGTCATAGGGAAAAGGGAGGAGCTGCTGATTTTCGAATTGGAGCTGTTTGGAAGAGTGGGAACGAGTTCGGTGAGTTTTACTCGCTTAGGGTTTTATTTTATGTGTGTTGACTGTATGATTTCTGTTATCGTTAAAATTGCATTCGTTTCGTAAATTTTGAGTCGCAAAAACCGCGAATTGGTCACGAACTCACTGATTTAGCAATTGCAGGCACGAGTTCGGTTTTTTTAAAAACGGGACTGTTCGTTTTAATGTGGTTTGGTTCAATTCGAGTTGTGTAGCTCGAGTTATGAGTCTCCAAAGTTAGGTCAAATTTCCGGAATTAAATTGGGTATAGGTTCGAGTGTTTGTGTCGTGTCTTCTCAATCAAACTCCGTTTTGAATGATTCTTGTTTCATTGGAAAGTAGACTTAATTACCTACGGAATAGGCATTGGTTTCACCAAATTTCATTAAGAAATGAGAAAGAAAATTGAGTTGCAAGTTGGGCAAAAAGTTCTATCTGATTTTTGTAAATCAGTGTAGTATTTTTAAAAACTGTATCAACTGGAACCATGTTTTGAAAAATGGATATTAAATGTAGAAACTACACTCAGAGAGCTTTTCAATGAGTGATTTATAAGATCTAATTGTTTGATTGTTTGAATTATGTGATTGAATGTGTGTTTGAGTGATTAAAAATGGGTTTTATGTGGGAAGTAGTAACCAAGGGTAGAATAGTCTTTTCATAGTGATTAAAACCCTTTCAGCTCATTAAACTCAAACTAAGACAACTCACCTCTCATTTCTCACAATTCTGAAAACAAGGAAAGAAAAGAGGAGGGAAAAGATAGGAGAAGAGAGAAGGGGAGGCGAGGGGGAAAGGAAGAGGAATGGGGAGATCTTCTTCCCTAGTTTATGCATGTCACCCTTTTTACCACCATTCTCTTTCATCTTCCATTCTCTTTCAAATGATACTAATCTCAGAAACCTATTCTTCCCCATTTCCTTTCCACCATTATTGATGTGTGAAGCTTCAACTTGACCAAAAAGGGAAAAGGTGTGGCTTGCATGTTGAATTGGAGCTAACCACTGAAGTTAGGAGCTTGGTATTGTGTAAAATGGATAAAATTCACCATCCAAGGGTTTGAGTGTGGTTTTGGTTGCTGGTTCAAAGAAATTGGAGCTCAAATTCGTGGTTATTAATGGTTGAAGGTTGAAGTTACAAGTTCAACAGAGATTTTGCAGGAAATTCGTTTGAACCACCTTCAGTGTTTACCATATATCTCTCTGTACACACCTCCTCTGAATACCATATAACCCAACCCCCTTATTTTCGTTATAAGTCTCTAAATACTGGTTGTATCAGTTTGAAACTTTAACCCTCAGAAACTAGACAAAATTTCCTACAAGTTAGGCACTGGTTTTGATGGTTTTGGTTAGATATTGAAAAAAGTTATGCTCATTCCAAAACTTCTCACAGATGCTGTCCAGAATAAATTCCGTTTTTAACGAGTTCGGGATGAGTTCGTGAGGATTCGGAGTCATGGGAACTTCAAAGTCTCGGTTGGTTGCGTTATTTTCATCACGATAGGTGAGTTTTACTCACGTTTAGGGATTTATGAATTCTGAACGATTGCTTTATTTGATTGGTTTTCAAAATTTTATCGTTTCGTGAATTTTGAGTCGAAAACGGTATTTTTACGAAAATCACGGGTTTATGAAATTTGGAACAAATTCATTATTATGATTGATATATTTGTATTGAAATTGGGTATTATTTTTTCTGTTTGTAGGTTGGAATTGGATTGGAACACAGTTTGGATACGAACGGAGTGCGAAACGAAAAGAAAATGTGCGAAGTTTATTTTCGGGTCCCAATTCTTCGTTTCGACGCTCCTTTCGACTCCACACTTCCTCTAATCCTCTTCCAAACCAATTGTGATGATTATGGATTGACATTGTCATTGTTTTGATGCATGTTCAAAGTTGTTTTGAATTAAACGGTTAAAGTTATAAACCTTTCGAAAAACCGTAAAACCTAGAGTACCTGTGGGAACCAAATGTTTTATAACTTAAATGTTGATATGACTGATTTCATGAGTTCATACTTATGATAATATGATATTCTAACTTGTCATAAAATGAATTATGTTTCGATATATAAATTATAAATTATATCAAGTATAGGAGACGGCCTAATGCAGGTACGATGGTACGATATATAAATTATATCGATTATGGGTGACGACCCTTGGAATAGCATACTAGGCAGGGAAGGTCATGAGCCCTCAACCTAGTCCCAAGTATACCGTTAGGGAAAGTACTAGCGGGGGTTCATCGGGAGTAGCACCTGTAGGCAGTCGGTGTTTCGATAAATGAAAGAGGCAAGTGGTTTATATATTAAACTATGATTGTAATGGTTTTATAATTGGACCGAGAGTATGTTAGGGGTCACGGTAGAACTCACTGAGATATGTTATCTCACCCTATCATTATTGTTGTTTTTACAGAGAAACGGGGAAAGAGGAAAGCTTAAATGCTTGGTTAGGTGACATGCTCGAGGAAGAAGATTGAAGAGTAGTTCTTTTATCTTTATTTACGATTCTCGTGTTGTCTATGTAATCGAAAATATGAATTGAATTAATATTTAAGTTATCTAATCGTTTCCTCTATTCTTGCAATGATGTATATGTAAGCAGGAAAATTTTATACTCTGATGTAAACTAAAATGTATGTCTGGTATTTCTATTGTTTAGAAATACTAGGGTGTTTCAATTTATATATCATAATTAATGACAAATATTATGTTTAGCATTTAAAATATTTAATGGCTTGTGAAATAAGGTTTAAATTTGATAATTAATACAACTAATAGTAAGATAAATTATAATATGTTTCAATTTTTAAGTACATTATGCCTAAATATTAATAAAATAAGGAATTTGATTAATGGGTGTATTTTTTCTTTTTGGTCGAGACCAGGGTATCTGAAGTCACCAATGTCACAAGGAAGGGGGGTTGGAATTGTGACCCTTTTTAAATAGTCCTAAAATAAGAGAACTTTGATTCACAAGTAGATGAGGCAAGAAGGGTGATTGAATTGTCTTCACAGTTATACAGAACTAAGAAGGATCTTCATGTAGAGTTTTGCTATGGATGATGTATCTTGTTTATAAACTACTTGTTAAGAGTTTCAAAAACCTTTTATAGTCTTTAGAAAGTTCTGAGAAGGGTTGAAAAACTCTTGTTCTAGTTATTTCTAAGAAGGGTCAAAAGTGACTCTTCTCAGGTTTTCAAAAAATTCTCTCCACAAGAGGAGTTTTTCTCAAACAGTAAACTAAAGACTTAAAGCAGTAAATAACACATGGATTTATAGTGGTTCACCCAAAAAGATCGAACATGGGCTACTCTACTCCTCACACCCAGTGAGATTTTCCACTATTTTCCAAATAGTTTACACCCTTTCACACTTCACACAAGTTGAAAACTCTTGGTAGTTTTCTTCTCACAGCTCTACCTACTGTATACTTCACTAATAGACTTCTTCAAAGCTATTAGACTGCTTTTAACACAAAAGCACTCACTTCTCAAGTCCTACAGCAACACATGCCACTTGAGAAGGTTCCCTACTTAGGTTCTTTTGATTACAAGGGTTTTGGGATTACTTAGAGCTTGGGTGACATATATAGGTTATACATGAATGTATTACAACACAAGACTTAATACATACTCAGAGATTAGATGAATCCCTTCTGGATTAAAAGCAGCTGAGTATGGAAGAGAGAAAACTTGAATGTGTGAGAAGGTTGATAGCTCAGAATTTAATTCACTCTCTTGAAGATCAATGAAGACTAGAGATGTTGTTATATAGAGTTGTTGTATCCCTTTAACTTCTGGTCCAAGAAATAGAGTCGTTGCATCAACAACTAGCCGTTTGGAGCCGTTGAAATACGCTCCTGTTGTCGTTTTCTGCACTCTGCAGAAACAAGCTATTTACAACTGTCATCACCCTTCTCACAGTGACCCTTCTCACTGTGACTCTTCTCATGACTTGTAAAGTTGAAGATGATGCTTCTCAAGATGAATCTTCTCATGTTGATGCAGTTCTAAGGATGATGACTCTTCTTGTCATGACCCTTCTCAGGTCCATGACACTTCTTAACATGATTCATGTGATCATGACCCTTCTTGGGATCATGACTCTTAGTTTGATATTGCATTCCATCTTCTTCAATTTTCTTTTTCATGACTCTTCTTATGCTTGATCTTCTTAGATGTTCTTCTCATATTGCCACAACACATGATGAATCTTCTCAAACAGAATTCTTCCAAGATTTCCAAGTGGTTATTGACTTTAACCCTTTATGCTTAAAAAGATTCCTTTCTTAGAATAGTGTAGGCAATGTTTCTTTTCTGTTTTCTCTTAGAATTGATGCTTCTCATAAGCAAGTATCTTGTTGAGAATGCTTTAAGTCCTCTTCTTATAAAAACACTCAACAAGGGCATCAGTAATACATATGATCATAAATCTTAAGCTTATCACCTTTGAGGTTTGTTGAACATCAAAACATTACTAGTGATTTTGCCTCAATAGTATCCACTGCCGAACACAAAGATTAATCCCCTCGCTTGTTTGGAGGCACCTCAAAGGGTGAACAATTGAAACGGGGATTTAAAGCTGCTCCATGTCCAAAACGAGTATCGAACCTTCGACACTTGGTTAAAGGAGGATGAGCCCCAACCGCTGAACCACACCCCGGGTTTAGGGTTTAATGATTAATGGGTGTATAGTAGGTAGTAAACATTACTTTATTCATTACGTCAATTTAGTTTAATAAATAAAAGCTATAAAAATGTTTATTGGGATCCATTCCGTATATCTACTCATAAAGAGTATTAATATATTTTGATTAAAAGTATAATATGGTAGTTTTGAAAGAAATATTTATGTTTATGACCTGATATTAAATTTTGAGTTACAAATTTAAAATTAAATTTACATTATTGTTGACATTTAATTAAATTCAAACAATCGCATCCTACATTTTTTTTAACAAAAGAAGGGTTCAAGGAGCCTCGTTAAAAAGTTCACCAACAACCCAATGAAGCTCGAGTGACAGATTACGTTATAATCTTTTAATCTTTAGCACATCGCCAAATCCGAAAGCTAGAGTGAACCCCATATAGCTAATAGAAGCGCAAATTCCTAAGAGCAACATAACATATATGTACCGGGGCCTAGGTCAAGGGCTCGTGACTTCCCTCACCTAGCATG
Source organism: Oxytropis ochrocephala (assembly GCA_020916435.1). Lineage (NCBI taxonomy): Eukaryota > Viridiplantae > Streptophyta > Magnoliopsida > Fabales > Fabaceae > Oxytropis > Oxytropis ochrocephala. The sequence continues at coordinate 31,074,752 of CM037095.1, forward strand.
CTAACACATAGGGTCGTCACACTAGTGCAGAAAAGGCTTTTTGTATCGGTTGTTTTGCACTTTTAGTATCGGTTATCTGTCGATACTAATTCGACCGATACTAAATGTCTGACATTTAGTATCGGTTAAATAACCGATACTAAATGTCACTTTTAGTATCGGATTTTCAAAAAACCGATACTAAATGACGTTTTTTTGGTGATTTTTATGTCTTGAAAACGTACATTTAGTATCGGTTATTTAAATAACCGATACTAAAAGTCTTTTCAACATTGTGTATGCTGTCTATAAAATGACATTTAGTATCGGTTATTTAAATAACCGATACTAAATGTCTTTTCAACATTGTGTATGCTGTCTATAAAATGACATTTAGTATCGGTTATTTAAATTAACCGATACTAAAAGTGACATTTAGTATCGGTTATTTAAATAACCGATACTAAATGTCTTTTCAACATTGTGTATGCTGTCTATAAAATGACATTTAGTATCGGTTATTTAAATAACCGATACTAAAAGTGACATTTAGTATCGGTTATTTAAATAACCGATACTAAAAATCTACTTTTTAAAAAAAAAATTCTCAATTCACATCTTACCACACACATATAGATATCAATTAACAGATATCAATTGACCAATTTATAAATTCCAAATTCACAAAATTATCTCCACAAAGCGACTCATAATGAATTCATAAAAATATTTCAACTTCTATTGAAATTTAATATCTTACAATACAAATATTATAAACCGAAATACTTAGTATATAAATTCTACAAATGGTGCATGTGATATGAAACATCATAACAGTGGTCATAACCTACAATTCTGAATTAACTCTTCATAAATAACATTGTCATGGTAATTGCTAAGGTAAAAAATAAGAACAAGTATTTTTGGCAAGGCAATGAAGAAAACTAGCAACTCTGTCATGGTAATTTAACTCACCCCCAATACTGACTAGTATACATAAAAGGTATAAATTACCAACACATATTGAAATGAAGAGACAGAGAAGCCATCTTTTCTTCAATAAAAACAGCTAATGACATTCTTTTCTACAGTATTTGAGACACTAGTATACTATCATAGCATGAATTCAGATATACAAATATTATTCAGAAGTCATGGCAGAAACTGCTGATTTGATAGTATTGACTATAATTTACATATTTAACTAGCTTCAACTTTAAAAAAACACATTGCAATTAGCTTTGGGCAGGTTCTACATCATACATATATAGAGGAATATATTTCATTGCCTTTTAACTTAAGTGATATTGATAAAACAGGAAGCTATAGTGAGTACAGCACTAGCTGGAGCAATAATAGGAGCATCAGTGGGTGGATGGATTAACGATCGATTTGGAAGAAAAAAAGCAATAATTATTGCAGATACACTATTTTTCATTGGGTCAATTATAATGGCTTTTGCTCCCAATTCAGCAATTCTGATTCTTGGTAGAGTTTTCATTGGGTCAATTATAACTACTAAACTACGAGAATGATGATCAGAGTATAGAACAGTAAAATACACAAATAAAGCTGATGATTTGTTATCTACATTCATCAACCATTTGATGACAAAGCCAAGGGATAATCATTTAATAAGCAAGATTATGAGAAACAAACCTGTAGATGGTACAGGATTTCATGGTTTAGGGGAAGCTTTCCATCAATAACAAGATCAAGGTAACTTCTTATTTCTTTAAGTCTTGCATCCAAACCCTTCAAGGCCATGAGTTTTGCGCTTACCTATGTAAAAAATATAGTGTAAGCACTCAGTAGTCAGCACTCATTTTACAAAAGCATTGCAGGGGAAGACAACACATACAAAAGAAATAGCATCAAGAAGGTAACAAAGAAAAAGGAATTAATAAATAACAATAGGTTAAGGAAAAAACCTCTGTTGCAAGGGTACTAATGGTTGTATCCTTCACATCTCTAAGCAAATGTTCCACTCCTGCACAAGGATAAGAAGAATTCAAAACAACAGAAGAAATTGTTCATGGACAAGATTCAAAAGCCTCAGTAAAAACAAACAAAATAAAATGAGCCATAGAAAAATTACAGCAGTTTTTACATTAACTCAATGGCGTACCTATTTCCTCAACCTCGTGAGCAGCAATCTCTGATTGCACATGCACGAAGACCTTTTGGCTTTTCTGAGTAGCATTCTGCATTTGGATTAAACTAATTATTAGTTACTATGCTTATCACTTAAGTGTCAAGACTAATACTAAATCTCCTCCCACCAACATATAAAGCAAAATCATTTTTGCTATAACATCAATAAAAACAGAAGTTCAAAATTTTATCATAGATATAAAGGGGTTAAGTTCTACCTCTTTAACCTCCTCAACAGCATAGTATGCTTTTGTTGGGATTCCCAACTCCTTTTAACTTAAGTGATATTGATAAAACAGGAAGCTATAGTGAGTACAACACTAGCTGGAGCAATAATAGGAGCATCAGTGGGTGGATGGATTAACGATCGATTTGGAAGAAAAAAAGCAATAATTATTGCAGATACACTATGTTTAAATATAAATAACAGGGAAAAGAAGAAGAATAAATTAAAATATTGAAGAAGATTTACTCACCTGAAGATGTTGAGGATGAAATTACAGCATTAAAACAATCAGTAGAAATGGAACTGAAAGAATCTTCAACTTCAGACAAAGTGAGCATAACAAAGCTATTAATATGACAAAGCTATTAATATGACAAAGCTATTATATTGGAAACCTACGTTTTCTGGGTTTTAGCACTCCAAGATCACTGTCAAGAACTGTGATTTTTGCATTGCTAACTTCGATAATGCCAGTGACATATATTGGCACATGAATTTGGCCTCCAGTAGCATAAACATTTTCAGTGCCAGAATCATGAAGGACCATCTACAAAATAGGCTTAAAACATTATAATTAACATGCAGATAGAAATACACTTTTATGCAACTGAAAGGAAAAATAATCACTAAATATAAAAAAACAGGAATACCTCAAAAACGAACACATAGGTTCCTACATCCACATTTTCTGGGAAAACACTCAAGACATGAAGTCCACTACTTTGATCATACTGGAGCTCCTGTATTATGCAAGATGGGCAGGGTATTCAGACAATTGAAAATATCACACAACAGAGATAATAAAGAATTCGACGAGCTGATCAATTACTTTACTACTCCAACCCACTCCTCAAAATAATCATTGACTTTTTACTCACCTTTTTTTGTTACAGAAGGAATTCTAACTTTATAAATGAACATTAACAGTCACTCTTGGAAACTTGAATATGGTAAATGCGAAGTTACACATGCCATATTTCTTGATGCTATCAAAAAGCTTCAATATGTCACTATTCACCGTATTTACCTGACAATAAGGAGCTAATATAAGATATTGATAGAAATACCAAGAGGCCCAGTACAAAGTATGCTTCCAAAATGCATCATAAACATGTAAAATGTAAAGAGATGAATTGTCAGAAAAATGAAGTGCTAGTAAGTTTAACATCAAAGTTTTAGCCTTTATATTGATTTGCCCCCACTTATATTCATTTTTGTTTAACAATTCCAGATGGTAATATTATTGACAAGAAATTTATATAGCATACTATCATAATGCAGATAGTTTTACCCATATGAACTTCTAGAACATAAATAAAAAAATTCAACTAGACAAGTTTTGAAGTTTATAATGCTGAAGCTAGTCAAGTAACCACTCAAACTTTACCCTGGTCAATTTCAGAAGATGCTAATGAGACCACTCCAGCCAGGGCTTCAAGTGCCAATCCTGTGAAACACGTGAATAGCTTAAGTTGTCATTACAGATGAATATCAATAATTTGAGGGTCATGTATATAGCTAGTTTCAGCGCAAAAAATATCATATATAAAGAAACAAAACCTCAACATGTTTCCTTATAAATCATTACCAGCAGCATAGGTACTAGACTCTGGATTATCAGAACTGTAGCGCCATCTTCCATCACTTTGGCTCTGTGCCTGCCAATAATGCAGGACATGACATCATAATGCACATGACAGTTTGAATTGTAATTGCAGCAACTTGTGGAAGTTATGAATTAGAGTTTAGGGTTTCCAATCAAAGAAGAGGAGAATCAGAGAAGAGAAGAGTTGTGTTCTTTTTAGGGTTTCACTGAACTACAAATCAGAGAAGAGGAGAATACAAACCAGGTGCGAGAGAGTTGTCTTCGTTGTTGGCAACGGCGAGAGCGTTGAGTTGAGCGAGAGACTGAGAGTGAGAGAGCCGACGAGAGTGAACGGAGACGCCGAGAGTAGAACGGAGACGGCGAGAGTGAACGGAGACGACGAAGAGAAGAACGGAGACGACGAAAAGAAGAACGGAGGCCATGAAGAGAAGAACGGCGCAGAGAGGAGGCCGGCGAGGGTTGATAGATTCTGGGTGAGATCTGTTCGTGCAGAGAGACTCGCGAGAGAAGAAAGCTGAGAGTGAGAGAAAGGGTGTTTGAGTGAGAGAGAACGAGAATTAACGCGTGAAATAGAAAGGACCTTTAGTATCGGGTGTTAAAATACCTGATACTAAATGTGGTTGTGATACACATTTAGTATCGGTTGTTTAAACAACCGATACTAAATGTAGGCGTGAAAATTGAAAACTTTCATTTAATTTCAAAATTGCCACCGCGTCAACATTTAGTATCGGCTGTTCAAACAACCGATACTAAATGGTGTTGTTTAATGTCATTTTTCCACTAGTGTCACCCCAACTCGATATATTTTATATATCGTACCCGCATTGGGTCGTCTCCTATACTCGATAAAATTCATATACCAAAAACATAATTCAATCTATAATATGTTTTTATATCATATTACCACATTTATAAACTTATATAATAAGCCAATGAAACATTCACACATCAAAACATTTGTTCTCTCTCGCGTGTACTAGATTCGGTTTTTCATCAATGCCAGGGAAGTTGGTGTTGTGTTTCGTTGTTCTAAACATATCTTCTGTAGGCTGAATAGGGACATCACATTCGCCCAACTGAAGGAAAAGGCCGAGAGGAAGAGTGGCGTACCCAAATAAACGCTAGTTTCTTACTTGTTTCCTTATGTTGGTTTTTTACCGCTTTGATGTGAAAAGACCAAAAGCCCTTACTGAAATTTGGTTTTTATTTATGTTTTAAAGATTATGCACGGTTCGGCGCACGGTTGATCGAACTTGATTGAATCTCGATGCGCCGAACCAGTCAAAATTTACTCAGACACCCCAAAGTATGTTTTAACTAGGTTCGACCAAGCGTGTGCCGATCCAAATCGATCAGTCGTGAGCCGAACCCTCTCCACAGTCCAGTCAACGGCTAATTTTTGAATTCTCCCCAACAGTTATAAGTTTAACGGTTTTGATTGTTTTAAATAAACGGCTCACGTTCGATCACACCTATTATAGATAAGTGCATTAAGTCATACAAACCGAAAAAGTCTAAAAAAATAAATCGTGCAATGAATAAATCGAATCGTTAAAAATCAGTTAAAATTAAACAACTAGTGTTAGTCATACTAGTGTTAGTAAAGAAAAAATCGAATCGTTAAAAATCAGTTAAAATTAAACAACTAGTGTTAGCCATACTAGTGTTAGCAAAGAGTAAATTGAATCGTTAAAAATCAGTTAAAATTAAACAACTCAGCATCCAACAACAATCAGGGAGGTTCGACCCTGCCAAGTGCGAACCGGTTTGATGCACGCATGGTTGAACCACACTTAATAGGTTCGGCGCACGCATGGCCGAACCGTAGTTAATGTTTAAAAAAATGTTTTAAATTCAGGGGTATTTTGGGAATAAAGGGTGGTATGGAGGTTCTAGTGAGTAGCTAGGGGGTTCTAAGAAGCATGGCCCCCATTTAATACCACTTGGGTTCCTTCTCTTCTCTCACCTCCACTCTCGGGTTTCCCTCTCTTTCTTTTTATAAAAACTGAATAAAATGAAGGGTTTTTTTTGTACCCCCACCCCATCCCCATATACCCTCACCCACACTGAAAACCCCAAAATGCCCTTCTGAAAACGTATTTTTTTTAAAAAAAAATTTGGCCAATCGTATGTACACCTGGGGGGGTATATATACGACCCTATATTTTTCCCATCGTATATACACCCCTCAAGGCGTATATACGATTGGCACATCCCCACCTTAATCGTATATACGCCTTGGGGGTGTATATACGATGGGCAAAATAAGGTCGTATATATACCCTCTGTGTATATATCGACCCCATTGTATTTTTAAATTTTTTAAGTCAAATAAAAATTATATAAGTTCGAAAATAGGTTTTGTGTGTAGTTCGTTAAAACGTGATTTAACGAATAATTTAGGCTAAAAATCGGTTTTGAGCAACGTACTCGATCGTAATGAAACGAGCGACCATTAAATCCGAAAAAATCAAGAATCAAGACTCCCCTAGAAGGAACTTCTCATGGGACTACGGCCTCAAAATCCCAAATTCCATCGTTTACTATTTTTTACGATTTTTTTTTAATTTTTCATAGTCTCAAAAAAATCTAAAAAAAATTGTATAGCCTTATTTTGGTTTAGTTAGATTTTTAGTGGTGTTTTTATAATTTTTTTGGAGTAGTTTTGACTATTTAACGAATTTTTAGTAGCCTTTTAGTAGCGTATATACGATTGGACATAAAATAGCCATCGTATATACGTACCAAAGGGGTATATACGATTTATTTATTTTTTTTAAAAAAAATTAATTTTCAAAGGGCATTTTGGGGATTTAAAATATGGTGGGGGTTTATGGGGATAGGGTGGGGGTATAAAAAAAGGTGAGTGCTTTCCCCACACCCCCCTACTTATTCACACCCCATCAAACTTTTAATTCCAAAATTACCCCCAATTCAAAAAAAGAAGGTGTTCGAATGAGGTTGTGCGAACACCGTTCGAACAACCTCATTCGAACCGTTGTACTTTGGCAACTGAAACTGACTTGTTCGAACGGGGTTGTGCGAACAGGTTCGCATGTAGCCGTTCGAACAGTCGTTTGATAGTGAACTTTCTCAGCCTGATTCTGTTTGGTTCTGTTAAATTGATTTAATTGTTTCTGTTGATTGTTGTTTCAGATATGGTGAGGAGCAGAGGTGGTGCAGCAGCTGAACCATCGGAGCGAGCCGGTCGGCCACCTCCTACAGTTTCAAACCGCAAAAGGAGGGAAGAAGCCGGTGAACCCTCCCGAGTTAGGGGGCGTGCTAGGGGTAGGGGTAGGTGATGTCCTTACTCTGGACGTATACGCTCCACGTCTTTTCGCCACGCTCCCTCTGGACGAATCTTCCTCTCAGCCTTTTCCTTCAGTTGGGCGAAGGTGATGTCCTTACTCATCCTGCAGAAGACATGGTTAGGACAACGAAACACAGCACCATGTTCGTCGGTGGTGACAGTCCCATTGTGGTGAAGGGCTTTTAGGAATTTGTCGTTTGAGTACTGGTTTGAGCACAATTGCCATTCCATTTTAGCTGGGTTGGGAAGAAGGAGAGAAGGTTTTGGTGAAGAAGCAGCTGGGTTGGGAAGAAGGAGAGAAGGTTTTGGTGAAGAAGCGATTAGGGTTTGGTGAAGAAGGTCTGAGGATGTGAACCCCCTTTTATAATAGGCGTGGTGAAATGTCAGCCGTTGATTTAATTTTTAGATCACAAATCTGAGCCGTTTAAATTCTATCCGTTCAGGCACAATTTCCAAAACGATTGACATCCACTCCTTTATCTGACACATTTGACTGATTGTAATCCGATTGATTAAAGCGCCGGTGGAATCGAGGCGCCCAATACCGCTATTCTCGCAGAAAGACTTGTTCGAACAACATAATTCGACCATGTTCGCATGACCACCATCGAACTCGTTCAGTATGACCACTTATTCGAACAGTGAAAAACGCGCCAGGGGGTGTCTCTCCATATTTAACACACTCGAACGTCCTCGTTCGAACTCATTCAAGCCCCGTGTTCGAGCAGTGAAAATTCTCAAAAAAATAGGTCTTTTGGTCTTTTCACACCCTTATGGGGTGTGTTTAGAGTAGGAGGGGGTGTGGGAAAAGCAAGAGCCTAAAAAAACCACCCCTAAAATGAATTGGATGTGTTTCAGCTTGGTGGATCTTAAACTAATTGGGTGGGCTTCAACCAAAGCCCATTATTGTTCTCTACTAAGTTTCTAATTGCAACACCCAATCTTTACTATACCATCTCAATTAAATTAACCATCTTAACACAAAATTCCTATAACTTAGCAATCAAATTCTCTATCAAATAATCATTCATTAAGTTAATTAATTTGACTATGAGGTGAAAGTTTAAATGAGGTGGAAAAGACCAAAATACCCATCTCACTTAATCCAATTTTTATTCTAACAATCACACAATTCAAACCATAGTGAAAATAACTCGCATAGCTTAGCAATTATATATATTGCTTTCGCGATAATCTCATATCCTCGACTAGATTTATTATTTAATCGAATAATAAATCAATTGTTAATTTCGTAAACCGAAATTAACGGAACTAGGGATGTTACAATCACCCCAACTTGAGAATTTTGTCCTTAAAATTGAACAAAACCTACCTCAAAAGAATAAATATGGATATCTAGTCTGCACATCGTCCTCCAATTCCCACGTAGCTTCCTCGGCCGAAGAACTAACCCCAAACCACCTTAACGATTGGAATTGTTCTCGTCTGAAGCGTCTTCTCTCCATGTTCTATGATATGACTTGGATAATGTTGAAAGGACAAATCCAGTCGAAGATCAATCATTTCAAAGCTCAATGGTTGACTTGGATCGGGAATGTACTTTCTGATTTAGGATACATGAAATACATCATGTAGATATTGGAAAACATAAGAGATAAAGCTATACGATAAGCTACTAGCCCAATATACCAAATAGTTGCTAATTTCAAATCATGAGTCGAACAATTCTCCTCATGAGGCTTCAATTGCCTGGATGCATAAACTACCACTTGTTGATTTTGCATAAGAACACATCCTAAATCCTTCCCTGAGGCGTCACTGTAAATTTGGAATCTCAGAGGCGGATCCGGAAGAATTAGGATTGGAGCAGAAATCAACCTTTCTTACAACTTTAGAAAACATTCTCCACAATCAAAATCTCATTCAAACGGCTGACCTTTACAAGCTAACCGGGTGAGTGGAAGAACTACTGCGAGAATCCTTGGATAAATCTACGATAATAACCAGCTCCCAATTCAACACAACTTCAACTTTTCTGGGATCTATTGCCACTCCTAACTAGAATATTACATGTCCCATAAACTTCACTGCAGTCATCCAGAAATCACACCTCGAATGTTTAGCATCTAATTCCTTCTCTCGGAGAACATTCAGAACAATGCGTAGATGTTGAACATAAACCACACTGGTATTAGTGTAGACCAAGATGTCATCAGTGAAAACCACAACAAACTGATCTAAGTAGGGGTGGAAAATTCGGTTCATGTAATGCACGAATATCGTTGGAGCATTAGTTGGGCCGAAGAGCTTCACTACAAACTCATAATGTCCATATCTAGTATTGAAGGTTGTCTTCAGAATATCTAAGGCCCTAATCTCTATCTGAAGATAACCCAATCTTAGATCAATCTTGGAGGACACTGCTGCCCTTCGAAGTTGATCAAGCAACTCATCTATTCTTGTAAAACGATACTTATTCCTAATAATAACTTTGTTGAACTGGCGATAATCAATACACAATCTCATGCTCCCGCTCCCGTCTTCCTTTTTAACAAGTAATACAAGAGCACCTCAACTTGTAATAAAGTGTGGAAGATCAGACCCGGTTCTATTAGAGGCACCGTTAGCATTCTGGGTTAAACTCTGTCATGACTGTGTTCATGACCGACTCTCACATGGGTAAAGTTTATGGAAAATCTTTCTTAAAAACGTTTGAATATAAAATAATAATCTTCTTACATACCAATATGAGTTGGATTCATTTCTAACTCAAAATACTAATAAGGTGTATCTTCAAACCTCATGACTCAGTCTTTGAAACTCAATTCCTAAATCCAGATAGTTTCACATAGGTGTACAGTTTTTCAGAATCTATAAGTCAGACGACTAGTCTAAAATCAATCATTCTCTTGAACTGAGTCTACTACTCAATCACCTAGGCATGAGAAGATCTAAACAATAAAGATCTCTTGCTTGATACATAATGGCTTTCCTAGCTAAGTAGGACTTCCTAGAAAATTTTGACCTTCGTTCTATCATACTGTAGTTTTGACTACTCTAGGCTAAATGTTCATATTTGGATTAATCACAGAGTTGGGCTAATTGTAGAATCAAAGAAATGATCAAAATAAAATGATTTTTTCACGGAATCAAACGGGCACACGATAATGCTTCCGGCATTGATTCAGAGAACAATTCTCACTATTTTACTCATTCATTTGGTCCTACATCTCTCCGAACTTCACAACATCCAAACATAACCATAACCAATGGCGTATCCATTCGGTATGGAATGTGTCTTGCTTTACGAGAAGTAAGGAGTTTAACACTCCGTTGATTCAGTCTTTCTATAGGACAACACCACTTCCAATACTTTAAATAAAGATTTAATATATATTTTTTATTCATTCATTAGATTTGAAAAAATAATAAGAACTTTAAATCGTTGCTTCAAATCATTAAAATTTAAGTGTGCCAAAATGTTTCTCAATGGAATAAGCATCACAATAGTTACTACTCGAATAAAATGGATCTGAAGAATTGTGCATTGGTTAACAAAATGAAAATAATATATGCAAAACAAGATAATAAGGATTTTTAAATTTGTTCGTATACTTTTATTATTACATATGATCGAAATCTCCCTTTCCCAAACAAAAAGGATTATTATTAAACTATAACAAACACTACCTATTTGTCTAGGGTGATGTAAGACTGACTGGAGGGCAACAATTGGGGATCAATTCGCATTTTTCTGGAATGCAATGAATATCACTTCCATATTTCGGATCATTACTAATTCCTCGAAAGCCGTATACATTTACCACAAGGGTAGACGCAATAGCAAGAAGGAACACCATAATCTTCAACGAGCTTTCCATTATAACCCAGTTTATTGGTTATCAATGCAATGTGACTTACTTGTCATAGAATGCTGAAGCCCGTGTACTTATTTATAGGATTGGACCTCTAATATATTAAAAGAAAGTTTTATAGGAAATATTTAATAAACTATTTATGATATTATATTTTGTTTGACGGGATGATATTTTATTTTTTAATATGAGTATTTCTTTTATATATGATTACACTAAAAAATTATCAATATAAATGCTTGAGTAGACTCAATTAAAAAAACAAAGAAACATGATAGTAAGATAGCATTAATTTTTTTGACTAGTAAAAAAAATTTTGACCACTTGACTAGTAATTTTTAAAAAATAAGATTTAACGAAATATAAACTATTTTAGTAAAGTTTCTCTTATTAATATAATAAAAGTTACATGTATTTCTTTTCATAGATGATATATTATTAACATAACATATATTTAATTATATAGTTAAAATAATCGTATATAAAGTCTCCAACTTGCATCACAATCGGTACTTATAATTAAGACTTTTAAAACACATTAATAAAATTTGGTCAAAAAAAAACACATTAACAAAAACTGAAAATCTAATTGAAAATTTATTCCGAGTTGTTCAGACAAGTTATACACTACAACGTTATCGTAAGAAATAATATTTAATATTTTCTACATTAGAATATATAATATTCGATGATTTTTAGCCTACTTTTGAGATAATTATTTTGAAGATGTTTTAGTAACTATCACACTCAATTTTATTTAAATTATTATTTAATAAAGTATAATATATTTTAAATATATGTTTAATATAATTTATATATCATAATTAATACAACTAATAGTAAGATAAATTATAATACGAATTCAATTTTTAAGAACATTATGCCTAAATATTAATAAAATAACAAATTTGATTAATGGGTGTATTTTTTTGTTGAGACTAGGGTATCCACCGCCGAACTAATCTCCTCGCTGGTTTGGAGGCACCTCAAAGGGTGGACAGCTGGGTCAGGGGTTTAAAGCTGCTCCATGCCCAAGATTAGGATCAAACCCTCGACACTTGGTAAAGGGAGTATGAGCCCCAACCGCTCCAACACACCCCTGGGTTTTGTAACATCCCTAATTTCGTTAATTTCGAATTAAGAAATTAACGAGTGATTTATTACTCGAGTAGGTAATAAATCAAGTCGCAGATATGAGGTTGTCGCGAAAGCAATTTATAATTGTTTGAGTATATAATTTAAATGCATAATTGAGTGGAAATTAGAACACTGAGGGGATTTTAGTCTTTTTATCACTCACACTAAATGAGCTCCAAGACACAAAAATATCCAAATTAACACTCTCTCATTCCACACTTGTGTGAATAAAGAAAGGGAAAGTAAGAGAGATAAATTGAGAGAGAGAGAGAGAACACGGATAGGAAAGGAAGAAAGAAGGAAAAATTGAAAAAAATGGAAAGTTAGAGAGTAAGAGAAGGAACCGTGAGAAAAAGAGAGAAAGAAAGAAAAAGAGAAAAACCTAGAGAAAGGGAGAAGAGAGAGTGGCGAAGGGAAGAAGAGAAGGAAGGAGGAGATCCTCTTGATCCTCCATTTCAAGTAAGTAAAAACACTTCCATTCTTCTCCATTTCTCAAGATCTATCCTTTGATACTAATTTCATACCCTATTTCTCCATCTTTCTCAAATCACCATTGATGGATTTTGAAGCTTTCAAGCATCTCAAATAGAGTTTCAACACATTTGATGCTTTCTTGAGGTATTATGAAGTTCAATAACTGATTTGGGAGCTTTGATTGGGTCAACATTTCTGTTTGGAATTGATTTGTTCAGTAGGTGGGAGAGTTGAGTTGCTGGCTTTTCGGTTTGGAAGTGATGGAAGTGTTTGGAACGGTTTGAGTTCGTGAAGTTTGGTATCGTGAGCTTCGGAAAAGTTTAGGTTGGTTTTGTGATTTTCATCACGATTGGTGAGTTTTACACGCTTAGGGTTTTTATATTATGTTGTGTTGACTGTGTGAATGATATGATTGTTGGAATTACATTCGTTTCGTAAATTTCGAGTCGCAGAAACCGCAAATTGGCATGAACTCACTATTTAGAAATTCTGGACACAGGTTCGGTTTTCTTGAAACTGGGAATGTTCTGTTAGTCCAAAAATTATGTTTCTTATTGTTTTTGAAATAAGACTTAACGCCGGTCGTTTTGACACTGGTTTGGTTCAATTTGGAGTTGTGTAGCTCAAGTTATGAGTGTCCCAAGTTAGGTCAAATTTCTGCCACACATCAAGTTAAAGGTTCCATTTCCAATGAGTGGTCCTTTGTAGAAATCCGATGTCGTTTGCTATTTTAAATCATTTGTCGAAGTAGGTCACTACAAGAAAATCGTTGATTTGCCACGGACATTTCCGTGGCAAATGTACAAATTTCCGTGGCAAAACAACATTTGCCACGGACCAAAAATCGTTTGCCACGGACTTTTCCGTGGCAAATCTTTGGGTGATTCTAGGGTGAAAGAGCAAACCAAATATTTCACCCATGAAACATCAAAATGACCTGCTATTGTAAGTAAACATGGGGTATCTTTTATAATTTTAAAATCTTATTGTCAAAAATTAAATAGGTTAAAAAATTACTTTTAGGTCCAATCTTTTCTAACTTCTCTTCCAGCAAACTGAAGGAGTTTCAGTTTTCCCTTCTCTTCGTTGCTTCTGTCGCACAACATCCCCATCGCGAGCTCCACCGCGGTCAGCCTCCTCACCGGCGTCTTCTCTGCTCCCACTCCTTTCTCCCTTTTCTCAATTGGTCGTCTCTTTCTTTCTCGTTTAAAAGGAACCGTACAACACTTCCATTCTTGGATCCGTTTCCCATTTAAATTTCTACTCTTTGTGCTCCTGCTCGCCGGCGAAGAACCAACAACCCGATCAAAGGAGGAAACGCAACCATGGGAATCAGATAACGAAACAAACAGAGTCTGTCACATCGTATTAGGTAACTAACTGCTTTGCTTTTTGTTTGTTAAAATTTCATGCTCTGCCAACCTAGCTTTCAGTTTCGTTCTAAAATTGGTTCTTCATTTGATTATGTTCTTGCCTTATATTTCCTTGCGGTTCTCTTCTCTTCATTTGACTGTGTTTTAGTTTTTGATTTATTGTCAGAGAGTTGTTGATTTTTATCTAAACCATTCAATTCAATTCAATTCATATGCAATTTAAGACTTAAAGAATGCTCTGATCATGTTGTTTGATTTTATTATGCACGATTTCGCTCTGTGAAATTACGATTGTGGATTTTGTTATTTTGGAATCGGGTTAATCGATATGGGGTTCGAATCAGATTTTGTGAAATTCCGTTTTGATTTGTTATGTAGGGATACTTGGATAGGGTTTTGAGTTGTTGGCTTAATTGGACAAGTCTATGAAGGATTTTGGTAAAAAAAATTTAATTTACTTCGACCAATGTATATTCATCCTCTATATATGTACACCTATTAATATTAATAACATGTAATATTTGTGCGTTTTCAATAAACAGTCAGCATTCTGCAGTGTGGATCTTACAATGGTTGGCAATGTGTTCTTCTTTCACACCAAGCATTCATGTCACAGTGAGTATCATATTAACTTAACATGTCATTATTTCTTTCGTATTATTTCTTTGTCTGAGTACTAATTGTATCCATTTTTTGTGATAGATGAAAGAAGATGTTGTGAGAATTAAGGTGGCAATTGATTTGTTGTTGGGTGACCACAATGAATATAAAGACATCCTGGTGGATAAGGCTGAAAAGACATGGCGCACTATGATAGAGACTTAGTAATGAGAAAGTTTCAATTAATTTTTTCTGAGACATTGTAGGCAACTTATATCAGAACTAATTTCTTGGATCATTTCCCTTTTGAAGTATTGTTTTGTTGGTTTTTGACTATTAGGAAACTTGTTTTTGGGCATTTTTTATTATGACTAAAGTTTTGTTTGTTCTACTCTATTGATTTTTTTGTTACAATTCTACATTATTGGTGAACATAGCTTAAAATACTACTTTTTGATATCAAGCATTTAGGGTGACATTGATCTGCTACTAGTATATATATCATTGACAGGGCCGATTGTTCAACTTAAAGGACTTCGAATTTTGAGTGAAGCTACAAAACATTCCATTTCATTTTCAAAAAGAGAATTCCATTAATTTTCCTTTCCGGGTCACCATATTGGTGTCTTGGGGCCAGTAACTAAAGGCGCCAAAAGATTGAGCTTGGGTGTGAATTGTCGCACAGAATTGCAATTTTAAATTTAACGAGATAGAGAATTTAAGTAGATGTATTATTGTTGTTACTGAATTATGCAATTAAAGGACTTTCAAGTTTTTAAAAGGACAATTAACAGCAATCTTGCCATTACTTTGGTCGTTAAAAGAGTCACGTCAAAGTAATGTAGAATAGTGAAATCAACTTAAGTTGTTATCCCCAATTTAATAAGATAGAGAATTTAAGTAGATGTATTATTGTTGTTACTGAATTATGCAATTAAAGGACTTTCAAGTTGTAATCTTCCCGAATTAAACTGTCAAATTGGGACTTTATGGGCATGAGATTGTGGTTGTTTTGGAACCAATCAGCAATTACAAACAACCATAGCCGTAGACTGCGCGCTCCGCTTTGCGCTTGCCGTTCGCTCCTTTGATCAGTTGAGGCAAAGAAGACTTGTGTCTGGAGTTTCATGTGGTGGTCCCAGCTCATTACTTCTTTCTACTCCCAACTTCCCACCGCAAAATTGTCATCCCCAAATTACGACATCGATGTTCGATTTGCACATGAATCATCCTCGGTTTTTCTGTGGATCGCGGATAGTGTCAAACATCGATCTTGATAAGCTAATTAAGAACGATTAAGCAGTAAGCAAGAGCAACAAAAGTTGCAGAAGATGTTCTCATAGAAACCACTCATGGAAAAGGAGATATTAAAAGAATCTTACAAAATCTGAGCTATCTTTAAATAATAACTTCTCATATAAATTGAATTTAACTTCTGCATATCAAATTGAACAATAACTTCTCATATAAATTAAATTTAACTGCCGCATATCAAATTGAACAATAACTTCTGCATAGAGAAGGCTCAGAGGAGGAAACAGTTGAATCCTCTTTCTGCAAACTCTCAATTTCTGATTTGTGACTACTGTAGTGAACCCAGTCTTCATCATCTCTCTTCACTCTCAAGTTGGATTGGAATAGAATGATCCCCCAGCATTTGCATAAGCTAGTTTCCCAGCCCTGAATGATTTCCTCACGAGTGAGAATCGCCCCGAAAGATTTTGAAATGCTACTCCAAAGAACCTTCTTGCCCATAATTGCGGGACCACCACTATTCCTGGATTTATGGGTGCATCAATCTGTATTGCCATCGGTGTGATGCACCATGTACATATTGTGTGGGTTCAACCCTCGAAACAACCCCTTTAGTGAGTGAAATAGTATCACCACTTTTAAAACGCTAACAATTATTTGATTGAAATGTGAAGTCACCTCTCGCAACATAAGTCCACAGATTCCCGGGGAATGCATACCTCACATAACTTCACAACTAATGACAATTATCTCGAAATTTTGTTATTTTTACTTTTGGGATAAGAGAATTTTTCAAGCGAAAGAAGAGAAATACAAACCGAACAAGAAATCCTTAAGAAACACCTCCTCCCAAAAAAAGTGAAGCAAACAAAAGGAAAACCTTAACTTGAAAGAACCCTCCAGTTTCTCTCAGTAAATCAGTGAGTAAAAATATAAGATAACACATGAAACTCACATCAAATATAAGCTAAGTTGATGTTGTTAAAAGAGGATGTGAAGAAGATGACAGAGAGACTAGATAATATGCTTATGGTGTTTGTTCTCCATGGATTGCACAAAGAGTTTGAATCGGTTCGGAACTACCCGAGCAATTAGTTACAAATCATAAGAGGCACCGCCACCTAAGCAATGACTTAGCATTTGTGTACACTAGAATTATTTTATCTAAGGTTTACGAGAGATGTCTCTTAAAAGGTGTGAGAATTGTTTTGATGGCTTCTCTTTGGTACCCTACTCAAAGTTGTTTCAGTACTTCCATTCTTGACATGCAAAGAAATTGGAGAGCTAAGCTTTGTGCATTTATCATCCCCTATAGCTTGCTTATTACTATTACTATTACTACAACTACTATTAATGAGTGTCTTATTCTTCTTTAGTTGCACATTCTTTCTCATATTCTGATTAATATAATTCTTTTATCCCAAAAACAACATAGAAGGAATACCACAATTTAATCTATACTTTATAGTTACTTGAGGATATCCCACAATGTAAAACGACTTCTTGTAGAAAGGGGATGTCTCCGAACTCCAAGGGATTCATACCATCCCAAAATTCTTCACTGTCAACAACCAGTAGGGCTAAGTCACATTCATGACCAAATTAGCTTCTCCTCCTGACTGTGCCATGTATGATGGAACAGCCACTATTGACTTATTATGAACAAGTTCTGAACTCTCTTGAGCCGCTCTAAGCTCCACTAAGCTAATTGATATCTACACACAATCAACAAAACAACAAATTTCATGTTTCAATTTTGAGTCAAAAAGTCAAATGAAAGTAGATGAAGAGTTTCACCGTGTATGTGAAAGTTTCACATGGACCTAGTGAAAGAGAAGGGTCAACAGAAGAACCTCCAGGAAAAGTGATTGGAATGTTGAGATCAAAATCCTTTTGATCAATTTCATATGCAAATTCAGCTAGATTCAAGGATCCCGTTCCAACAACGATAATCTTAGCCTTTGGCCTCTCGATTCAAACCCCAATGTGAGAAAATCCAATTTAGTATCATATCAATTAAACCACAAAACCTAAATATGATTTTTAATAAATAAATATTGGCGAGAAATTGAAAAAAAGGGAGAGAGAGAGAGAGACGTTGAAGGCGGTGAAAGCGATTTCCCAAGGGTGAAAAGCATTGTCTTTGTCGGCGGATAAGTCTGCGGAAGGTCGTGAAACTCTTCATCCCAAAAACGACGCCGCTTTCAATGACGCGTTGAGGTGGGCCTCACCGGTGAAATTTCTAGCGTCATGGCGTTGCGAGCAGAGGCCGCGGGGCGAGTTTAGGACCTTTCCACCTAATCTCGGCGGCGAATGCATTCTCGTGATGAGATCGCAGCCGCGGAGACTTCTGACGATAAGTTTAACCTCGTATTTTCTTGAATGCATTCTCCACTTCATCATCTTCACCACCATCGATTCTTGTTGATGTTGTTGTTGTCTTGTTCTTGAGGGCGGATCTCCCGCAGGTTTAATCCTAAACATCATAACGAAGAAATCTGATTTACTTGAGTAGCAATTCAATCACCAAAAAACACCAATCTAGATTTTACAAAAACAATTTTGCACATATCAACTGAATTTGGAAGATTCAAGAATTAAATAAAAAATAAAAAAAATCAAAATCAACCAACCTAGTCCACTTTTTTGTTTGAAGGTCATAGGAATGGACTGTATTTGTGACTTCCGCTAATCCTGCAAAGAAAACAGCAAACAAAGGGAACGATTATCAGGAAACAAGTGGGAAAAAAAAAACAAAGAGTAAGAGAGAAGAAAAGTACGAATGCCAGGAGCTGAGGAAGATCCTCCTTCAATAGCGGTGGCGCCGCCAAATAGAATTAACCGCGGACAATGAGACTTAGTGGCGGCAATGGCGGTTATTGTATGACCACAACGAGGACCAGGAGCGTCGTCATCGGTGTCCCAGAAGCTTTCTATAGTTCAATAATTTGGAGCAGGATAGAGCCACGGTTTGGAGCCCATGGTGAGCAAAGAAATTGAATTGAATTGAATGGTTGAAGAATTGAAGAGAGAGAATGGGAGTTAGAAAGACAAAAGGGAAACTAATCTCAGGATAGTTGAAGGTGAGAACCACAATTCTCATTCTCAGATTTCCAGATTTCCAAAGAGAGAGAAAAAGAAGAAGATGAACAATGAGACCTCGATTGCAATTTTTTAGGATAAGAAATGTTTTCAAATTACAAGAAAGACACCGAGAGAAATGATTTGGGCAAAAATACTAATTTAAACTTAACCTACATTAGTAGGTAAAGATGAAAAATCTCAAAAAATCTCAACCATTAGAATTATTTTAGATTAAATCGGACGGCTAAAATTAATGTTTCACCGGTAAAACATTTAGTTTGCTATTTCACTCTAGAACCACCCTATTTCTTTTATATATGATTATACTAAAAAATTATCAATATAATGCTTGAGTAGACTCAATTAAAAAAACAAAGAAACATTAAAGTAAGATAGCATTAATTTGTTTGACTAGTAATTTTTTTTTTTGACCACTTGACTAGCAATTTTTAAAAAGTAAGATTTAACGAAATATAAACTATTTTAGTATAGTTTCTCTTATAAAAAAATTTTTGACCAAAAAGTTTCTCTTATTAATATAATAAAAGTTACATGTATTTCTTTTCATAGATGATATATTATTAACATAACATATATTTAATTAGAGTTTAATTTATATACACAAACTGTGTATACATGTTTTACACTATCTACCAATGATAGTTTGACAAGTCATTAAAAAGAAGTTACTCAATTAGTAACCACCTGATGTGTCATGCCTACCATGTATTGTGATTGGTGGATAGTGTAATAAGCTTTACACATAATAATGTGTATACTAATTAAACTCATTTAATTATATAGTTAAAATAATCGTATATAAAGTCTCCTACTTGTATCACAATCGGTACCTATTAAGACTTTTAAAACACATTAATAAAATTTGGTCAAAAAAAACACATTAACAAAAACTGAAAATCTAATTGAAAATTTATTCTGAGTTGTTCAGACAAGTTATACACTACAACGTTATCGTAAGAAATAATATTTAATATTTTCTGCATTAGAATATATAATATTTAAAATTCGATGATTTTTTGCCTACTTTTGAGATAATTATTTTGAAGATGTTTTAGTAACTATCACACTCAATTTTATTTAAATTAGTATTTAATAAAGTATAATATATTTTAAATATATGTTTAATATAACTTATATATCATAATTAATACAACTAATAGTAAGATAAATTATAATACGAATTCAATTTTTAAGAACATTATGCCTAAATATTAATAAAATAACGAATTTGATTAATGGGTGTATTTTTTTGTTGAGACTAGGGTATTGTAACATCCCCAATTTGGCTAATTTCGTTAATTGAAATTAGCAAGTTGTTATATTTAATTGGTTATTAATTTAAGTAATTTAGCGTATTTGATTATATGTGGTAGCAGATTTAATTGCTAAATGAGGTTAATTAATGTAACATCCCTAATTTCGTTAATTTTGTGATGAAACTAATCAAAACTATAACAAACAAAGATTGATAGAAGGAGAGAATTTGGGAGTGTTTGTATTTCTCTTTTCAAGTGTCCCTTTACATATGAGAATGAGCCCTATTTATAGGGTGAAGAATGGAGAATGAGTAGTCAACCATAAAGGCCACTACACAATGATATAATGAAGATGATGAGGAAACTCAATGGACATCCAATCTAATATTCATAACACTCCCCCTTGGATGTCCATTGAGGATATGCCTCATTAAAACCTTACTAGAAAAAACCCAGTGGGAAAAAATCTAGTGAAGGAAAAAGAGTACATATCCTTTTACAATATTTATTTATTTCTCCCCCTCATCCAGACAATCATTTTTGAGACAGCGAAGACCAATCTTTTTACGATCGTTCAAAAATCTCGCTTGGGAGCGATTTTGTGAAAAGGTCCGCAAGGTTTTCACATGAACGAATTTGTTGAATGTTTATATCACCATTCTTCTGAAGATCATGAGTGAAGAAGAATTTTGGAGAAATATGCTTTGTTCGATCTCCCTTAATGTAGCCCTCTTTCAATTGAGCAATGCATGCGGTATTATCTTCATAGATTGTAGTAGCATCTATTCTTCCGGAAGACAAACCACAACTCTCTTGTATGTGTTGAATCAGAGACCTTAACCAAACACATTCCCGACTTGCTTCGTGTAGTGCGAGAAGTTCTGCATGGTTTGATGATGTTGCTGTTATGGTTTGTTTCACCGATCTCCATGAAATTGCTGTACTTCCACAAGTAAACAAGTAACCTGTTTGTGATCTACCATTATGAGGATCTGACAAATAACCTGCATCTGCATAACCTGTTAGCTCTAATTTGGGTATTTTGGAATAAAACAAACCCATATTCGTTGTGCCTCTAAGGTAACGAAGTATATGCTTGACTCCGTTCCAATGCCTTCGTGTGGGTGAAGAGCTATACCTTGCTAATAGATTGACAGAAAATGATATATCGGGACGTGTATAATTAGCAAGGTACATCATTGCTCCAATTGCACTGAGATATGGTACTTCAGGACCAAGTGGCTCTTCACCCTCCTCTCGAGGTCTAAAAGGATCTTTCTCCACATCTAGTGATCTAACTACCATTGGAGTAGACAATGGATGAGATTTGTCCATGTAGAAACGTTTTAATATTTTTGCTACATAAGCCTCTTGATGCACAAAAACTCCATTTTTCAAATGCTCAATCTGTAATCCTAGACAAAACTTTGTCTTTCCCAAATCCTTCATCTCAAATTCTTTCTTTAAGCAATCTATTGCTTTTGGAAGCTCTTCAGGAGTTCCAATAATATTTATGTCATCAACATAGACAGCAATTATGGCAAATTCTTTTCCTGATCTTTTTATAAAAATACATGGACAAATGGGATCATTTGTGTATCCCTCCTTTAGCAAATATTCACTGAGGCGATTATACCACATGCGTCCAGACTGTTTTAGCCCGTAGAGAGACTTATTCAATTTGATGGAGCAGTTCTCTCGAGGTTCAGAGCTATGTGCCTCAGGAAGGTTAAATCCTTCAGGGAGCTTCATGTAAATGTCACTATCAAGTGAGCCATATAAATAGGCTGTGACAACATCCATCATATGCAAATTAAGCCCTTCATGTGCTACAAGGCTAATTAAGTACCTAAAAGTACTTGCATCCACTACAGGTGAATATGTTTCATCAAAATCAATTCCAGGTCTTTGCGAAAACCTCGAGCAACAAGTCGAACTTTGTATCTTGCAATTTCCCCATTCTCATTCCGCGCACAAAGACCCATTTGTATCCAACTGGTTTGACACCATCAGTGTTTGAACTACTGAGTCCAAAACTTTTCGCTTGTAAAGCGAATTTAATTCCGCTTCAATTGCATTTTTCCATTTTGGCCAATTCTCACTTTGTCTACAATCACTAATGGATTTTGGTTCATGATCCTCATCATCATTTATCTCATTTAGCGCTATATGATACGCAAAACTATCATCAACATTGACTTCATGTCGGTTCCATTGTATTCCATTAGTGACATAATTTATTGAGATCTCTTTATTTTCATGATTTTCGTGTACCGACTTTGTCTCTTACGGGATGAGAAATGTCAATCATGTCTGTAGATTCTTTGAGAGTTTCTATATCCTCCTCGGGACCATCTTTCTTTTTAGCTCCTTTTCTTGTTCGAGGATTTTTATCTTTGGAACCGACTGGTCTACCACGCTTCAGGCGTGGTTGAGACTCATTTGCAATATTAGATTGTCCAACAGGGACATCTATTTTTATTGGAGCATTAGTAGCTGGTATATATGATTTGGTTACACCTTTTGGATCAGTAAATGCATTTGGTAATTGATTTGCTAAGCTTTGCAAATGAATTATCTTTTGAACTTCAAGTTCACATTGTTTCATTCGAGGATCAAGATGAGACAAGGATAATTCATTCCAACTGATCTCTTTTTTCAGCTGCTAATTCTCTCCCCCTAGTGTTGGGAAATTTGTTTCATCAAAATGACAATCGCCAAATCTTCTTTGTAAATGAATCTCTGTTGTTGGTTCAAGGTACTTTATAATAGACGGAGATTCATACCCAACATATATTCCCAACCTTCTTTGCGGACCCATCTTAGTGCGTTGTGGTGGAGAAATTGGAACATACACCGCACAACCAAAAATCGAAGATGGGAAATGTTTGGTTCTTGACCAAAACTAATTGTAAAAGGGAAGAATCATGATAACTTGTTGGCTCGATGCGAATCAAATTTGCAGCATGCAAAATTGCATGTCCCCAAGTGGAAATTGGGAGTTTGCATCTCATGAGAAGTGGTCTTGCAATTAACTTTATTCGTTTGATAAACGATTCTGCAAGTCCATTTTGGGTATGAACATGTGGTACGGGATGTTCAATGTCAATTCCAATGGATGCACAATATTCATTAAATGCTTGAGAAGTAAACTCGGCGGCATTATCAAGGCGTATTTTCTTAGCGGGATAATCGGGGAAGTGAGCTCTTATTCGAATTAGTTGAGCTAGCAATCGCGCAAATGCTTGGTTGCGACTTGACAACAACCAAACTTGTGACCATTTAGTTGATGCATCTATTAAAACCATAAAATATCTAAATGGTCCACATGGTGGGTGTATTGGCCCACAAATATCACCATGTATACGTTCTAAAAAGTTAAGTGATTCACTTGTAACTTTTGTTGGTGATGGTCTAATTATCAACTTCCTTGTGAACAAGAGGTACATGAGAATTTATTAGATTGAAGAATCTCTGGTTCTTCAATTGATGACCACATGAATTTTGAATTATTCTTCGCATCATTATAGACCGGGATGGCCCAACCGGTCATGCCAAACAACAAACTTTTTGTGATTTGTAAACTTCGATTTACAACGTGTGCTTCAATTGAACCGATATAAGTGTAGTACAAACCGGAGGAAAAGGAGGGTAGCTTTTCCACTACACTTATTTTTCCCAAAGTATGTCTTGTTATATATAGATATTCAATATCTCCTTCATCTTTTGTTTCAATATGATATCCATTTAGACGGATATCTTTGAAACTTAATAAATTTCTCTTTGGACTTAGGGAATATAGTGCATTTTCAATGTGTAAATTTGTTCCCCGAGATAATAGTATATTAGCTCTTCCGAGCCTTCAATTATCTTTGAGGATCCGGATATAGTAGTAACATTGCTTTCTCGCTTTACTAAATAAGAGAAATATTTTGCATCCTTTAAAATTGTATGGGTAGTTCCGCTATCAACGAGACACATATCTCCATTATTGATGCTATTGTCAATACTCATTCTATCCAAAGAGAAAAAGAAATGATAAGAGAGAAGCATGAGAAGGAATAACAACTTTATGATTGAATTATTTAAACATAGTCTATGGAAGTTGAAAACACACTTAAATATAAAGCTTTATTATTATTAACCTAGGAAATTCAAAACATTTCAAGACATTTTATTATCATAGGAAATTCAAAGACATTTTATTATTTTATTGTTTAGGAAAAACTACTTCTTGACTATACTTCCATCCACAATAAGGTGATCTATATTTCCATCGTGGTCAAGAAAGAAATCAGCAACATCCAAATGAGTAGCATCTGTATTACCATCATCTTCATAAGCAAAATGACTCTCAATCCCTTTATCTTTATTTTTAATTGATTGTTGATAGAGATCAACAAGATGTTTTGATGTACGACAGGTACGACTCCAATGACCTTTGCCTCCACAACGGTAGCAAATATTTTCATTATTTTTGCTACTCTGCCCACCTTTGTCATTCTTTCCAACATTTTTCCACTTTTGGTGAAAAGATGTGTTCTTGGTGTTCTTGTAATTTCCACTTCGACTATGATCAATATCAAGACCACGACCACGGCCACGACCACGACCACGAGTTTGCCCATAGTGGTCGTATGTTGCTACATTCGCTTCTGGGAATGGAGCAGTGCCAGTGGGGCGAGCTTCATGATTTTTCATCAAAAGTTCATTATTTTGCTCAGCCACAAGTAGGCACGAAATCAAGTCAGAATATTTCTTAAAACCTTTTTCACGATATTGCTGCTGCAGGAGCACATTGGATGCATGAAAAGTGGAGAATGTTTTTTCTAACATGTCTTCATCAGTCACTTTTTCTCCACACAATTGTAATTGAGAAGTGATTCTAAAAACAGCAGAATTATATGCAGTTACACTTTTAAAATCCTGTAAACGCAAGTGCATCCAATCATAACGGGCTTTTGGGAGGATAATAGATTTTTGGTGCTCATATCTTTCTTTTAAATTGTTCCAAAGAACTTGTGGGTCTTTTACCGTAAGGTATTCATTTTTAAGATCCTCATGAAGATGGTGACGTAGGAATATCATGGCTTTTGCCTTTTGTTGATTAGATGCTTTATTTCCTTCTTTAATTGTATCTCCATGGCCTTCAGCATTCAAATGAATTTCTGCGTCTAAAGCCCATGGCAAATAATTTTTTCCCGAAATATCAAGGGCCTCAAAATCAAGTTTCGTAAGGTTGGACATATTCAGAACTATCATAAAAAATAAAATCAAACAAATTAGATGAAATAAAATAAAAAAAAATACGACCAATAGAACCAATAACAAATTGGGGAGAAAAATAAGAGACTACTAAATTGTAACTATAGATCATATTCAAATAATGTTAGGCTTATTGGCAGATCAATATAAAATATAAAAGGCAACCGATCAATATAAAATATAAAAATGAACCAACACATCTTGAGGATCAATATAATTACTCAAAGAAATGAATCTAATGATAACCGATCATATTACTCTAATATCTCTAATACTGAGAAATGATTTTATGGGTGCAGCTGATCATACTACTCTAATGGATCAATATAAAGTATAAAAATGTCATTATAAATAAAATTCAAGTGACTATATTCATCTTCTTGCACATACCACAAAAAAATATAAAACTGTAATTATAAACGTGTCTTCATCACTTGCAAGTTCACCAATGTCTTATAAATATATGAACGATCTACTCAATATATATATATTTTTTTCATTACCGAACCAAAGTTAAAGAAGGAGAATGATAAATATATAACAAGTAATATCATAGAAGTTAGAACCAATACTACCTTAAGATCTTTAGAGCTCGTGCTGATAACGTGTGATGAAACTAATCAAAACTATAACAAACAAAGATTGATAGAAGGAGAGAATTTGGGAGTGTTTGTATTTCTCTTTTCAAGTGTCCCTTTACATATGAGAATGAGCCCTATTTATAGGGTGAAGAATGGAGAATGAGTGAGGAAACTCAATGGACATCCAATCTAATATTCATAACAAATTTCAAATTAAGAAATAAACGAGTGGATTGTTATGTGAATAAATAATGAGACACATTTTAAAATGAGTTTGTCTCGAAATTAATGAGTCATCGTTAAATTATAGGATTGAATTGCTTTATTGATTAAATTGTGTGAATTAAATATGAGAGTTTTGGGGTAAAAATAGAATTAGTGACATTAGTGAGCCAAGGGCATTTAGGTCTTTCCACCCAATTAGACCCTTGACCCACCACACTACTTTATTGTACGAAGAAACCGAGAGAGAGAGAGGGGAAGAAGAGGTGAAGGAGGAGAAAGAAGAAGGGGGAATATCTCCTTCAATCCAACACTAGGTAAGGGGTTTTTTTGTCTCATTTTCTCCCATTGTCTTTCCTCTTTCCAATGATGTAAATTTCATCCCCTGATTCCTACCCATTTTTGATTTGCCATTGTTGAAGCTTGGAGCTCAAATGGAGGTTTTGGTGGCTTGGAAGTTTTGTATTGAAGGTAGGAAGCTCAATAGGTAGTTTGGGGGTTGTGGGTGTTGATTTTATTGTTGATTGGAGTTGATTGAGGTCATAGGGAAAAGGGAGGAGCAGCTGATTTTCGCATTGGAGCTGTTTGGAAGAGTGGGAACGAGTTCGGTTTGAGTTCGTGGTATTTCGGAGTGGTTGAACTTCGTGAAGTTTAGGTATTTCGTGATTTTCATCACGATTGGTGAGTTTTACTCGCTTAGGGTTTTATTTTATGTGTGTTGACTGTATGATTTCTGTTATCGTTAAAATTGCATTCGTTTCGTAAATTTTGAGTCGCAAAAACCGCGAATTGGTCACGAACTCACTGATTTAGCAATTCTGGACACAAGTTCGGTTTTTAAAGCTGGATCGTTTCGCTTTGTTTTGCCTTTGGTTTGGTTCAATTCGAAGTTGTGTAGCTCGAGTTATGAGTCTCCAAAGTTAGGTCAAATTTACGGAATTAAATTGGGTATAGGTTCGGTGTTTCAGTCGTGTCTTCTCAATCGAACTCCGTTTTGAATGATTCTTGTTTCATTGGAAAGTAGACTTAATTACCTACGGAATAGGCATTGGTTTCACCAAATTTCATTAAGAAATGAGAAAGAAAATCGCGAATTGGTCACGAACTCACTGATTTAGCAATTCTGGACACAAGTTCGGTTTTTTTAAAACTGGGACTGTTCGTTTTGGCATTGGTTTGGTTCAATTCGAAGTTGTGTAGCTCGAGTTATGAGTCTCCAAAGTTAGGTCAAATTTCTGGAATTAAATTGGGTATAGGTTCAGTGTTTCAGGTCGTGTCTTCTCAATCGAACTCCGTTTTGAATGATTCTTGTTTCATTGGAAAGTAGACTTAATTACCTACGGAATAGGCATTGGTTTCACCAAATTTCATTAAGAAATGAGAAAGAAAACCGCGAATTGGTCACGAACTCACTGATTTAGCAATTCTGGACACAAGTTCGGTTTTTTTTAAAACTGGGACTGTTCGTTTTGGCACTGGTTTGGTTCAATTCGAAGTTGTGTAGCTCGAGTTATGAGTCTCCAAAGTTAGGTCAAATTTCTGGAATTAAATTGGGTATAGGTTCAGTGTTTCAGGTCGTGTCTTCTCAATCGAACTCCGTTTTGAATGATTCTTGTTTCATTGGAAAGTAGACTTAATTACCTACGGAATAGGCATTGGCTTCACCAAATTTCATTAAGAAATGAGAAAGAAAATTGAGTTGCAAGTTGGGCAAAAAGATCTATCTGATTTTTGTAAATCAGTGTAGTATTTTTAAAAACGGTATCAACTGGAGTCATGTTTTGAAAAATGGATATTAAATGTAGAAACTACACTCAGAGAGCTTTTCAATGAGTGGTCGTTTGTGGAAATCCGATGTCGTTTGCTATTTTAAATAATTCGCCGAAGCAAGTGCACTGCTGTAGGAAACTCTGCACTCATGTCGTGTGTTAAAATAGCGGTTTGTATCATCTCGATTCTCGAAATGAATTACTTGATGTGATAGTGTGTGATTGACGTGGTTTGTTCTGGAAATTGGTGTCACATGTTCTGTTTGTAGGTTTTAATTGGATTGGAACACGGTTTGGATACGAACGGAGAGCGAAACGAAACAAAAACAAGCGAAGTGTATTTCCGAGTCCCGATTCTTCGTTTCGACGCTCCTTTCGACTCCAAACTTCCTCTAATCTTTTTCCCAACCAACTGTGATTAATATTGGATTGATATTGCTATGTTTTGAATGTGGTTTTCAGATGTTTGGTTGAATTTACAAAACTCTTGAAAAAACGTAAAACCTAGAGTACGTGTGGGAACCAAATGTTTTGTAACTTAAATGTTGACTGGACTGATTTCATGAGTTTATACTTACGATAATATGGTATTATAACATATATTAGATTTAATTATGTTTTCGGTATATGAACTATATCGAGTATAAGAGACGGCCCAACCTGGCAGATGCGATATATGTGGTGTGTCGAGTATGGGTGACGACCCACAGAGTTATCATACTAGGCGGGAAGTCATGAGCCCTAAACCTAGGCCCTATAAAATTTTACCATTAGGCAAAGTCCTATTGGGAAGGGGGTTCACCGGGATTTAGTCGGAGGGCAGTCGGTATTGTGCAATTGATTATGTGCGTGGTTTATTTATTAAATCATGAAGTTAATACGATTTATTTTCTAAAAATGGACCGAGTGATAGGTAAGGGGTCACGGTAAAACTCACTGAGATATGTTATCTCACCCTATCATATGTTGTTGTTTTAAAGAGAAACAGGGAAAAAAGAAGATTGTATGGCACAAGTAGGTAGCATGCTCGGATAGAAGATTGGAGATTTAGTTCTTCCATTCGTGTTTATGTTTCCCCTTGTTATCTTTGTATCCGAGATGACTTGAATTTGTTTTAAGTTATGTAATCGTTTCCGCTATTCTTGTAAAGATGTATATCTAAACAGGAAATTTATCTCTGATGTATGCTAAACGGTGCACTTTAGTATTTCTACTAGCTTGAAATATGAGGGTGTTACATTTTGGTATCAGAGCAGTTCGACCTCGTCGGACGTAGAGACCTTATGGTCAAGAGGTTAGATCGAGTCAGCTAGGGACTTAGACAATTAAATGTCAGAACCTTTCAGTATATTATGTGAAGTATTGAGTCAGGATCCACTCAATGTTTCATATGAAATACTGAGAACGATGACAGTTAGTTGCCTCAGCCCCGACAATGTCCAAACCATAAACCATAGGAATTCTAGTCTTCTCGGTTTATCATAGCACGTAGCGGAAGCAGAGGGCTACAGATGGTGTTCTTAACCAAACAATGGGCAGCCAGATTGGTTCGAGGAAACTATGGGCGACTGTTTTGTCAATGAACTCAGTGCAATTGTAGAATTGCAGTGGATGCTATTGTAGGTTCTCTGAGGAACTACAATTAAACAAAGCCTTTGAGGCGTAATAATGTGATATCGTAAGATCTGTTAAGATTAACTGAAACCCCGAAATCCTGACCGTTGATTAGTCAGCCTATCAGTTACCGAAATACGGTTTTACAATAACCTTACCTTATGGTTAGAGTAAACCCCAACTTATCTCGCAGTTAGAGACATTCTTTTAGATAACTGCAAGTATTGATCAGGTTCCTTTTTCCTCAAAGCCATATTTCAGAATGCTATTAAGTCGACTTAGAAAATTGTAGTGCAATCTCAGTATTGGCTACGGAACCAAATGTTGATGGAGCCAATTCCCGATCACGGTTTCTGAACCAAGTTCCTTTGAGATGAGTTTAGTAGGTGATGTTAACCGAAATAACCTTATTATTAATCTCGAGATTATGAGCAAGCCAGTCTCGGTCTGTGAGGAATTTTCGCTAGTTCTCCGACTTGTTTTATTCATAACTTCTAATCCGGAACTCCGATTTTTATGTTCCAGGATGCGTTGGAAAGCTAACGAGAATGTCTACACATCTGAGTAGTTTGTGAACCCTGTTTTCAGTTGTATTCTGAAATGTACTTCTACCTTGCCCTAAGTGGAAGTAGGCCATAACTTCATTTGAGGTTTGGGAAGTTGAAAGAGGACTTCCTTTCAGTAAGATTAGATACCTAAACACCGGTTTAGAATGATAATCATTGTAGTTTCCAAGAGATTTATTTCTTAGAAATGGTCATTAATATCTATAACCCTCAGCAGTCGGTGGAGTTTTCAAAAGCCAACGACAATGAAGTATTTCACGAGTATACTACAAGGGTAGAACTTCCAATTACGTATAGTATTAGAAGTGGCGTTGTCATATAAGAAGATTGAAACAACGGAGTGTTAAACGCCTTACTTCTCGTTAGGCAAGACATGTTCACTACCGAATGGATACACTAGGAGTTATGGTTATGTTTGGATGTTGTAAAGTTCAGAGAGATGTAGGATCAAAGGAATGCGTAAAATAGTGAGAATTGTTCTCTGAATCAACGTTGGAAGCATTGTTTTGTGCCCGTTTGATTCCGTGAAAGAATCCTTCTATTTTTATAATTTCTCTGGTGCTACAACTAGCCTAACTCAGTGATTAATCTAAAAATGAAAGTACCTTCTAGAGTAGTCAACACTACAGCATGATAGAACAAACTTAAAAATTTTCTAGTAAGTCCTACTTAGCTAGGAAAGTTGTTATGTATCAAGCGAGAGATCTTTATTGTTTAGATCTTCCCATACTTAAGTGAATGAATAGTAGACTCAATCCAAGAGAATGGTTGGTTTTGGAACAGTCGGTTGCCTTATAGGTTCTGAAAAGCCATACACCTGCGTGAGACTTTTCAGATTTAGGAATTGAATTCAAAGACTGAGTCATGAGGTTTGAAGATACTCCTTGTTAGTATTTAGGGTTAGCGAAGAAAGTAACTCCTATGGGTATGTAATAAAACTATTTTATATTCAAACTTTTTCAAGAAAATTTTACATAATCTTTACCCATTTGTGAGTCAGTCATGAACACAGTAGTGACAGAGTTTTATCCCAAATTTCTAATAGCGTATCTAATAAAACTGAAAGGTAATGTTCCCTAGTTTACTACAAGTTGGGGTGCTCCTGTGTTACTTGTTGAAAAGAAAAAAAGGGAACAGGAGGTCGTGTATGGATTACCGCCAGTTGAAAAAGTTACTGTTAGAAATAAGTACCCTTTGCCAAGAATCTAAGATTTAGTTGATCAGGTTCGAGGTGCAACATTGTTTTCAAAATTGGTCTAAGGACGGACTATTGTCGAATTAAGGTTAGGGCTTTAGATATTTCGAAGACAGCTTTCCATACTAGATATGGACATTACGAGTGAGTAGTGATGCCCTTTGATCTAACTAATGCTCATGAGGTATTCATGGATTACATGAGTCGATGTGATTGATGTGGTTTGTTCTGGAAATTGGTGTCACATGATCTGTTTGTAGGTTGTAATTGGATGGGAACACTGTTTGGATACGAACGGAGAGCGAAACGAAACAAAAACAAGCGAAGTGTATTTCCGAGTCCCGATTCTTCGTTTCGACGCTCCTTTCGACTCCAAACTTCCTCTAATCTTTTTCCCAACCAACTGTGATTAATATTGGATTGATATTGTTATGGTTAGAGTAAACCATAACAATAACCTTACCTTATGGTTAGAGTAAACCCCAACTTATGTCGCAGTTAGAGACATTCTTTTAGATAACTGCAAATATTGATCAGGTTCCTTTTTCCTCAAAGCCATATTTCAGAATGCTATTAAGTCGACTTAGAAAATTGTAGTGCAATCTCAGTATTGGCTACGGAACCAAATGTTGATGGAGCCAATTCCCGATCACGGTTTCTGAACCAAGTTCCTTTGAGATGAGTTTAGTAGGTGATGTTAACTGAAATAACCTTATTATTACTCTCGAGATTATGAGCAAGCCAGTCTCGGTCTGTGAGGAATTTTTGCTAGTTCTCCAACTTGTTTTATTCATAACTTCTAATCCAGAACTCCAATTTTTATGTTCCAGGATGCGTTGGAAAGCTAACGAGAATGTCTACACATCTGAGTAGTTTGTAAACCCTGTTTTCAGTTGTATTCTGAAATGTACTTCTACCTTACCCTAAGTGGAAGTAGGCCATAACTTCATTTGAGGTTTGGGAAGTTGAAAGAGGACTTCCAGTCAGTAAGATTAGATACCTAAACACCGGTTTAGAATGATAATCATTGTAGTTTCCAAGAGATTTATTTCTTAGAAATGGTCATTAATATCTATAACCCTCGGCAGTCAGTGGAGTTTTCAAAAGTCAACGATAATGAAGTATTTCACGAGTATACTACAAGGGTAGAACTTCCAATTACATATAGTATTAGAAGTGGCGTTGTCATATAAGAAGATTGAAACAACGGAGTGTTAAATGCCTTACTTCTCGTTAGGCAAGACATGTTCCCTACCGAATGGATACACTAGGAGTTATGGTTATGTTTGGATGTTGTAAAGTTCGGAGAGATGTAGGATCAAAGGAATGCGTAAAATAGTGAGAATTGTTCTCTGAATCAACGTTGGAAGCATTGTTTTGTGCCCGTTTGATTCCGTGAAAGAATCCTTCTATTTTTATAATTTCTCTGGTGCTACAACTAGCCTAACTCAGTGATTAATCTAAAAATGAAAGTACCTTCTAGAGTAGTCAACACTACAGCATGATAGAACGAACTTCAAAATTTTCTAGTAAGTCCTACTTAGTTAGGAAAGTTGTTATGTATCAAGCGAGAGATCTTTATTGTTTAGATCTTCACATACTTAAGTGAATGAATAGTACACTCAGTCCAAGAGAATGGTTGGTTTTGGAACAGACGGTTGACTTATAGGTTCTGAAAAGCCATACACCTGCGTGAGACTTTTCAGATTTAGGAAATGAATTCAAAGACTGAGTCATGAGGTTTGAAGATACTCCTTGTTAGTATTTCGGGTTAACTAAGAAAGTAACTCCTACGGGTATGTAATAAAACTATTTTATATTCAAACTTTTTCAAGAAAATTTTACATAATCTTTACCCATTTGTGAGTCAGTCATGAACACAGCAGTGACATAGTTTAACCCAAAGTGCTAATAGCGTATCTAATAAAACTGAAAGGTAATGTTCCCTAAATTACTACAAGTTGGGGTGCTCCTGTGTTACTTGTTGAAAAGAAAAAAAGGGAACAGGAGGTCGTGTATGGATTACCGCCAGTTGAACAAAGTTACTATTAGGAATAAGTACCCTTTGCCAAGAATCTAAGATTTAGTTGATCAGGTTCGAGGTGCAACATTGTTTTCAAAATTGGTCTAAGGACGGACTATTGTCGAATTAAGGTTAGGGCTTTAGATATTCCGAAGACAGCTTTCCATACTAGATATGCACATTACGAGTGAGTAGTGATGCCCTTTGGTCTAACTAATGCTCATGAGGTATTCATGGATTACATGAGTCGATGTGATTGATGTGGTTTGTTCTGGAAATTGGTGTCACATGATCTGTTTTGTAGGTTGTAATTGGATTGGAACACTTTGTTTGATACTGACGGAGAGCGAAGCGAAACAAAAACAAGCGAAGTGTATTTAGAGTCCCGATTCTTCGTTTCGACGCGCCTTTCGACTCCAAACTTCCTCTAATCTTTTCCCAACCAAGCGTGATTAATATTGGATTGATATTGTTATGGTTAGAGTAAACCATAACAATAACCTTACCTTATGGTTAGAAGTAACCCCCAACTTATGTCGCAGATTAGAGACATTCTTTTAGATAAGCGCAAATATTGATCGAGTTCCTTTTTCCTCAAAGCCATATTTGAGAATGCTATTAAGTCGACTTAGAAAATTGTAGTGCAATCTCGGATTGGCTCACGGAACCAAATGTTGATGGAGCCAATTCCGATCACGGTTTTGAACCAAGTTCCTTTGAGATGAGTTTAGTAGGTGATGTTAACTGAAATAACCTTATTATTACTCTCGAGATTATGAAGCAAGCCCGATCTCTCGATGCAGTGAGGAATTTTTGCTAGTTCTCCAACTTGTTTTATTCATAACTTCTAATCGAACTCCAATTTTTATGTTCCAGGATGCGTTGGAAAGCTAACGAGAATGTCTACACATCTGAGTAGTTTGTAAACCCTGTTTTCAGTTGTATTCTGAAATGTACTTCTACCTTACCCTAAGTGGAAGTAGGCCATAACTTCATTTGAGGTTTGGGAAGTTGAAAGAGGACTTCCAGTCAGTAAGATTAGATACCTAAACACCGGTTTAGAATGATAATCATTGTAGTTTCCAAGAGATTTATTTCTTAGAAATGGTCATTAATATCTATAACCCTCAGCAGTCAGTGGAGTTTTCAAAAGTCAACGATAATGAAGTATTTCACGAGTATACTACAAGGGTAGAACTTCCAATTACATATAGTATTAGAAGTGGCGTTGTCATATAAGAAGATTGAAACAACGGAGTGTTAAATGCCTTACTTCTCGTTAGGCAAGACATGTTCCCTACCGAATGGATACACTAGGAGTTATGGTTATGTTTGGATGTTGTAAAGTTCGGAGAGATGTAGGATCAAAGGAATGCGTAAAATAGTGAGAATTGTTCTCTGAATCAACGTTGGAAGCATTGTTTTGTGCCCGTTTGATTCCGCGAAAGAATCCTTCTATTTTTATAATTTCTCTGGTGCTACAACTAGCTTAACTCAGTGATTAATCTAAATATGAAAGTAACACCTAGAGTAGTCAACACTACAGCATGATAGAACGAACTTCAAAATTTTCTAGTAAGTCCTACTTAGTTAGGAAAGTTGTTATGTATCAAGCGAGAGATCTTTATTGTTTAGATCTTCACATACTTAAGTGAATGAATAGTACACTCAGTCCAAGAGAATGGTTGGTTTTGGAACAGACGGTTGACTTATAGGTTCTGAAAAGCCATACACCTGCGTGAGACTTTTCAGATTTAGGAAATGAATTCAAAGACTGAGTCATGAGGTTTGAAGATACTCCTTGTTAGTATTTCGGGTTAACTAAGAAAGTAACTCCTACGGGTATGTAATAAAACTATTTTATATTCAAACTTTTTCAAGAAAATTTTACATAATCTTTACCCATTTGT
The DNA here is from genome assembly GCA_020916435.1 of Oxytropis ochrocephala. Classification (NCBI taxonomy): domain Eukaryota; kingdom Viridiplantae; phylum Streptophyta; class Magnoliopsida; order Fabales; family Fabaceae; genus Oxytropis; species Oxytropis ochrocephala. The sequence continues at coordinate 31,110,210 of CM037095.1, forward strand.
GAGTCAGTCATGAACACAGCAGTGACATAGTTTAACCCAAAGTGCTAATAGCGTATCTAATAAAACTGAAAGGTAATGTTCCCTAAATTACTACAAGTTGGGGTGCTCCTGTGTTACTTGTTGAAAAGAAAAAAAGGGAACAGGAGGTCGTGTATGGATTACCGCCAGTTGAACAAAGTTACTATTAGGAATAAGTACCCTTTGCCAAGAATCTAAGATTTAGTTGATCAGGTTCGAGGTGCAACATTGTTTTCAAAATTGGTCTAAGGACGGACTATTGTCGAATTAAGGTTAGGGCTTTAGATATTCCGAAGACAGCTTTCCATACTAGATATGCACATTACGAGTGAGTAGTGATGCCCTTTGGTCTAACTAATGCTCATGAGGTATTCATGGATTACATGAGCCGAGGTTTCTACCCGTACTTAGACTAGTTGTTGAAATTTTCACTGATAACATCTTGGTGTACACTAAGACCATTGTGGATCATGATCAGCATCTCCACATTGTTCTGAATGTACTCTGAGAGAAGGAGTGATATGTTAAACCTTTGAAGAGAGATTTTTGGATGTTTGTAGTGAGTGTATGGGACATTTGATATCCCAGCCATTTGTGGCAATAGATTCCAGTAAAGTAGAAGCTATATTAGATTTGGAGAGACCATCATCGGTCACCGAAGTAAAGAGTCTATTAGGACTAGCTGGTTATTATTGTAGATTTATCTGAGAATACTCACAATTAGTTCTTCCACTCACTCGGTTAACTCGTGAAGGTCAGCCGTTTGATTAGGATTCTGATTGTGAAGGATGTTTTCTAGAATTGGAAATAGCTCTGAGTCAGCAAAAAGGATTATGCCGACAAAAGGAGTATACCACTAGGACATGAATCTGGTGATCCAGTATTGTAAGAGTTTCATCAACCATTGTTACCGGTAAAGCATTGCAGACGAAGAAAACTCAGTTTTCGGTATATTGGATCTTTCCAAAGTATCGAGCGTGTTGGGTAATGGCTTACCATATAGTTGTACCTTCTGTATTGCCCAATCTACATGAAGTGTTTCTTGTATACTAATTGAGGAAGTACCTTTCCGATCCAAGTCAACCGTTGAGTTAGAAACGATTGATCTTTGACTGGATTTGTCATTACAACCTTATCCAAGTTATATCATAGAACATAGAGAGAAAACGTTTCGGACGAGAACAGTTCCAATTGTTAAAGTGGTGTGTGGGAATGGGAGGACGATATGCAGACTAGATATCCGTATTTGTTCTCTTGAGGTATGTTTGTTCAATTTTGAGGACAAAATTCTTAAGTTGGGGTGATTTAACATCCCTAATTTCGTTAATTTCAAATTAAGAAATTAACGAGTGGATTCTTATGTGAATAAATAATGAGACACATTTTAAAATGAGTTTGTCTCGAAATTAATGAGTCATCGTTAAATTATAGGATTGAATTGCTTTATTGATTAAATTGTGTGAATTAAATGTGAGAGTTTTGGGGTAAAAATGGAATTAGTGACATTAGTGAGCCAAGGGCATTTAGGTCTTTCCACCCAATTAGACCCTTGACCCACCACACTACTTTATGGTCAAAGTAGAAAAAAAAAGAAAAAAAAAGAAAGAAAGGAACAGAGAGAAAGAAAGAAAGAAAAGAAAAAAAAGAAGAGAAAAGAAAGAAAAGAAAGAAAGAAAAGAAAGAGAGAGAGAGAGAGAGAAGAAAGAAAAGAAAAGAGAAACAGAGAGAGAAAAGAAAGAAGAAACCGAGAGAGAGAGGGGAAGAAATGTTGTCATACCCCAATTTTGTCCGATCAAAAATAATAATGACTTTCTTATTTGTAGTTATATATTTTATTTTGTGGAAGTTGAAAAGTATAAATTTATTTTCAAGTTATACCTTATTTCCTGTTTAGTTAGTACATATACTTAATGGCATAAAAAAAAGTAAAAGTAAAAAAAAAACAAAAAGAGATAAGATGGCGACTTAGTAAAAAGGAGGTGTAAGTAGGGTATATTTGTGTTACAGCGAATTGAGCTCACTGCCAGAGGCCCATTCGAATTAGCCTGGCCTGGATTGCCTTATTTTCCTCACTCACTCACAAAACCTAATTGCCTCCATCACAAACCCTAAGTTCCTATCACTTCCATCACCCTCTAAACAGTAGCCGCCCAACTCTTCTTTCGCTTCCTTCCATGGCTTCTGATTCTCCATCTTCACACGTTTCTTTCTCTTCCTCTCTCACATGAAATCGCCATTTTTGGTGTCTCTTTCTCTCCTCTCTCACACGAAATCATCATTTTTGGCATCAACACACAAGTGGCTGATGGTCTCTCCACGTTTCGAAGGTCCATCCAAAGGAGCACGTCTTCCATTCGTTTTCTTCAAGGCTAACACGCAAACAGATCTTTAGACAAATCTCAGTGAAGAAAACGAGGGACAAAGCACATCATTGAGAGTTCAAAATTTTCAGTATAAATATAGGTCAAATCTGTTAAGTGGGGGAGGATTTTTGAAAAAAAAAGAGTGGGAAAGGTTGAACTTTTGAGAGAGATCCAGGAGCAAGAGGAGCAAAGAATGGTTCTTGAGATGTTTGAGTGAAAGAGTGAGAGAGAGCAAATTTAAGTTTTTTTATTCTTCTGAAAATTTGATAGAGTTTATTTTCGTTTTTGTTGCTGTTGCTGAGATCTGTTCTTGTGAGATCTGGAAAAGAGTTGCATTGTACAAGAACATTTGGTAATAATTTCATTTTTATCTCATCCCTAGTTTTCTGCAAATATTTATTTTTATTTGACATTGTCCAAAATCTTACTGTTTAGAGTTTAGACTACTCATGTAATAGATAGTTCATATATATTTTGTCAAAACAAGTATGTTGTTATTGCTCATGTGATATTTCTTCTCCCATATGCATCTGATATATTTTTATTTATTTATTTATTATTTTTTTTTTGAACGTTAAAAGCCCATGGTGATAGCAGGAATGATTTTTTTTTGAATGTCATGGTTATATATATATATATATATATATATATATATATATATATACACTAGTAAAAAAACACGAAAAGAATTGGTGTTTTAAAATCGGGTGCTCAGATATCTGACCTAAAAAATAGACGCGGTGGTAAACTTGTAATTAAGATGAAAAAAATTATCTAGCGTTCATATGTTAAAGTCGGATATAAACATATCCGCCTTAAAAGGTGAAAACCTTTTTTTTTTTTAAATCAGGATATTTTCTTTTAGGCAAAACGTTTGTGAATGGAACGTTGTGCGCTCTCTCCCTCAATTCCAGAGCTTGCCTCTCTGTACCCAACCTCTCCCCTTCATTTCCATCAAGAACGGTAGAGAGCTTAAGAACGATTTGCCATCAGGTTGCATCCGACGAAGGCTCGAGAACGAAAACCCTAAAAGAGAACGGTACCCACTTCCTCTCTCTCTCTCTGAGTCGCTCTCTCTTTTCTCTCTCTCTCTAGGGTTCCATGTCGCTCACTAACATCATGTTGCTCTCTGTTCCATGTCGCTCACGCTTCCATCGCGTTTCATCTTCTTCAACAACGAGCTTCATCTTCATCTTCTACAGATCTTATTTTAGGGCTTCATCACCTTCATCTTTTGATTCTGCAAGTAAGCATTCATTTTCTCCCGTTTTTGTTTTCATTTTCTTGTCTTTTTTCGTTTTCGATTCCGGTCTAGAGATCTCGTTTCTGAATTTTCGTTCTTGTTTTCTATTTAGAGATCACACATCAAACATATCTGAAGGTTTAGATTTGTTCATTTATACAATTACTGACTTCAGATACCTAACTGCAAGCCCTAGAATGTCGTTTTTGTCTTCTGTGTTCAATCCCTAAATTGATTTGATTCATCTTTAAATGGTGTGTTTGTTTTCATGATTCGTATGATTCTGTGGGTTTTTTTTTATATGGATTTCACATTATATGGTTTACACTTTACACAGTTTTTATTTGATTCTGTTGTTTATTTCCTGCTGCTCTTATTCTTTTAATAATTTTTATCTTGAGTTTATGCATAAAACAGAGAGTGGATTTGTGTAATGTATATGCTTTATAATGTCTATGCTTTAATTTCCAATGAACTTAGTTCTTTTATTGTCAAGAGATATCCTTTTGAGACATTGCTTGAACTGGAGTGGGTAAAGATTGAGCTTCAGTCCATTTCACTGACTGGTAAAATGAAATAAGATGTGTTTTCTTTCTCTTAATTACTCAATTACTCAATGAAATGTTTTTAAGTGCTTTCTTACTCTAATTGTCAACTATTGGAGATAATAACGACAATGAATTAGTAATATGAGAAAGTTTTTAAGTGTTTTCTTACTCTTATTCCATTTCCTTTGATCTGAAATATCACTTAATCGGTTTGTTTGCAAATGGTAGTTATGGATGAGATTAAAAACATGCCACTATTTCATACTGCTCAACTTACCATACTTTTTGACTTGTTTTTTCCCTTATCCTGCAAATGAGGGAACTGAATATGGATGGACAACTCAGAAGGTTTTTCACTTGATGAATTTTGTTGTCAATGCATGTAAGAGATGTGAATCATATTGTATAAACACCTCTGTGAGCTTATGTTAATAGAGACAGAGAGGTGTAAGATGAAAAAGAGATTCTGAATTGGCTTGGGTAGCTGGGCTCCTAGTTCTAGGGAAAGTGGGAATAAAGATTTAAGAAATGCTTTCATGCATTTTCTGTTGCTTTATTGCTGGTTTTTCTTGTCATGTCCATGAGTTGGTGGATATTCCTCTATTCTCATTAACAAAAGGAGTATTTCATTTGTCTATGCATGACTTTGAATACACAGTTAACACGCATCATGGGTGGTTATAAATAATCTGAATTCAACAATTATCAATGATTCATAGTAGAATTGTTGCTAAAATGTTATTTGTACTAGCTGATAAAAAGTATACATATTGTTTTTGTACAAGCACAACCTTGTTTATGGTGTTTCTTTTGTAGAGGTATCAACTATCAACTGTTACACTATGATGACATATTACCAGATATGCTCAAGCTTTCTAATTGCGAAGGGGGGAGATAAAGGTTATGAAAAGCTATTTTAGTGAAAGATTGAAGTAGCAATGAGTCGGCTGTTTTAGTTGAAAATAAGGTTTGTTGACACACATACTGCTAAGTCATGAAAATAAGGTTCTATTGTTTCTACTTGAGGAGTTTAGTATTATCTATTAGTTAGTAGACTTCATACATGCCTGCTTTTACATGTTTAAAATTCGACAAAATGTTTGTACACTAAATCATGTGCAAGTTACCTTCAATACCTATCTTGTTTGTTTCCTATTTTTTTTTCAAAGAACCATGTTTATCTTTGATTTGTGTGTTTCGACATTTATTAACGATTAATAATAGCTGCTGGAAGGTCACAATTCAGTGCTTCGGGAGGTCACAATGACAATACAGAATAAATCATTATTCATTAGCTTCATTCTGGATTTCGATTTTAGCTGCTGGAAGACAGCAATAGGAATAATTTCTGAACATAAGATAGTATAATGCAATGTTATTTAAAACGACCCGGTGATCAACTCGGTCAAGTCACCGGGTCACTGGGTCAATGGGCGGACCGGTGGGTCACTTGTTAGTCCGCATGACCCGTAACACTACTAAAAATTGATTAAAATAGGCATAATGTGTAGAAATTCGCACATTACAGAACTATGATTTTTTTCATACCTTAAAAATGCCTATAAAAATGTTTTTAATCTTATTATTGATTTCATAATCTTTTTTTAATTTATTTCATAGTCTTTTTTTAATTTATTTCATAGTCTAAGATACACAATTAGACATTTCAATAACACATATTAACAATTATAAATATACTTTTTAAAATTTTAGAAAACAATTCTGTTTAAAAATATATTTTTTAAGATTTTTGTGTAAACATTTATGTTACAATATCATTAACTCATTAAATAAATGCTTTTTAACCAAAGAATAAATGCTATATACATTACAATTGCATTGGATTTCAACAATTTGGCAGTGGCTTAGTGGTAAACCTATTGGTTGTGCATTGTATATGTCCTGGGTTCGATTCCCACAGACTTTATTTTTAAAATATATACGACATTTCCATGAGTTGCTGGTTTGGTGCACAACCCGTACGGGTCGGTTCATCTACCGGGTCACCGGGTCAACGTGTCAACCGACCGGGTCATACCGGGTTGCACCGGGTCTGATGCATGTACGATCCAACAAGCAACCCGAACCGAGTTTAGGACCGGGTCGGTCCGGGTTTAATAACACTGATGTAAACACATTTAAAGTCACGAATCGAATGAACCGCGCAGTTGTCATAAAAAGTGGCCCGAACAAGTAAAAATTAAGTGCAATATCCAATATTTGGGTCATGAGTTACACGTGCCAGATGTTTAGGCAATGAGCATGCATTTCTTGTGATTGCAAAATTCTCAGAAAAACACATTTCACGCGTGTCTTGCTTTTGCAACATATATGAATTTTGTTTTTCTATCATGCATCATGCATGCATGTTCATGAGGATTGTTGTTTGGCTCTCTTTAAATAAGAGACCAATTATAATACATTTCCATCATCTCTTTTGTTTGTGTAGTAGTAAATTTCTTGAGTGTTTCTGTAGCCACAGATTTTGGAATCTCTTGAAAGTTTATTTTTTAAGGTTTCATGTGAGATAAACATTTCACTACAAGAATTTGATCTTTTAGCTGCCAACAGATTGCGTGGGCCACGACACCCACGCTTACTTGCGTCGGTCATTTCGACGTTTGACCCTCTCTAACAGTTCCAAAATTAAATTTTGAATGCTAAACGTTTTATGAAGTTGATAGCGTTGGCCTGGCCCATGCAAATGAGGAAGTAAAACGTTAGCGACGGCTAGGCCCACTCACTCTCGGTATAAACCTTCAGCCCACTATTCTAGCTAGGGTTAAACCGTTCATCTTCTTTTCTTTTTCTTTTTGAGAAACACGCTTCTTCTTTTCCTTCTTCCCTCCAAATACAAAAACCCTTCCGTTCCTTCTTTGATAAAAAGAAACCTTCTTTTCCTTCTTAGTTCTCACTCACTCTTGCTGTTAGGGGTGTACAAATATTAAGGGTAACCAGTCCATTTACCTAAACTGAACCAAACCACACCAAAAAAGCCCACTCCATTTAAATGGTTAATGGACCACACTGAAAATATAACACTGTGCCACCTACCCAAATTTAATTAGGTGACCCGATCCAACTCTAAACACTTCTCTTCGTTCACTTCCTCTTCGTTTCTTTTCTTCTTCGTTTCTTCGTTTCATTTCTTCTTATTCATTTCTTTCTTCTTCGTTTCACTTCCTCTTCCAACCCTAGCCCCAAATCGAAAACCCGTAGCCCCAAATGGAGGAACCCTAGCCTCAAATTCATGCTTCTAGCAATTTTGGTGTTGCGATTCTGCTGCAGCGATTCTAGTGCTGCGATTTCGTTTTTGAGATCTGTTCGTTTTTGAGGTATTTGTTTATGTCTTTTCCACTTTTATTGAACATTAGTGTTTCTGGGTTTATGTCTGTTCATGTGAATTTGAATTTGAATTTGGGTTTGGGTTTGGAAGGGAGAATGATTTGGTGAGAATGACATTTAGGAGTGAATTGGGAATATAGATTTGTGGATTTGATTTGGGGTTTAGGATTGTACATTGAACTACTGGAGCTTAAAGAAGGGAATGGAGGAAGAGAGCGTGAACATGAGCATGAGTATGTTCTGGTTTGAGAGAGATAGGTTAAAATTGGTTGGTGGGGATGAATGGGTTAGTTTAAAGCAGACAGCTTGTTTCCTTATGTATCATAGATAGGAATGATTTTAGCATCGAATATGGTGAATTTGCGATTTCACGAATCAGTATGCTTATGCCTTTCCTATCTCTTTTTTAGGGTATTATTGGATTGGAAACTGAATAGTTGCGATTTCACACTTCTCGTCGGCACGTAAACTCGTTGGCACGTAATCTCTTTTTCTTTGATTTTACTCATTTTTTCATAGTTGGAAATTTTTGGGTATCTTATTTGATTTGAAGGTGACTTTACTCAGTTCCTCTGTTAGTGTATATAGTTACTTGATTCTAGTTCAAAATTGGATCTGACTGATTAATTAAGCTTAAGCTTGATTTTATAGCTTATGCTTTTTTGGATCCTAGTTTTCACTTATGCTTGATTTTAGGTAATGTAAATTAATTTGTATTCTCTATGATTTAGAATATGAGTTTTTTATATCCGATTAATTAAGCTTAAGCTTGATTTTATAGCTTATGCTTGTTTGGATCCTAGTTTTTACTTATTTTTACTTATGCTTGATCCTAGTTTTTACTTATGCTAGATGTTTGGTTTGTTTAGGTTCTGTGACTGAGTAAACACAGAACCTACTAGTTAGTACTACTTACTGGCTTGATTTTATAGATTTAAGAGATGCATTCCTGTAAACATTGAGTATAAAGGTTATGTTTCTCAAGATACTGAAACTCGGTGGAATTCCACGTACCTGATGTTAGATGCCGCATTCAAACATAAACAAACATTCATTGAACTTTATTTTAGAGATAAGAGGTATGTTACTGTAGTGATTAGGGACACATGCATAATTACTGAGGAAGATTGGGATCATGTACCAGTTTCTTCTTCCTTTCTTAAAGATATTTTATAAAGCTACAGTACGCATATCTGGGACCTCATATCTGACAAGTAACAGCTACATGTATGAAGTCTTTGGTATCGGAAAAGAAATTGCGCTTATGTGTAATTCTACGGATGAAAAGGCAAGCTCAATGGCTAAAAGGATGAAGACAAAATATGATAAATCTCTGGGGAATCACAGCAAACCTTAACATGATGTTGTTGATTGCTTTGGTACTTGATCCTCGGCGTAAATTGAGGTTTGTGGTCCGGATGTCGACTAAGATTTATAATAGTCTTGACGTGGCTTCTTTAAAGTCCAAACTAGAGTTGCATTTGAAATCCATTTATGAGAATACTACGGTGCTATTGTGTGCGCCGGTTAAGTACTTCGATCGATCACCGTGCTCTATGAAGAAGCTTATGACCGTTTACGAATTCTACAAAGACAAATGGGGACAACACATCAGTCCAGATCGAAAGTATTTTAAAGAAGGCTTGGAAAAGTGTACCCCCGATTTTGATCTATTAGATTGGTGGAAAGTTAACTCGAGTAGGTTCCCAATTCTTGCTAAAATTGCAACAGATGTATTGGCCGTACCTATATCTACTGTCGCCTCTGAATCCGCTTTTAGTACCGGAGGAAGAGTGCTTGATGATTATCGGAGTTCTCTAACACCTACAATAGTGTGGTATTATTTAGGAACTTGAGCATCTTAAACGCTTCTTACTAATGAAGATCTTGAGGAACTTGAGCGAATTGAACAAGGTAAAGTGCCAAAAGATATATTTAATAATGTGGTATTATTTATTATACGTTATAGATAATGAAATGCATCTCTTTGTTTTGTAGAAGTACTTGCTACGCAAGATGTTGCTAGTTCTACATTGAGGGAGTTAAAGAATTTGTCGACAAGGTTGTGCAACAACCATGTTTTAAGTCAGAGGGAGGGATAAGGTGTCCTTGTGAAAAATGCAAGTGTACGAATTTGTTAACTCCAAGTCAGGTGAAACATCACTTGTACCGGCTTGGGTTTAAGCCAAACTATTTGATATGGACTGAACATGGAGAAGTGGCACCAAATACTAACATAGGGGGTCATTCAAGTAGTAGTGGCTATGTCGATTATGAAAATCAATTTGCAGCAATCGATCAAATGGCGTATGATGCTTTTAGTTGGCGATGTCCCTCCTGTAAATATTGACACTCCAGATGAAACATTAAGGGAGGACGAGTTACACAATGAAGATGCTCAAAGATTTTATGATGCATTGCGCTCCGCAAACAAGCCTCTCTACGAGGGAGCTACTAAGTCTAAGTTGTCAATATCTGTTAAGCTTTTTGCAACTACATCTACGTGGCATGTTCCTCAGAAGTGTATAGACTTTTTTGCACAGATGTTGATTGATGTATGTCCAACAAAAAAATGCTTGCCTGAGAGCTATTACCAAGCAGAGAAATTGGTGTCTACATTAGGGTTGAAGGCTGAGAAAATAGATTGTTGTGAAGAGGGGTGCATGTTGTATTACAAAGAAGATAACAACTTATCTGAGTGCAAAATATGTAGTCGTCTAAGGTATTTTCCTCCTAGAACTGGAATGGGAAAATACAAAGCTATTCCAGTGAAGAGAATGTTCTATTTCCCAATCATTCCTAGGTTACAAAGATTGTATGTATCAATGGAGTCTGCAACTCAAATGAGATGGCATCATGAAAACAAAAATAGTTCAAACATTTTACGTCATCCACCAGGTTTTTTTTGATTCGATGGAGCATCTTTCGACCAGGTTTTTTTGATTCGATGGAGCATCTTTCGATTCACTTACCTAACGAAGCGATCCTTGGTGGTCCAGTTCAATATCGATGGATGTATCCATTTGAAAGGTAATTAGCTTATTTTTGTTTATCCATTTACTTTTTATTTTATGTAACACTACAAATTCACGACATTTTTCATGTAGATTTATGGGAGATTCCAAGCGGTCAGTAAAAAATAAGGCTAGGGTAGAAGGCTCAATATGTGCTTCCTATTTACATCGCGAGACAAACTATTTCTATTCTCACTACTTCAAGACCTCCAGCTTGTTGTCAACCACAAGTTTTAGGAACAATCCTAGTTCATCCCCAAGAAATCACACAATTTAGAAACATACTTTCTATTTGTACAGGAAGATATATCTTTGGCCTACCAGTTCCTTGGCCTACCAGTATGTCTTGAAACATACTTTCTATTTGTAAACAACATGCTATTATAAAAAGATATTATTAGAAAAAGATATAGCATTTTGTTGTTTCTGTTTTAGTTTGATTGTGATTGTGATTTGTGGTTCATCAGTGTCGCTAAATTGATCTGTCATTTTGATTATTTTTTTTCAGAAACAAGTTTCATGGGATCCTCGTAACCATGATACTATTAAGCACATATTTGAGCAGAAAGCTGCCAAACGACTTTCAGACATGCTCTCAAAGGTGAGAAAGAAAGGCAAAAAGCCTGGTTGGATTGGGGATGACGCATATAAAGGTCTTCTTACCTATTGGAAGAGTAAACCCATTAAGGATAAATCTAATCAAAATAAATCTAATCGGGCTTCTTCGAAAGGGGGCTCAATCCATATTACTGGTTGCAGAGCTCATCATGAGGTGGCACTAGATATGGTATGTCTTCACTCAACACTTATCTTTTTTATCATCTGAAATATTTGATATTTATAAATATGCATTGACATTTTGGTAGGCCAAGGAACTCGGGAGGTCCGTCGATGTTGATGAACTTTTCTTGGTTACCCATAGAAAAAGATCTGGCGAGTGGTGTTATGTTATAAAATGGTAAAAAAGACTTCTCACTTTATTGATGATTGATCAATAGTATATATACAACCTGATTTAACTGTACAGTCAGCAAAAGAAAGAAAAGAACTAGAAACTTAACTTTGTACAAGATGTAATTTATGCTAACTAAACTATAGAACTAGAGCTAATAATCAGCTAATAATCAAATTAAAATACATTTAATTTATCCTCTAACAGTCCCCCACAAGCTGAACATGGATGTCCTTCATGTGAAGCTTGGATAGGAGAACCTTGAATTGCGAAGGCTGCAAGGGCTTGGTATATATATCAGCAATCTGTGCAGCAGATGTAATGGGCATCAGATGAATAACTTTGGCTTGCACTTTGTCTCAGACTAAGTGACAATCCAATTCAATATGTTTGGTTCGTTCATGGAATATTGGATTTTGAGCAATATGTATGGTGGATTTGTTGTCACAAAACAGAGATACGGGATCAGAAAACTGATGGTGAAGATACTGTAAGAGATACAGAATCCATTGAATCTCTGAGGTGGTGATGGCTAGAGCACGGTATTCAGCCTCAGAAGAAGACCGAGAAACAGTGCTTTGTTTCTTGGACTTCCAACTAATCAATGAAGAACCATAGAAAATACAAAAACCAGTAGTAGACTCTCCTACTTTATCGAGGCAAAGCGATCAACTCGCATCACTGAATGCAGTGACAATAGGAGCAGAGGTAGCATCAAAAAATAAACCATTTCCCGGATTGGATTTCAAATACCTGAGAATATGTAGAGCTGCTTCCATGTGAGACTGAACTGGATTGGCCAGAAATTGGCTCAATCTATTCACAGCAAAGCACAAGTCTGGGCGGGTGTTAGTAAGATAGATGAGCCTCCCAAGTAAGTGCCTATAAGGTGTAGGATCCTCGAAAGGAGTACCATTTTGAGAGCTGAGTTTTAAACCAGGAACCATCGGAGTGGAAACTGCAGGTTTACAAGCAAGAAGGCCAGCCTCCTCAATCAGTTCCAAAGCATATTTCCTTTGGGATAAGACAATCCCAGAAGGTGACCGACCTAAAAAATACTTCAAGTTACCCAAATCCTTAATCTTGAACTGATCATCAAGAAGGTGCTTGACATGTTGAATTTCATCAAGGCTATCGCCTGCAAGCACTATATCATCAACATAGATAAGAAGAACAGTGAAGGATGACTCAGACCTTTTAACCAAGAGTGAGTAGTCATGTATAGACTGAACATAACCAAGAGGAATTAGGAAAGAAATCAATTTGGAGTTCCATTGCCTGCTGGCTTGCTTCAAGCCATACAAGGATTTTTGGAGCTTGCAAACTTGATTTGGAGAAGAGAGATTTGAAAACCAGGAGGAACTTTCAAACTTGATTTGGAGTTCCATTGTTGACGTCCAATTGTTGCAAATGCCAATTATTAGTGGCAGCCAAAGCAATAACCAACCGAACTGTAGTCATTTTGACTACAGGAGAAAAGGTTTCAGAATAGTCTACCCCTTCAGTTTGGGTAAACCCCTTTGCCACAAGCCGGGCTTTGTATCTTTCAAGAGAGCCATCAGACTTGAGTTTAACCTTGTAAACCCATTTACACCCAATAGCTTGCTTCCCAGCAGGTATTTCAGACAAAACCCAAGTGGAGTTTGTATCAAGAGCTTGTATTTCTTGAGCCATAGCATCAATCCAACATTGATGCTTAGATGCTTGAGCATAGGTTTTCAAATTTCGAGAAATAAGACTAACAAAGCAAACAATAAAGTTCTTATGTGAATGAGATAAGTGATCATAGGTAATGAAATGAGATAAAGGATAGGAAATACACGAGAGTGATTCACCAAACAGGCAGCAGATAGCAAGATAGCACAATGAAAGTCTTTTTAAGTAACTAGCTTAGTTTTAATTCGGGTAGAGGCTCGTAAGGGAAGTGGAACAGTGGTAGGGTTGTCTAAAGCATCAGGGAGGGTTGATGGTGCGATGAGGTGTTCTTTGGAAGTGAGATGATGGTCGAATTGTCGAAGTAAATGAGGATATTGGTGTGAGGAGGGTCTGGTATAGGAGGTGTGGTGGTAAAGGTCGGCTCATTTGGAGAATTGGTTGAATTTGAGGTGATGTTGGTAGAAGAGGCAGATTGTTCAATTGAGGGAAATAATTCGGTTAAAGCTACTCTAGATGGAGTGATGGAAGATGTGGCAGTAGGTGATGAAGTAGGAGATGTAGAAGGTAGGTAGGGGAATATGTTCTCATAAAAAAAGACATTTCGAGAAAGGGGTGTCTTAAACGGTTGTGCCATATGTCTATATTGACATTATTAACACTTACAAGATTGCAATGGATAGTATTTGAATGTGTAGAGGGAACTATAGGTGAAACCTTCATTGTGTAAAGCTTTCCATCCCTTTTAGCATGGCCAATCACTTTCTTGGAGGGCATATCCTGTAATTCATCATAGTCACCATCAAATATAGTACGACATTGAATAGTGTCAGCTAATTGTCCAACAGAGATGATATTGGAATTGAAATTAGGGACATAATACACATCATATAATGTGATAGTAGGTGTGAGAGTGATGGTGCCTTTGTAACACGAGTATCTAGTGTCTCCAGATGGCAAATTAATAAGCACGGGTTTAATAGCATAGAATGAATTAAACAAAGCAAGGGAACAGCAGATATGGTCCGTAGCTCCTGAGTCAACAAGCCAAATAACCCAAATGTTACCTACAGGCGTGGAGACTATGTTGTTAACAGTTACCATATTCGCAGAGGCAGTAGCAGTGGCAGGCAAGAGAGACAACAAACTTTGCAATTGTTCTGCAGTGAGATGAACCGGAGAAGCAACAGAGGATGTTCCTGGTGAGGAGGAATCAGTAGAAGCTTCAACATTCACATTGTTGACAGCTTTCTTGTTGTTGGAGAAACTAAACCCAGGAGGATAGCCGTGTTTCTTGAAACATGTCTCCACGGTGTGGTTAGTCCGATTGCAAAAGGTACACAACCGATTACCATGGGAGAAATTCGATTTACTGCATCGGCCGCCAAAGACTAACATTAGCAGACGCCCCGAGCGAGCAGCAACAGATAATTCAGGGATGATAGGGGAGCCAATTTGGCGTTCCTGTTGAATAATCATGGAATAAACCCTAGATAACAGAGGTAATGGTTCCATAAGCAGAATTTGTGAACCCACATCGGTATAATTTTCATTCAATCCTTGCAGGAAACTCATAACTATGTCACGATTACGATAACCTTGGACAATAGTTGAAACATTGCAACAACAAGTACCAGGAGGAGATGTGCAATTAGGAATTGGATCAAAATTACAGAGTTCATCCCAAAGTATGCGCATCTTAGTAAAATAGGAAGTAACAGAAGAATCACCTTGTTTCAAAGAGTAAATTTCTTGATGAAGGTGAGTGATTCGTGTATTGTCACCTTGAGAGAAATGGTTACGAAGCTCCTTCCATACGGCGTGAGCATCAGAGATCCAATTATGATGCTCGATGAAACTTCGGTGGAGACGGCACGGTTGATCCAAGCGAGTGTAAGCATATTACACCGTTTCCAAAGGGGGAAAAGCGGATCGGAAGTGGCGGGACGAGTGACGGAACCGTCAACGAAAACGAACTTATTCTTCATCTCCAACGCCATAGTCATGGCCTGAACCCAGCAATGATAGTTTGAACCATCAAGAACAGGAGAAACAAGAACCAGTGAAGGATTTTCATTCGGATGAATGTAGTAAGGGTTGGAGTAATCTTTCGATTGAAGAGAAGAGTGCGAAGAATGGATCGGAGATTCATGTTCATCGGAGGAGGAAGAAGGTGATTGTGCCATCGGAGGAGGAAAGGAGATGACGGTTACGGTGGTGGATCAAAAACGGTTACGGCGGTGGTGGAATAGAAAAAGTAAAGTGAGAACCCTTTACACGGGAATGAAAGAGAGAGAAGTCAGAGAGAAATTTTGGTCAACTGATACCATGTTATGTTATAAAATGGTAAAAAAGACTTCTCACTTTATTGATGATTGATCAATAGTATATATACAACCTGATTTAACTGTACAGTCAGCAAAAGAAAGAAAAGAACTAGAAACTTAACTTTGTACAAGATGTAATTTATGCTAACTAAACTATAGAACTAGAGCTAATAATCAGCTAATAATCAAATTAAAATACATTTAATTTATCCTCTAACAAGTCGGTTGATAGTCAGTTCTGAAATAACATATGTAAGTTACTAGTAATTTTATTATATACGTTGTTTGTTAAAATAAAATATTTCTCTCTCGCTCTCTCTTTTTTATATATATATATATATATATATATATATATATATATATATATATATATATATATATATCTTATTTGGTTATGTTATGTTTTCCTTTGCTTAGGAGGTGTATCGCGAACGTTTGCATGGGATACAATCTCAGATTGGCGACACTACCCCAGCTGGGACACAAGTAGACGGGTCGAAAAAACTTAAGTTGTGGAAGGAGGTTGTTGGAGATAAGAGTCGAGGTCGGTGCTTTGGAACTGCAGATATGTCTTCAAATGTCAGACGTGATAATAGATTGTTGCTTCAGGAGTCTCAAACAACTTTTGGTAGTAATGATGGAGTTGCAAATGCTGCACTTCTTGACCGGGTGGCAAGAGCCGAGGAAACAGCTTCAAGAGCCGAGGAAAGGTATAATGATTTGGAGGCTATTATAATGCTATGATGGCTATTATAATGCTATGATGGAGCGTATGGCAGCAATAGAGCGTCAATCAGGTGGAGCTTCATGTAGCACTAGTCGGGCTCCTCAACATTCTCATTATGATGATGATGATGATGATGATGATGATGATGATCAATCGATGAATGATGAGGCGTGCACAAATTATTTTTGATAGATTCCCAATCCACTTCAAATGTTTTCTTTATGCATTACTACTATGACTATGACTATATAATTTTGTGCTTGGATCATGATTCGTACCGTTGAACGTATTTTATCCCGTTGAATGTTGTTTACTCTAATGATATTTTGAACTTTGTTTATCCTAATGATTGTTAGTTTAAATATATTTCTATCTTTAGTATTTGTTTAATTTTTGCAAGACCAATGAAATTTTTTATATATCCAAGTCTGGCTGTGTTTAGTAAAATATAAATATATATAAAAAATTATAATCACAAAATATATAGCGTGGGCCAAACCTACGCTTAAAAGCGAATTGATGCTAGGTAGTTGTTTGTTTGCTGCGTCGGTTAAGTCCACGCTATGTAGCGTCGGTTGTAGAAACGGCCCTCGCTACCCGTTGCGACGAGGCACTTAGCGGCATCCCCGATCCGACACTTGGCCGACGCTAATATTGCTTCTAGCGGCGGCTTTTTAGGTTTAGTGTGGGATTTTGGCCCACGCTAACCGCGAACATTCTTGTAGTGTTTTAAGGTAGAAGAGACAAACATTTCTAACCACCATTTATGAAGTCGAGCTCAGTTTCTTCTTTTAAATCCCTTCCTTTTTTTAATGCCTTCAAAGTTTCAATTATCAACACTCTATAAAAGTTTTATTGTTTGGTCAAAAAAACAAGTTTTATTGTAAAGGCATTGTTGAGGCTGTTGGGTTAGAGTTTACAAGATTGAAGAGTGTTGTATTTAGAATGTGTTAAAGGTAGGATTGACTTCAACTGCCAATATCTAATAATCTTATGATCTAAGTTTTATCTTAATGCGCTTTCCCTCTTTCGACACCTTCGTGGTTTGGATATGAATATCCAATATGATGGAAGCCTCAACTGGGAAGACATTGAGTCTAGACTTACCACTGAAAATTATTCTCCAGAGGTTGTTGAGGTTGTTAAGCAACACTCTCTTAGCTTGCTTATAATCGATGATATTGACAGGTTGTTGGGCTATTCAAGTTTGCTTTCTGTGGAACAATATGGTCTTCCTCAATATTCCAAAATTATTTATTTTTGAAACTCTTCTTGACATTCCGACTTCTCGAGAGGTGAAATAAAAAGTCATATGGTGGTCGCTACATCCACGCTTTCAGAATTTTTGAGGGTAATTGGTGTTAGGCTGTTGGAATGTTTTGATGAAACACTTTGTGTCCCTGGTTTGGGAATTGAGGAAGTGAAGACGGTGTTAGGTGGTTTGCGAGATTTCAATATTGATGGTGAGGAAATCTCTTCAATTGCAGAGAGTGTCTTGGCACGTTATGATGGACCAGAGAGAGTTCCCATTAGGAGGCTCTTTAATGTCTTGAAGACGGCAACAAGTTTCTCCCCAGAAGGTGAAGGTCACTTTGGCTAATGTGGTGCGATGCATGTAGACATCCTACAAGAATGTCGTCTAGTAGTTGGTTCTTTTTTCTGAGTTTTAAGACTTATCTTTAATGGCTTTCTTTAGGTTCTTTTTTCTGAACTTCAAGACTTATGTTTGATGGCTTTGTTTTTTTTTTTTAAATGTCAAACATTTGGATATTTGTTTTTTTTTTTTTAAAAATCTTAATTTTGATTCTCATTGGTATAAGTTTTTAAAAAAACTGTGGCATCTGCCTCGCAATGTTTTGAATCGAAGCCGAGACACTCGATATCTCGTGGATGTATTGAACTATTTAGAAGAAAACAGAGATGGCGCTCACCCCAAACTTTGAGTTTTGCTTGTCCTCAAGCAATCATTCAATTCGGGCCGTGGCAATTTTTTTTTACTTCAGCTTTCACACCTTTCACACATACCATTAGACACTTCAACACATCAAAAAGCATCATTTAGCATAGTGTCCATTGATTAGCAAGACAAATTGAATTGGAAAACACAAGATCATATAGAGGTAAGCATTCTCAAGTTCTCACTTTTCACACATCTCACTAATTTGTCTATCTTCTCATAAGTGTATAAGGTAATCACTCAATTCACAATACATGTATCATCGTTTCATAGGCTTGAACAAGTTCTAGAAAAGTCCATACAAATTTATATGCACACACACTATTCGAGGACTTAAGGGTTGTAATGGGGCTTAGGTAAGGGTGGATATTATTTGGGTAAGTAGGTTAAAAGCTTGGCGTTAGGCACAATTCCCTTTATCCTCACACTTTAAACAATCTCACCACTCACAATTTTTCCCAAACAAAATTTCACAAGAAAATGATTTTTTTATATCTTTTTTTCTTTTTGTATATATATATATATATATATATATATATATATAAGAATTTTTTTCTTCTCTTGTATATACCACCCCAAACTTAATTTTTCTATTCCATGAGCAACCCCAAACTTAGATCTTTCCACATTTGCATACATTTTTCTACCTAACTCTAAGTTAAGAGAACAAATTATGAATTTAGCTTGGCTAGTGCGGTCTTGTATGAACAAAACAGGAAAAAAAAACATTTAGGCTCAAAGGGGCTAGCAAAGGATAAATAATTATGAGGTGATTTGAAAGGCTCTCGATTTCAAATAAAAATTGCTTCATTGTGTGTATACATCAAATGTAAGACAATTAAGCACAGGTTCAAGTTCTGCAGAATAATACATGCAAGGAATGCCCACATAGTCAATGAATCATAAGTGTTTAGGCTCAAACCTCACGACTGGGATTTTAAGATCTTGAACTATCTAAAGCTTGCCAACATATGATCCAGATTTTCCTCAACCCTTATCTTAAACCAATGGCAATACCTGATGATTAAAATTTGATGCAAAAGTGATCACATGGTAAGATGCAAAACGTGTTAGAGTTAAACAACCATCATCATTGAGAATGCAACTATGATTTCAAAGTTGTGGTGCATCATAATCAATGTAAAAGTCATATCAGCATAGTACAGACCAAAATGCAAAAGGCAAAATCCAAACAAATGGGAAGAAAAGAACCCAAAACGTGTCTCAAAAAGTTAATAATGACACTCAACCACCCTGCTCAAGGAATGAGATATGATGCTCAATGCAGTCATCCCCATGTGTCTCCTATGGCTCGTTTGTTGCTGCTGGTGACGATTGTCCAGAAGCACTAACACCTATATATTGAGTAAGCAAGTCATCGGTGCTCTCCTCACATTCCTTCATGCATGACCAATATTGTCTGCTTTTTCCATTTATAACTTATAAAGAATTCCTGCAACATTCCTGTGAGTTCTCAAGGAACCCATTGAAATAGGTTCCACTCAAATAGACTTAAACAAAAGGATTATAAACATAGTAGTTCACCCATAAAAGTGGAGTCTGTAACGCCCCAAAATTAATTAGGTGAGTATTTAACGAATTTAATTAGGTGATTATTTAATCTACTTAATTAAGTGATTATTTGACTAATTCAATTAAGTAATATTTTAGTTGGCCATATTTAAATAATAATAAGGTAATTAATTTAGTTAAGGAGTGAGATGTAGTAAATAATTGAGGAGTCTAATTTATTTAAGTGGGATAATTAAGATGGGATTTATTTTATTACAGGAGGTGAATTAAATTAATGGGAGTGGTGTAAATAAGGCCCAAGTCCATTAGTGAGCCCAATTCGTAGTCTTTAACCTAAGGGGTCTTTAGGATAGTGCTCATTTGGAACCAAACAAAGAAAGAAAAACAGAAAAAATAGAGAGAGAGAGAGAGAGAGAAGGCTGCCGTCACGCTAGGAGGAGGGAGGAAGGAGAGGAAAATTCAATTCTCTTGTCTTGGGTAAGTGTTCTTGGTACCAATCAACTCCATTTTTCTTCCTCTACCTTTTAGTATAAGATTCATACCCTAATCTTGTGTATTTTTCTCTTTTCCATGGATGGGTTTGGAGCTCTAATATTGGAGAAAGCTAGTTACTTGGGTTTTCTTGGGTCATTGGAAGAGGTTCTTGGAATTGCAATTGGAGGTTAGGGGACTCTACTTTACCTATATAATAACTTGTATGATATGTGTTATGTGTGGAATAGCACTAGGATGGTTTGTTTGTATGAATTTTGTGCTAATCATATGTTTGTTGTTGTATTTGATGTTTAATGTGTTAATACTATGATGCTTGATGTTGGAAATAAATGTGTTGCGAAATATGCATGCCATGTGTTTGATTAAATGCCTCAATGTGAAGAAATATGAGAATGTGTGGATTTAATGATGTTGATTAAATGCCTAGATGTGTGTTGTTTAAGTGAAAATTGAATTGTTGAATAAAAGTGTTGTGAATTAAATTGATGATGAGTTTTACTTGTTTATGGTCTTTGTGTGGTTTTCTGGACATTGTTTCAGTATTTTTAAAACTGGTACTGTTTGATTGAGTCAAAAATTATGTGGCTGAGTGTTTTCGAAAATAGACTTAAAGCCGGTCGTGTTGGCACTAGTTTCGTTAAATTCGGAGTTGTGTAGCTCCAGTTATGAGTCTCCAAAGTCGAGTCAAATTTCTAGAGTCAATCTGTGGGTAGGTGCGGTTTTTGCAAGTTTTATGCCTTCAAATGAACTCCGTTTTGAACGATTCTTTTTCCATTAGAAACTATACTCAAATTTCTTTTGTTCGGGCTAAGGTTTTGTCCCATTTGGTCAAGTCTAAGTCATCTTAGAGGAAAATGAAGTGGGAGGGCAGAATCTGTCCAGTCTGGGGACTGTTCGGGTTGTTTCTAAAAACTGTACTAATTGGTTCACTGTTTTGAAAATCTAAAGATATATCCAGAAACTACATATCCGTGGCTTTCCGACGAGTGGTCTTTTGTAATTTTTCGATGTCGTTTGCTATTTTAAATACTCCGCCGAAGTAGGTGCCAAAATAGTCCTTAGGTGAGATTTAATTCTTGGTGTGATATTTAATTTAATACATGAGGTGTGGGGTGTTGTGGTGATGATTAAGCGACGGGTAGGCTTCGGCCAAAGCGACGAGTTGTGTTGTGGAGATGATTAAGTGGTGAGTTAATGATTGTTGTGATAAATTTATTGTGTTGTGATGCATTGTCATGGTGTCACATAAATCATGCATACTCAGCGACGATGTGGGCTTCGGCCAAAGTGACGAGGGCTTCGGCCAAAGTGATGATGATGGATCCACATGCATATTGCATACATGCATATACTCATGCTTCCTTAGGTAAATCTTGGAGATGCTTAATTGATCCATTACTATTATTTCTTGGTGTTGCAAGTAAATTATAAATGCCTTAATTGTTGTGGATTGGTGTTGTTAGTTGCTTTCCTATTATAATGCTTATCCTACTTGTTATTATTTATGTAAAGAGACTCACCCTACTGCTTTATGTTGCCTGCTCTCGTGGCAACGTGCAGGTGATACTGAGTGAAGGTGTCCATGCCTTCTTGGGTCTGTTGTGTCAGCTCTGATTAAGTAACACCAGGGACGGGGGCCGTAGGATTGTCATTTCCTTTTATGAATTAGATTGTTTTGGATTATGTATTGAATATGTTAAACTTGGTTAGATTCCGCTGTGCTGCGAAAACTATTTTCTGGATCATTGTAAACTTAAAACAGGTTTTGTGGGTTCGCCCCATTTGGATATGTTATATGTTTATCACGCACTAGTTGCGGTTGAGTTCTTAAATGCTATTTTGTGAGGTTTGATGAAATGTAGCACTCTCTTTAAGGTGCGTGGAAAAATATTTTGAAACTCTGATTTTTATTTATTAAATTAGTAAATGATAGAAGGGGGTGTTACATTAGTGGTATCAGAGCAGTTCGGTCCGTCCGGCCAAGTTGTCGAGTCTGTTAACCCTTGAGTCTTGGTACTCGTTCTAAATCATAAATCATATTGTTGTTTATTACTGTTACCTTTGTTAGTTTGTTTTTCCATTGACGTGCCTTGTGACTTATTTGTTGGATTACGATTGAAAGTTATATTGAATTATTGAGGCATATGGATTGAAGCGTAATCGTGGTTGTAGCATTGATTTTGTCATTTGTGATTGTTATGCAGTATCATTCGGATATGTGTGATTAAAAGAGTTCTAACGACGTCAAAGGAGTGAAAGTCGTGACGACGCCTTCGCACCCCGGATTGCGTTAAGAGTCTTTTAATGTGGTAGTTATAAATTTGAAAGGAAGTAGTTTTTGTGACCTTAATTAGTTGGTTGCATGAGTAGGAATGACTGATCACCCCAATCACTCATCCCCAATGAAAGAGGCGACAATAACTCGTGGCTATTATCAAACTTGGATGCATGCACTAATTTTAAATTCGGTGGAGTGTTTGATTAGCTTATTAGAATATAGAGAGTGAGAGTACTTTTATGTATGCTAAAACGAAATGATGTGTAATGCTAAATTTTCACTTTCTCAAGTAAGGTTGCATAACTTGAAGTTTTGACATTTTTGATGTTTAATTTGGCTTGTTTCGTGAGCATAATGTGATTTGTCAAAAACTAAATGATTAACTTCTCTTACCTTCTGAGTTTATGTTGGAAATCAAATTTTGAACTAATAAGTAGTTATTTATGTGGTTGCATGCTTGAGTGATAGTAAGGTTGAAGTTCGCATATAATTTCCTTTTTGACAAAAACTGTGAATGCTGTGGTTTTCGAAAAAGCGGTACTCGGAAAAAAAATTTGTGCTATTGGGAATGGACGTAATGTAAAAGTTAGGGTTGAATTCTGGTTCCAAGTTGTTTTATGATTTCTATTTCAAAATGTGACACGACTTCGGTCTTTGGATCGATTAAGTTATAATTTGATGTTGTTTAAAAAAGATGGAGTTTTGCACTAAATTGCATAGTTAGATAAGATAGAATTTTTATGATATGAGGAGGTGAGTTCAAAAATGGCTGTCAAGGTTTTAGAAACAAACATACCTAATTTTAAGTACCTTCTAAGTGTGAATTACAAATGTGAAAGAATTGTCCGATTTACGATTTAACTTTGGCATTGTTGTTGCTATCGCTAGCATTAATTGTCAGTTCTTGAAAATTGTTTTATGTGAAATATAAATCTAATGATGAAAACGGTGCAACAGAATACCTTGTGTACTCCTATGTCTTAAAATTGTTTTCATTGCTAATGTTGACAAGAGTGTTTAATTTCATTGTTTAAGCAAATAGCAAGTCTTGAATCAAAGCAATTGTTTTATGATGCATGTGTTGGTTACATTCTTTGTGATAGGGAGTCAGCTCAATTTGGTAGGATTATATGCCCCATGATATTTTCTAGGGAAGTTGTAAAAGTTGCATGTTAACCAATCCCTAGGAATAAAGGAAATCGAAGAAAATGCCTACATGTTTAATCTTTCGAAATTGCGTGTTTAAGTTGTTGCATGATTGGTTATGCTTATTTGATGTTTGATGAAATGCATAAGTATGTGATGAATGTAATTGGTTTTGGTGGTTGATAATGGTGAGTTTTACTTGTGTATGATTTCTGTGCGTTACTGGATGCCGTTTCAGTCTTTTAAAAACTGGTATTGTTTGGTCAATTGAAAAATTATGTGGTTTGTCATTTCGAAAACTTGATTGAATGCTTGTTAATTCGCCACTGATTGGGTTGGATTCGGAGTTGTAGAACTCAAGTTATGAGTGAAACAAGTTAGGTTAAAATTCTGGGAAACGATCTGGACATAGGGTCAGTGTTTTGGTTACTGCGTTTTCAAAAGAGCTCATTTTCGAACGAATCCAATTTCTTTGAAAACTTGACAGAATTTGCCTCATTTTATGCACAAGTTTCATGCAAATTAATTGAGTTTTGGTCATTATAGGACTGCTTGAATTTGAAGGACAAAAACTACATCTTTTGAAACTAGTATGTGTATTTTTGAAAACGGTACCTATTGGACACTACCCTTTAAAAACTGAACTTAGGGATAAGAAATAGACCCATAGGGCTTTCCAACAAGTATTTATTTGTCGAAATCCGAGGTCGTTTACTATTTTAATTAATTCGCCAAAGTAGGCGCAAAGTTACAGAATTTTCTGCACCCGAGTTTAGGTAGACTAATTTGAACGTTGAATGAAATGATTAATTGTGGGATAGTTTGAACTTGAATTCTGTTGTTATGATCGTGTTAATTGTTGATGTGAATGATGTGGGATATATGATAAATTGTTGAGATTGGTAATTGTTGTGTAATTACGGTTGTTAGGGTTGTTGGGCCTCTGGCCATAATTGTTGTTGCCTTTTGTGTGGGGTAGTCGGGTAGGATTTTGACAACCTACAAGTTAGAATACCTAATTGGGGAGTAAGAGTGTAGGGAAGAGTGTCTGATCTGTTGCGTATACGATAGGACTTGGATGGTAACAGTTAGAGGAGATAAGAAGGGTGGATATTGATTTCATGAGTTTAGTGTAGATTTTGAGGAAGATAGAAATCGTTCATACAAGATAGTGAAGGAGAAGAGAAGTTCTCAATCTCGTAGGAAGCCATATGATGTTTCGGGTGGTAAGGGCAAAGGAGAGGAGAGAGTTCGGGCAACAAGCCAAGTGGGGGAGACGCTACTGCGGGAGTTGTGTGTCAAAGGTGTGGTAAGTCGGAGCATAAGAGTCTAGATTGCGTGGTCAACAAATGTTTCAAGTTGGTAAGGAATGTCATATAGCTGCTAAGTGTGAGGAGAAGATTGTGGTCTGCTACAACTGTGGGGAAGTGGGGCACATTAGTACCAAGTGTCCAAAGCCGAAGAAGGAGCAGTATAGCGAGAGAGTGTTTGTCCTGGCAGGTTCGGAGCCTACGGAGGAGTGATGGTTATTTTTAGAGGTGCGAGTTTCATTTAAGGTGCTCTACTAGAAATCTATTGTTCGTTATGGTGAGTGTTTGAGCTGCATTTTCGAGGACGAAAATATTCTAAGTGGGAGAGAGTTGTAACGCCCCAAAATTAATTAGGTGAGTATTTAACGAATTTAATTAGGTGATTATTTAATCTACTTAATTAAGTGATTATTTGACTAATTCAATTAAGTAATATTTTAGTTGACCATATTTAAATAATAATAAGGTAATTAATTTAGTTAAGGAGTGAGATGTAGTAAATAAATGAGGAGTCTAATTTATTTAAGTGGGATAATTAAGATGGGATTTATTTTATTACAGGAGGTGAATTAAATTAATGGGAGTGGTGTAAATAAGGCCCAAGTCCATTAGTGAGCCCAATTCGTAGTCTTTAACCTAAGGGGTCTTTAGGATAGTGCTCATTTGGAACCAAACAAAGAAAGAAAAGCAAAAATAGAGAGAGAGAGAGAGAGAGGCTGTCAGTCACGCTAGGAGGAGGGAGGAAGGAGAGGAAAATTCAATTCTCTTGTCTTGGGTAAGTGTTCTTGGTACCAATCAACTCCATTTTTCTTCCTCTACCTTTTAGTATAAGATTCATACCCTAATCTTGTGTATTTTTCTCTTTTCCATGGATGGGTTTGGAGCTCTAATATTGGAGAAAGCTAGTTACTTGGGTTTTCTTGGGTCATTGGAAGAGGTTCTTGGAATTGCAATTGGAGGTTAGGGGACTCTACTTTACCTATATAATAACTTGTATGATATGTGTTATGTGTGGAATAGCACTAGGATGGTTTGTTTGTATGAATTTTGTGCTAATCATATGTTTGTTGTTGTATTTGATGTTTAATGTGTTAATACTATGATGCTTGATGTTGGAAATAAATGTGTTGCGAAATATGCATGCCATGTGTTTGATTAAATGCCTCAATGTGAAGAAATATGAGAATGTGTGGATTTAATGATGTTGATTAAATGCCTAGATGTGTGTTGTTTAAGTGAAAATTGAATTGTTGAATAAAAGTGTTGTGAATTAAATTGATGATGAGTTTTACTTGTTTATGGTCTTTGTGTGGTTTTCTGGACATTGTTTCAGTATTTTTAAAACTGGTACTGTTTGATTGAGTCAAAAATTATGTGGCTGAGTGTTTTCGAAAATAGACTTAAAGCCGGTCGTGTTGGCACTAGTTTCGTTAAATTCGGAGTTGTGTAGCTCCAGTTATGAGTCTCCAAAGTCGAGTCAAATTTCTAGAGTCAATCTGTGGGTAGGTGCGGTTTTTGCAAGTTTTATGCCTTCAAATGAACTCCGTTTTGAACGATTCTTTTTCCATTAAAAACTATACTCAAATTTATTTTGTTCGGGCTAAGGTTTTGTCCCATTTGGTCAAGTCTAAGTCATTTTAGAGGAAAATGAAGTGGGAGGGCAGAATCTGTCCAGTCTAGGGACTGTTCGGGTTGTTTCTAAAAACTGTACTAATTGGTTCACTGTTTTGAAAATCTAAAGATATATCCAGAAACTACATATCCGTGGCTTTCCGACGAGTTGTCTTTTGTAATTTTACGATGTCGTTTGCTATTTTAAATACTCCGCCGAAGTAGGTGCCAAAATAGTCCTTAGGTGAGATTTAATTCTTGGTGTGAGATTTAATTTAATACATGAGGTGTGGGGTGTTGTGGTGATGATTAAGCGACGGGTAGGCTTCGGCCAAAGCGACGAGTTGTGTTGTGGAGATGATTAAGTGGTGAGTTAATGATTGTTGTGATAAATTTATTGTGTTGTGATGCATTGTCATGGTGTCACATAAATCATGCATACTCGCCGACGATGTGATGGCCGGCCAAAGTGACGAGGGCTTCGGCCAAAGTGATGATGATGGATCCACATGCATATTGCATACATGCATATACTCATGCTTCCTTAGGTAAATCTTGGAGATGCTTAATTGATCCATTACTATTATTTCTTGGTGTTGCAAGTAAATGATAAATGCCTTAATTGTTGTGGATTGGTGTTGTTAGTTGCTTTCCTATTATAATGCTTATCCTACTTGTTATTATTTATGTAAAGAGACTCACCCTCATTGCTTTATGTTGCTGCGCTCGTGGCAACGTGCGTGGTGAATCTTGAGTGAAGGTGTCCATGCCTTCTTGGAGTGCAGTGTGTGTCGGCTTCGATTAAGTAACACCAGGGACGGGGGCCGTAGGATTGTCATTTCCTTTTATGAATTAGATTGTTTTGGATTATGTATTGAATATGTTAAACTTGGTTAGATTCCGCTGTGCTGCGAAAACTATTTTCTGGATCATTGTAAACTTAAAACAGGTTTTGCGGGTTCGCCCCATTTGGATATGTTATATGTTTATCACGCACTAGTTGCGGTTGAGTTCTTAAATGCTATTTTGTGAGGTTTGATGAAATGTAGCACTCTCTTTAAGGTGCGTGGAAAAATATTTTGAAACTCTGATTTTTATTTATTAAATTAGTAAATGATAGAAGGGGGTGTTACAGAGTCATTCTTTCTTAGACCAACAATGGAGCATTTCTCTTCTCTTTTTTTTTTTTTAAAAAAAAACTGAAAGAAAGTCAAAACCATAAACTAAATTAAAAACTTGTTACCTCTACCATAGGTTGCCTCCCAAGAAGCGCTTCTTTACCCTCACAAGCTTGACGATGCAATTCCACTATCAAGGTGGAATATATGACACAAAGAACACATCATCCTTCTTCTTTCGTTTATGGGGCAAGAACTTCATGAACTTGAAGTATAATATCAGATGCTTCCATACCCTCTCAAGGTGAAGGATGACAAACAAGGCATAGAAGGAGTCTAAATATCGATCAAGCTCTTCCCTTCTATCTTCCTTACTGCTCGTAAGATGAGAAGGAAAAATGATTTGTTTGGTTATTTCTTGTTGGATTTCGCACCATCCCAACATTGGGAATTTTGAGCTTCCCTCCAAACTTGATGATCCTCCCGTTCAATCTTTTTTTCTTCCTCATCATTCATATTCTCCCAAGATTCTTCTTTTGTTGAGGCATGTTCTACTTGTTCTACATTTGTAGTAAAATAAAACTCCTTACAATTTCCATCCAGAAGATACCCCCCACAAAAATCACAACGCGAGTGATGTGGTTGGTCAATATGTACCCCAAGAAGTTTTATATCAGCTAACCTGTGAAAATTTTCCATAACAGTTGTCCACTCTTGCTCACAATTACAATACACAAGATCCTTCCCACAAAAATCACAATAAGTGTATGTCACATGTTGTAAATAGTGTAATTTGTAATTATATCAGACCCATTAGAATTAGGTTTAGAATAGCCTATTTAAACAGATTAGCGTTTGTACTCAAGACACACTTGAAATAATATTTAGTATATTTTTCTACATGGTATCATGAGCTCTTGATCTTGAGAGACTTGTTTCCGCATAAACCCTAGCCGCCTTTATTGCGATAAACCCTAGTCACCTTCATTGTGACTCTTTCCTGCCTTCATTGCAGTCCTTTTTCTGTTTTTGTCCAGCTGCTTCCTTTTCTTTTGTACCCGTTCTTTAATCGTTTCGCCTAAAAACACTAAAACACCATTATTTATTGCTCCGATCACGTCACCACCTATACCATCAAAACTGTAATCAAATTCCGACCAACCCCATAAAATTTCGCCCTGCGGTCATTTTTTCGCTTTGGTCCAGTTAGACAGATTGTAGATCGGCCCATCCTCTCTCGGTTTCAGGGGTTGTTTCCTTGTTTTGAGAACTTTGATTCTTGGACCACTTGGAAGGCATCAGTTTTCGTGTTTGATTCTGATTTTTTAGTCACCGTTACTGGTCTTAGACTTCTGCCCTGTTAACTTACGTTTGCAACTATTCTTGGGTGTTTGTTTCAAATTCGGACACTCTTATTTGTGGTCTTGCTCTTTTTGGGTTAGTGTTTCTGTTGTTTGTGCTCTCACAACACATTTGAAGTTCCTTATCGCTGCGAATTGCATTTTATTTGTGGGTTATTTGAAGCTCTTTTTTGGTTACAGTTACCAGCTCTTTTGGCAATTTTGGACATTGTGTCGTTTAGTTGTTTCCTTGTTTTCTTCGACTATTGTCACAGATGTCAGATAATATTTCTATTGATTACTCTTTATCATTCACTGAGGATGAGGTGAATCGTTTGAAAGCCCTACTTGACTCTCTAGTAAGTCTTTTGGAACTTGTTCTCTACCAACGACCGGTATTAGCGTATGCTCCCGATCTTTCAATGTTTGCGGTAAAATCCCTAAGGATGCTTGGATTTTGGACTCTGGTGCCACCGACCACATGACATTCAATTCAAGTTTATTTTCTTCCTATACCTCCTTTAAGAAGAATTGTCATGTTACAATTGCTAATGGTTCTTATGCCCGTATTGATGGCTCTGGGAGTGTTAACTTGCAACCTTCACTTCAATTACAGGATGTGCTACATGTTCCCTCACTCTCTTACAATTTAATATATGTTCGTAAACTCACTCGTGATCAGAATTGTAAAGTAATCTTTTTCACTTCTTATTGTGTTTTTCAGGATCTGACCACAGGGAAGATAATTGGAGTTGCTAAGGAAAATGGAGGGTTATACTACTTATCTGATGAACCAAATTGTTCGAAGGTGTTGACTTCTTGTTTGCAGACCGAGTTTTCAGAGTCTTCTCATTCTGCCGCACAAATTTGGCTTCAGCACAAACGTCTTGGTCATCCTCAATTCTCTTTAGTTAAGTCTATGATTCCTTTTTTGTTTTTACATCATTCAATTGAGTCTTTTAAGTGTGAAGTTTGGGAGTTAGCTAAACATCATCGTGTCTCTTTTCCTCTTAGTTCCACTAAAAGTGCTGAACCTTTTGATCTTATACATTCTGATGTTTGGGGACCTGCGCCTATTTCTATTGTTTCGGGTGCTAAATGGTTTGTGTCATTTATTGATTATTGTACTCGAGTTATTTATCATATTTATCACATGGTGCAAACACAATTTGGCAAAGGCATTAAAAGAATTAGCTCTGACAATGGCAAGGAATATGCCAATCAAAATCTTTCAAATTTTACCAGTCAACAAAGAATTCTTCATGAGTTTACATGTGTCGACACCCCACAACAAAATGGTGTCGTCGAAGAAAGAATCGTCATTTACTTGAAGTTGCTCGAGCTGTAACACCCCCTTTCTAATTACTATTAATTAGTCGATTTAAAAATCAGAGTTTTCAAAAGCATAATACTTTTCCACGCACCACAAAGAGAGTGCCACATTTAATCAAAACACCTTACATAACTCCAAAATATTAATTAAAATAGGCTTCAGTGTATTATACATAGCACCAATCAGTCTGAGGATAAATAGTACAACAGCGGAAGATAATAACTTAACCTAATGGTTCAAAACAATATAAAATAACAACTACTAAATTTTTCCCCCCGGTGCTACGTATCAGAGCCGACTCGACCACACTAGAAGGAGGATCTCTAAACACCTTTAGTCACCGTCACTGCGCAGTTCTTGGCATACGAGGCAACACGACGCAGTAGGGTGAGTCTCAATACATAGATAATAATAAATAAAACAAGAAACACAGTAGAATAGGTACACCAGATATACAGTCAATTCAAATACACCATTAACACAGTTACATCAGGAATACAGTTACATCAAACACACCATTAGTTTATGAACACCCAATCAATCACCAAAGCATGCATGCAATGTATGAAATGCAATATGCATGTGGATCCATCATCACCGCAATAACCCCTTAGGGTACTCACCGCTTTGGCCGAAGCCACATCACCTCTTTGGCCGAAGCCCACTCACCGCTTTATATGCACATGATTTATGTGACACCATGACAATGCACCACAACACAATAAATTTACTACAACAATCATTAACTCACCACTTTTCATTTCGCAACACCGCTTTGGCCGAAGCCTACACACCACTTAATCATCACCACCACACCAAACACCTCATTATTGGACCAAATGTCACACCAAAGATTAAACCCACACCTAAGGACCAAATCACCTCCGAAGGACTAATGTGACACCTAAGGATCATTTCAGCACCTAAGGACCAATCTAACACCATAAGGACCATTTCAGCACCTAAGGACCAATCTGACTCCATAAGGACCATTTTAGCACTTAGGGACTATTTTGACACCTAGGGACTAGTTTGGCACTACAAGGATCAATTTTACACTTGGGGACTAATTTGAACCCACACTTAGGCACCATAGCACAACCAGGCGCCAAAACAGGCGCACATGGCAGCCAAATGGCGCCCAGCAACACAACAAGCCACATTGCGCGCGATCACAGGCGCCACAATGGCGCCACTGGCAGCCAAATGGTGCCTCGCCTGAGCACCACACGCCACACTCGGTAGCACAAGACACAGAACCAGGCGCCAATTTCCTAGCCAATTGGCGCCCCCCTTCCCTGCACACACCCAAACCGAAAACAACAGCAACCTAGGCGCCACATTTCCCAGCATTTGGCGCCCTTGCCCAGCCACATCCCCACGCACGCAGCACACCACATGGCGCCACCCTTGGCGCCTTCACCCACGCACTAGGCGCACGGTTCCTAGGCATTTGGCGCCTAGGCCGTGACCCAACTTCACCTACACCATAAACACTTCAATACACTTTTATTTAACAATTCAACACTCACTTAGGCATTTAATCAACATCATTAAATCACATATTCACATATTTCTTCACATTGAAGCATTTTATCAAACATATGGCATGCACATTTAACAACACATTTATTTCCAACATCAATCATCATGATATCACCAAATTAAATACAAATACAACAATAAGCATAGAATTAACACAAAAACTCAAACAATCAAATAAATACTCCTAACACCTAATCTCTATGATTTCAAGGTTTATAAATTATTAGCCATGAAAGAGAGCCCCCATACCTCCAAATTGAAGAACCTAGTAGCCTCTCCTTCAAAAACACAAGAACCACCAAAAATGGATACTCTCCTACTTTGAGCTTCAAAAACCCATTTATGGCAAAGTGAAAATGGAAAGGAATTAGGGTGTGAAATTTACACTAAAAGATAGAGAAAGAAAAATGAAGAAGATTGGTACCCAAACCAACTTACCCCAAGCCAAGATGACAAAAACCCTTTCCCCTCCCTTTTTCCTTGCTGCCGTCACACCCCTTTCTTTTCTCCCTCTCCCTTTTTCTTTTTCTTTTCACTGTTTCTCAGCTTCTCTCTCACGTTCTCTTTCTTTCATTTCCTTTCATTCTTTGACTTTTCTTCTTTCTTTCTAAGACACTAAATGGGCCTATCGGATCATGGGCCTATTAATTGCACCACCCCCATTTATTTCAACCAATCCCTATCATAATAAAATCACTACTCCCTTATTTATTAACCACCATCTCTTATTTATTTTAAACACCCTATTATTATCTTAATATACACAACTAACATATTTCTTAATTAAATTAGTCAAATAATTACTTAATTAAATTAATTAAATAATCACTTACTCAAATTAGTTAAATCATTCACCTAATTAATTTTGGGCGTTACAACTCTCCCCCACTTAGAATATTTTCGTCCTCGAAAATCTAACTATCATGGACATGTAAACTTAAACACTCCCCACAACAAACAATAGATTTCTAGTAAAGCACCCTAAAAGAAACGCTAACCTCTAAATGTAACCATCACTCCTCCGTAGGCTCCGAACACGCCAGGACAAACACTCTCCCGTTATACTTCTCCTTCTTCGGCTTTGGACACTTGGTACTAATGTATCCCAATTCCCCACAGTTGTAGCAGACCACATCCTTCTTCTCACACTTAGCAGCTACATGACCTTCCTTACCACACTCGAAACACTTGTTGACCATGTAATCTGGACTCTTATGCCCCGGCTTTCCACACTTGTGACACACAATACCCGCAGCAGTGTCTCCCCCACTTGGCTTCCTGTCCGAACTCTCCTCTCCCTTGCCCTTACCACCCGAAACATCATAGGGCTTCCCACGAAACTGAGAACTCCTCTTCTCCTCCACTATCTTGTAGGAATGATTGCTATCCTCCTCGTATCATCTCTAACCGTCCTCATCTATGTTCTATCGTATACGCAAAAGATCAAACACTCTTCCCTACGCTCTTACTCCCCAATTAGGTATTCTAACCTGTAGGTTGTCAAAATCCTACCCGACTACCCAACACAAGAGACAACAACAATTATGGCCAGAGGCCCAACAACCCTAACAACCGTGATAAACACAACAAAACCAACAATCAAAAACAATTTATCATATATCCAACATCATTCACATCAACAGTTAACACGTTCACAACAACAAATTCAACTTTAACCTATTCAACAAATTAATTATTTTATTCAACGTTCAAATTAATCTACCTAAACTCAGGTGCAGAAAATTCTGTAACTATGCGCCTACTTTGGCGAATTAATTAAAATAGTAAACGACATCGGATTTCAACAAATAAATATTTGTTGGAAAGCCATGGATGTGTAGTTTCTGAATATATCATTGAAGTTTCAAAACAATGAGCCAATTAGTACAGTTTTTAGACACAACCCGAACAGTTCCAGACTTGACAGATTCTGTTTCCCCCACTTCATTTCACTCTAACTGACTTAAACTCGACCAAATGGGACAAAACTTTAGCCCGAATAAAAGAATTTTGAGTGTAGTTTCTAATGGAAAAAGAATCGTTCAAAACGGAGTTCATTTGGAGGCATAAAACTTGCAAAAACTGAACCTACCCATAGATTGATTCTAGAAATTTAACTCGACTTTGGAAATTCATAACTGGAGCTACACAACTCCGAATTTAATGAAACCAGTGCCAAAACGACCGGCTTTAAGTCTATTTTCGAAAACCCTCAGCCACATAATTTTTGACTCAAACAAACAGTACCAGTTTTCAAAAGACTGAAACAGTGTCCAGATTGTTTTCCAGAATTTTAACCTAACTTGTTTCACCTATAACTTGAGTTCTACAACTCCGAATTCAACCCAATCAGTGGCAAATTAACAAGCATTCAATCAAGTTTTCGAAATGACAAACCACATAATTTTTCAATTAGTAAAACGTTCTCAGTCACTGAAATACTGGACTCATGTCAGAACATCTCAAAACAGTGAATTCAACAACACAGACAACCATCATAATTCAGCCACCATTACTAATAATTCTACACCGAGTTTTATAAAAACAGCATTTTCAGAAAGTTCGCAAAAGTATGCATAGCTTTACCGGTCCCCATGAATCTCAACCTAAGACATTGATTCTGACATCATTCCTACTCCTAAGTTGTATAACAATCATGCTTTCATTCTAAGCACAAAACCTTAAGCAAGTACAACTCATCATGATCAATTACCAAAACCAATTATAATCATCACATACTTTTGCATTTCATCAAACGCCAAACAAGCATAACCAATCATGCAACTAATTTAAACACACAATTCTGAAAAGATTAAACATATAGACATATTCTTCGATTTTCTCTATTCCTAGGGATTGGCTACATGCAATTTTACAACTCCTCTAGAAAATAACATGGAACATATAATCCTACCAATTTGAATCGAGTTCATATCACAAAAGAAACATAATTCAACACATGCATTATGATACGATTGCTTCGATACAAGACTTGTTATTTGCTTAAACAAATGAAATTAAATACTCTTGTCAACGTTTAGCAAGGAAAACAATTTAAGACATAGAAGTACACAAGGTATTCCGTTGCACAGTTTTCATCATTAGATTTATATTCCACATAAAACAATTTTCAAGAAGTGACAATTAATGCTAGTGATAGCAACAACAATGCCAAAGTTAAGTCGTAAAACGAACGCAATCATACAATTGTAGTTCACAGTCAAAAAATACTTAAATTTGTTTACATTTATTCCCTAGACCTTGACAATCATTATTTGGATTCACATTCACATAACATAAAAATTCTAACTCATCTAATCATGCAATTTATGTAAAATCTCCTAATTTTCAAACATCATTAAACCACAAACTAATCGGTTCCAAAAGCCGAAATTATGTCACATTTTGAAATAAAACCCTAAAACATTTTGGGAACAAAATTCAACACCAATTTGACATCACATTCATTTTCCAATAGCCTAAAATTCCCAATTACCGTTTCTTTTTGAAAATCAGAGAACTTACAGTTTTGTCCGAAAAGGGAAACTATATGCAACCCCAAATCTTACTATCACACGAACATGCACCCACATAAACAACTACTTATTAGTTCAAAATTTAATTTCCGACATAAACTCTAACGGTAAGGAAAATTAATCATTTAATTTTGACAAATCACATCATGCTCACGAAACAAGTCAAATTGAAACACTGAAAGTGTCAAAACTTCAAATTATGCAATCTTAGTTGAGTTAATGAAAATATAGCCTTACACAACATTTCATTTTAGCATACTAACTTCGGGACAATTAAGCACAAATCAAATTTAACTCATATGCATCACAAAAACAATCAACTTATGGCAAGGACGTCAATCAAGTGCAACCATATTCAACAAGTAATCCTTCAACTATTGTCTAGTGTATAATTTACCAAGATTAGGTCACATTAGAGTACTCTCTATATTCTAATAAGCTAATCAAGCAATCAATCGAATTTAAAATTAGTGCGTGCATCCAAAATTAAGAATAACCATGAGTTATTGTCGCCTCTTTCAGTGGTAATGAGTGATTGGGGTGATCAGTCCCTCCTACTCATGCAACCAACTAATTAAGGTCACAAAAACTATTTCCTTTCAAATTTATAACTACCACATTAAAAGACTTTTAACGCGGTCCGGAGTGCAAAGGCGTCGTCACGACTTTCACTCCTTTGACGTCGTTAGAACTCTTTTAATCACACATATCTTAATGATACAAACAATAGTCGCAAACAACCAAAATCAGTGGTACAACCAACAGTCACATATTTCATGTACACACACCTTACAAGACATGTCAACGAAAAAAGCAAACCAACAAAGCAACAGTAATAAACAACAACATGATTTATGATTTAGAACGAGCACCAAGACTCGAGGGTTAACAGACTCGACAACTTGGCCGGACGGACCGAACTGCTCTGATACCACTAATGTAACACCCCCTTTCTAATTACTATTAATTAGTCGATTTAAAAATCAGAGTTTTCAAAAGCATAATACTTTTCCACGCACCACAAAGAGAGTGCCACATTTAATCAAAACACCTTACATAACTCCAAAATATTAATTAAAATAGGCTTCAGTGTATTATACATAGCACCAATCAGTCTGAGGATAAATAGTACAACAGCGGAAGATAATAACTTAACCTAATGGTTCAAAACAATATAAAATAACAACTACTAAATATTTCCCCCGGTGCTACGTATCAGAGCCGGCTCGACCACACTTAGAAGGAGGATCTCTGGAGACACCTTTAGTCACCGTCACTGCGAGTTCTTGGCATACGAGGCAACACGGCCTTGATGAGGTGAGTCTCAATACATAGATATTAATAAATAAAACAAGAAACACGATAGAATAGGTACACGGATATACTGATCAATTCAAATACACCATTAACACGGTTACATCGGGAATACTGATTACATCAAACACACCATTAGTTTATGAACACCCAATCAATCACCAAAGCATGCATGCAATGTATGAAATGAAATATGCATGTGGATCCATCATCACCGCAATAACCCCTTAGGGTACTCACCGCTTTGGCCGAAGCCACATCACCTCTTTGGCCGAAGCCCACTCACCGGTTTATATGCACATGATTTATGTGACACCATGACAATGCACCACAACACAATAAATTTACCACAACAATCATTAACTCACCACTTTTCATTTCGCAACACCGCTTTGGCCGAAGCCTACACACCACTTAATCATCACCACCACACCAAACACCTCATTATTGGACCAAATGTCACACCAAAGATTAAACCCACGCCTAAGGACCAAATCACCTCCGAAGGACTAATGTGACACCTAAGGACCATTTCAGCACCTAAGGACCAATCTGACACCATAAGGACCATTTCAGCACCTAATGACCAATCTGACTCCATAAGGACCATTTTAGCACTTAGGGACTATTTTGACACCTAGGGACTAGTTTGGTACTACAAGGATCAATTTTACACTTGGGGACTAATTTGAACCCACACTTAGGCACCCCTAGCACAACCAGGCGCCAAAACAGGCGCACAGGGCAGCCAAATGGCGCCCAGCAACACAACAACCCACATTAGCGCGATCAGGGGCGCCTGGCACAATGGCGCTGGCGACCAAATGGCGCCCTGCCTGTGCACCACACGCCACACTCAGCGCGCACACAGGCGCCAAGTTCTTGGGGAATTGGCGCCCCCTCCCCTGCACACACCCCACGCACGCAACACACAGAACCAAGCGCCAATTTACCATTTGTAACATCCTAGACTGCTTTTAGAACTGTTGACTGCCCCCACGAACCAACACGAGTCTTTTCAGCATGCTATGTCCTCACTTGCATGCTTTCCGGAAAACTTCCCAGAAGGTCACCCATCCCAGTACTACTCTCGCCCAAGCACGCTTAACTGCGGAGTTCTGATGGGATCCGGTGCATTAGTGCTGGTATGATCGCACCTGATTTTGATCTTATACATTCTGATGTTTGGGGACCTGCGCCTATTTCTATTGTTTTGGGTGCTAAATGGTTTGTGTCATTTATTGATGATTGTACTCGAGTTATTTATCATATTTATCACATGGTGCAAACACAATTTGGCAAAGGCATTAAAAGAATTAGCTCTGACAATGGCAAGGAATATGCCAATCAGAATCTTTCAAATTTTACCAGTCAACAAAGAATTCTTCATGAGTTTACATGTGTCGACACCCCACAACAAAATGGTGTCGTCGAAAGAAAGAATCGTCATTTACTTGAAGTTGCTCGAGCCATTCTCTTCCAAATGGCAGTTCCCAACCCATACTGGGGAGAAGTAGTACTGATTGCTACCTACTTGATTAATCGGGTCCCATCTCGAATGTTAGGTAATGTCAGTCCTGTTCAGTTTTTGACTTCATGGTTTTCGTCTGTTCATGTTTTGGAGAGTCTTGAATCTCGAGTGTTTGGTTGTGTTGCTTTTGTCCATGTTCACAAACAACATCGAAGTAAGTTGGACCCTCGTGCAGTTAGATGTATTTTTGTGGGTTATCCTTGATCGTGATGCAAATGTGGTCAAAATAATGAAAAGTGTAAAATATAGTAACAAGGTAAGTTAACCTTGGTCGTCTCACAAGGACCTCTAAAACTAAGATTACCAAAATTAAGAACGATCAAATAACAATAAAAAGGGGGGTTTTGTGAAGAGTTTGTTGTTTAACAAAGAAAATCAATTAAAGAGAGACAATCAATCTATTGTTTTAGGGTGTGTTTCTCGGATTTATCATCCGGTTCTAAAATAAAGATTTGTGCAAGGTTTGATAACTCTTGATTGATCATAAACTAAGTGAACAAGCGTCGATCGTTTATATGAATTCACCGATTTTAAAGCAAGCGTCAAAGCGAGTGTGTTCAATCAATCGTGATAGTGAACAAGCGCCACTAACACAATTAACATCATAACTGAATTCTTTCAATCCTATAAACAAGCGTCATAGACTCTATCAATTCCTATCCAAACTAGATTAAACAAGCGATAAAATAGTTTGAATAATGAAAGTTGCAAAAGCAGAATCATGATTAAGTGATTAAGCAAAAGCGAATCATAAAGCGAATCACATAAACAAATCACGAGTTTGAGTAATTAAGCAAAACACAAACCGAATTTGCAACAAAAATTACGGAGATGGAATTGATAGAGAAAGAATTAAAACCATAAAAACTAAATAAACATTAAGCCTTTGAACCTCAAAATCCTTATAGCAACACCCCTTCACCAATAGATTGATCTAGGGTCTAAGCCTTCCATGGAGGTTAGGACACAAAACGTAAAATTGAAAGTAGGAATCGTAAGATGGTTTAAGACGGCTGCTCCAGCCAAGTCTATAAGAATAAAACGAAAAACCTAATCCCTTAATGGGTTCTTGGATAAAAGCCCGTTAACAAACTAATATTTGGCCCGAAACCCGTTTTACATTAAACTGCTTCGGTATTTTGCAGTTTTGGCCTTCCGTACTTCCGAATTAGGTTTCGCGCTCAACAGAAGAATTGTAGCTCTGTTCCTTAGCTTTCCAACGCATACTTGCACGCCTCAATCGGATAAACGTGGCCAAAGTTATGACCTGCAGAGTAGACAGGGGTCAATATGCAATAAAAGTATGAATTAAGCAATAAATTGCTATACTGCTCAAATAAGACCCAAAGTCTAGAAACGTGCTAAGACTTAAATATTAGGCACAGAACACAATTAAAAATACTAAGTGAAAAGCTATAAAGAGTACATTAAAATGCACTGATCAATCCTCCTGACAAGAAAGGATATAAATGTTATCATCCTCCCAGTCGTAAGTACTTTATCTCTAAAGATGTCACGTTTCATGAGAATGTATCCTACTTCACTCGTCCTCAGCTTCAGGGGGAGAGTATTCATGATGATTTGGTATCTAAGTCCGAGTTTCTGGTCCTACCTGAGTTACCCGAGGCTCCTATCTTAAGTCCTACTACTGGTCCTACTTGTCCTGCATCCACAAGTCCTACATTAGAGACCCTTGAGTCGCCTGTGACTCCTGACTCACCTTCTACTATTGATCCTGCTTCCACAAATAATGAATCTGTGTCACCTACTTCTATTTTGGTCCCTCCGTTGTCTTCTGTTTTGCAAGAACCATCATCTTCGGCACCAACAAATGCTTAAGCCGGTGAGCCAACTTTGGTGTATTAGAGAAGAAGTAAGCTCGACCTGCCCCAGACACAACTTCAATTGCCTGAACCGGAGGAGGTAAGTACAGAAATTAACCCTACTACTAGTGATTCCCACAGTTCTGACACTAGTGACACTAATACAGATGATTTTCCTATTGCTTTGAGGAAAGGAAAATTGTCTTGTGCAAAATACCCTATTTCTCAATTTGTCTCCACTAAAAATCTTTCTGTGCAACATCAGAGTTTTATTTCAGCTGTTGACTCTGTGATAATCCCATCATCTGTTCCAGAAGCATTCAAAGATAGAAATTGGGTCCAAGCCATGGATGAGGAAATGAAAGCACTTGAGAAGAATGGAACGTGGGAAATTGTTCAGAGACTGGAAGGCAAGAAACCTGTTGGTTGCAGGTTGATCTATACAGTCAAGCATAAATCAGATGGTTCTATTGATCGGTACAAGGCAAGATTAGTGGCTAAAGGATTCACATAGACCTATGGCATTGATTATGAGGAGACTTTTGCTTCTGTGGTCAAGATGAATACTGTTCGGATTTTACTATCACTTGCTGCCCACTCTGGGTGGGAACTAAACCAACTTGATGTCAAAAATGTATTCTTGCATGGAGATTTAGAGGAGGAGGTGTATATGGAGATTCCTCCAGGATTTGGTCCAACAGAGGAAACAGACAAGGTGTGCCGATTAAGGAAAGCTTTATATGGGCTAAAACAGTCTCCTCGAGCATGGTTTGGGAGATTTACAAAGGCTATGGTGTACTTAGGCTATAAGCAAAGCCAATGAGATCACACTCTTTTCTTCAAACATTCACAACATGGAAAACTGACTATACTTCTTGTTTATGTTGATGATATCATTATTACAGGTGACAATTTGGCTGAGAGACAGCTACTCAAGGATAAATTATCAGCAGTGTTTGAAATGAAGGGCCTTAGGCAACTTAAGTATTTCTTGGGAATCGAGGTAGCCTACTCAAAAGAAGGCATTTTTATCTCTCAAAGAAAGTATGTGCTTGACCTCTTGCAGGAAACTGGAAAACTTGGATGCAAACCTACAAGTGTTCCCATAGAGCAGAAACACCAAATTAGCTTAGAAGAAGAAAGTGCCAAAGTTTTTATGTAAAGATAGACTTGAATGAGATAATTGGATCAAATGGAAAGATAGACTTGCCTTAGGTTTTATGTAAAAACACAAACATCTCCCTTTTTTGCTGAAAAAGTTTTTACTCACCTCCCCTTAGGTTTTATTTAAAAACACAAACACACCTCCCCTATGCATCTTCTATTTTTATTTAATAGAGGGGAGATATGTGTTGTGTTTGGTACTGATGATGAAAATATAAAACATCTCTTCTTTTAATGTGCCAAAACTAAGGAGGTATGGAACAAAATTCTGGTTTGGTTAGATATCACAGTGAGTTCTTCTCAAAGTCCAGAAGAACACTTCATTTCGTTCCGGCAGCAGCTTAAAGGAAGCAAGCTGAAAAGGCTGAAGCACATAGTTTTGATTGCCACAGTTTGGGTGATTTTGATCGCAAGGAACAAAACGCTTTTTGAAGGATCTGTTTTCAATGTCAATTCTGTTGTATTACATGCTAAATATTTATCTTGGGGTGGTTAATTTATATCTTGGAAGGGTAGAAGGACAAAGTTTAAATTCCAAGACTGACTGAATTTCCCTTTAGGTTGTATGATGTCTATTTAGATAGGGTACTCTTTTCCCTCTCTGGGTCTTTTTTTCATTGGGTTTTGGCTTAGTGAAGTTTTAACGAGACCCCGTGATCCCCATGTGTTCCGGAGTGGGCCAGCAAGCCCAACAAAGTACCACATCAAAAATGGGCCAGCAGCCCAAACCAGCGAAACAGCCCAACTCGGCCCGAGTGCTATCCTGCCTAAAATCATGCCG
Organism: Oxytropis ochrocephala; assembly: GCA_020916435.1. Classification (NCBI taxonomy): domain Eukaryota; kingdom Viridiplantae; phylum Streptophyta; class Magnoliopsida; order Fabales; family Fabaceae; genus Oxytropis; species Oxytropis ochrocephala. Next base: position 31,152,215 of record CM037095.1, read on the forward strand.
CCGAAGAAACCTACTACGCGGGCATCATCACAACTCAACCCCTCTGGGCAGGATGCTCGTCCACAGCATACCCCAAAGGGCATGCCTCAAACCATTCATGAATCGCAGGACAACCCTCGCCAGGAGCAATCGGTGCAGGGCGGACGAGGGCCGGAGTTGCAGCCCGTCTGTTATACCCCAATTTTGTCTGATTTCTTATATCATTGTAATATATTTTTTATTTTATTAAGTAGTGTATGTGCAACAAACGTTTCTATGTACTCAAGTAAAAGATAAGTAGCTTGTGCATATCAACCACAATTAATATAAAGTTGAAATAAAGATGCATGATTTGATTCTAGGTCAATCATCCCACATGTTATTTTCTTTTGACCCTCTTTGAGTAATTGAAAAAGCAAGTGAAGCAAAGCACAAAAGCTTACAAAATAAGAACAAAAAGATGAATACCCAAATCTGCAGCTCTATTGCGAAGGCATTTTCTCTCTCCTCGGACCTCTTTTCGACGATCCGAACGGTGAAAGTGGAGATATACGTCTCACGAACCTACTGTCGAAAAATGAAGATGATCCAATGGTTAACGAATCCGGAATCGCACTTTTACGGTGAGGGGTTTGAGAAAAACGGACCAAAAACTGAAGCTATTGCGAAGGCAATTTCTCTCTCCTCACACCTCATTTCGACGATCCATACGGTGAAAGCGGAGATATATGTCTCACGAACCTGCTGTCAAAAAAGGAAGACGATCCAACGGTTAACGAATCGGGAATCGCAATTTTACGGTGACAGGTTTGAGAAAAAAGGGAATTGTGTCTTAAAGGGGAATTGCTTTCTATACCTTGTTTTAGTCCCACATTGCTCACAAGAAACAAGAGCTCCCTAGCAATTGGATATAAAAGGGGTTGAGAGGTGAAGATTAGATGGGGTCAAAATTGCTCACTAAAAGTCCGTCTTTGATCATTTGGACGTTTTGAGTCGGCTTTCCGATTCTCAAAGCGGTTCTGCCGGTTTTGGGGTCAAAATGGACTAGATACGAGTCCAGTTCACGATTGACCTGGTCAGACTGCTCGGTTCGGTTCGGAACTCGTCGAGTCCAAGTTAGTTTTGTATTTATTTTGTTTATTTTTATGTACATATTTATTTATCATTTATTTATAATATAATCTATTTATTTATTTATTTATTTATTGTTTATGTATATATCTATTCATATTTATTTATGTATATAGTTATTTATTTATTTATTTTTTTAGCCTAGTCTTTATTAATTATCAGTTTTTGTCTTTTTTTTTTATTTTTATGCACAAATTAGTTTATTTCTTCAAAAATCAAATAAAAGACTAAGTCGGTTGTACAACCAGGGTTAGTCATCATCCTAGGACCAATGAGTACATGATGATTCGATTAATCCTAATAACTTATAAGTAAATAATTAAATCATTTTTCCTAAAAATAGGGGACTAAGTCGGTTGTACAATCGGGTTAGTCAGCGTTCTAGAACTAATGAGTTGTACAGTTCAAGAGTTCTAGAATACCTATTCTAAAACCAACTCACCTCACATCAAACAAACTTCTTTCATAAAACCTCAAAAATACTTTCAAAAGTAGGGGACTAAGTCGGTTGTACAATCGGGTTAGTCAGCGTCCTAGGAATCAGTGAGTTGTACAGTTCAAGGAATCCTAGGACCCCTACACTAAAAAACACCAACCAACAAACCTTTTTCAGGAAGAACTACGTAGCTTTGATTCCTCCATTGAATCCAGAGGTACGTAGGAGCAAGAGTCCACTCTTGTCAAGCACTAAAAATAAAAGGTTTAATTAAGTCTTTTCTCTATAAATAAAAGGGTAAATGTTAATGAATCGTAACTAATTAGACAAAGGATGTCGTGGGGTGCTAATACCTTCCCCGTGCATAACGACTCCCGAACCCTAAACTCAGCCTTATTATAAACCTAAAAGGGATTTTCCGAATTTGCCCTTAAACTAGAATTTGGTGTGGCTTCCTTTGACCCCTTTCGAAGAATCCTTTCGGATTTTTAAATTGCGCTCTGATTAAGCGACTTCAGCTGGGAATTAACTTTTTAGAGAGTCAAAACCTAGTCTAATTAGTTGTAGGATTAATTTAATTTAATTTTTACCATTCTCTTATTTATTTTTGAATATTATATTTTTATGTGATATGATATGTGAACCTTACGATAGAAGACGATATTTTGTATGAATGTTGTTCTGTTTGGAGCTTTGGGTTATTTTGAATTGCTCCTACACACACTTCACTTCTACACTTCACACACATGAGAAAAGTCCTCTACCCAGACTCGAGCGTAAACCTAAGTTAGAACGAGATTGTGTAGTGATGGCCTGCGGGACGTACGTCTCGTTGGGTGCTCATGAAAATCTCACCTAGAGTTTGATTCCTTTTAAGGATGCTATCCCTTCTAATAGCTTGCCTATTGTTGGGGTCAGTGTTCTTGACTAGGGTCCTTGGCTCTAAGAACTTTGTGTAGGATTCTTTAGAACTACCCTTGTGAGGCTCACTATAAAAGTATTCTTAGACTCACTCCGTAATATACCTTTCTAGGGTCACAAAGAAGCTTTGTACTATTGCATTCAAACAAATGTTAATGCATACCGTCTTTTATTCAAAAATCCAAAAAAATAAAAAAAAAACAAAAATTGTTATTTCCACAAGTTTTAGAAAATATATTACATACATTTTTTATTTTTCTTAGCATTACAAAAATAATAAAATAAACATCTTATGTTGCATGCATTTTTATGACCGCCAGGGAGTTAAAAAACTTTATTTTGGAGAGAAGCCATGCATGCTAAAGTCAAAATCAAACTTTGTACTTTACTCTCCAAATAAAAAGCTTATAATTCCCCGACGCGATAGATAAACCACACTTTCATATTCATTCACTCTCATTCTCATTTCATGCACATTTTATTCATTCGCATTCTCATTTCATGTACATTCACATACTTACATCATGCATCAAAAAGTGAGCATAATTCTTATTCTAAAAAAAACTTTGATGAGAGATGAGGCGTTTGTGAGAAATAAATCATTCTTTTTTGAAAAAAGTTTAGCCATACTTAGTTGCGAGGTCAATGTGTTTCAAGGCACTCAATTTTTTTCAAATTAACAGCTCGTTCACACTTTTTTTCAACAAAGCATTGCATTTCATCCACCCCATGATGAATGAACGAAATGGTCCACCAAAAATTTCTTTCATGTTAAAACTGATGTTAACTCTCTATGAAGCATTCGTGTAGTGATTTGTGTGTCACATGTGTCTTCATTCTTGTTTGAGTCAGTTAATGTCCCTACATTGTCATCATCCCCCGTCCAAGTCTTATCCCACCACGACCACCATAATGTACATACTCCCCTAACTAGTCGACTTTTTGGTTTGTTCTCACTATTGAAATAACACTTGAGACCCTCACACTGGGGCAAATTTGTGATCTCCAAAATACCTTGTCAACATTGTATTATTCCCTTGGTGCAAGTCCTTTACAAAAAAATCAAAAAGGCCCGTTAGGTTGAAAACTCGTAAGAGCGGCCTAAGCAAAAATTAGGGCACACAAAAAAGGAGAAATAAAGAAAAAAGAGCAAGTATATAAAATAAGTAAATTATTGTCTTTAAGTTATTTTTTGAGAAAACAAGCAATCATAATTTGAAATGAAGTTGAACCATCTTTCCATATCCTCAAAAATCCTTTACCACCCACCTTAAGCCAAAAATCCTAAAAATCTCTCAATCACCTTAGACAATGATCGATTCCGCATAAAAAAATGGTGCATCACTTTTATCAGCTCACTCAGCCAAAAAAGAAACAAAAAGCACAAAAGAGTGAAGTCAAAAAAGTGATTAAAAAATCCCAAAAAAAACAAATTAGAAAAAACAAAGACAAAAGTAGTACAAGTCGTGAGCTGTTGCTTCACACTATTAAAGCATAAAGAGATCCTTGTCTAAAATAACCTCAAACACTTCTTTTAGCCTCAATATCCTATCCTCCATAAACCCTTAGCCACATTACAATCCTAAACAAGTCCATCCTACCATGAGACACATCAATTACTGTCTCAATAAAACCTCAAACACTCCTTTGAGCCTAACAACCATTTCCTTCATAAATCATCACCCATTAGCCAAGTTACATCACCAAATCATTTGTCCCATCAATCATCAAACACTTCATTGAGCCTAATAACCCCTTCTTTCACAAACCACAAACCATTAACCATTAGACAAATCATACCGCTCAATAAAAAAATCATCTGTCCCATCAATCCCCACACACTACTTGAGCCCAATTATCATTTCTCTCATAAATAACTAAACCATCGGACACGTTACAACCCTCTAGAGTTCATTCCGATCAATGACTGATTGCTTTTGTTTTCTCAAAATTTTAATTTTAGGACAAATAAGCTTATTTATTTACAATATGTTTGCTAAAAAAAAGAAGAATATATCACAAAAAAAAAAATCTCTCAAAAAATATATAGAGAAAATCAAAAGGCTTGCACTACAAGATTCATTCAAGTTACAATTATACCAAGACAAAGTTTAGTGATCACCAAGTGGTGTTGTCATCATAGCGAAAACTCAAGACTATCATAGTCTGGGAATCATTTTATAGAGAACCAAAAGTTTATACTAGGATCGTCATCGATATCCTAGAGTGGGGCATCCCTTTCACCATCTATTCCATTTGAACTTGGGAAAATTTGTACAGCGTCCATCCCATATCACACCCAGCCTATAGCCATACCAGACAAACTCCAAAAACCCATAGCACTAACTCTGTCACGTTTCACAACCATTTGAAATCCCATTACCAAGTGGGGCAATCCTGTCACCTCTCACCTCACCTACAATTGAGGGGATTCACCCAACACCCATCTCATTCCCTTGTTATACTCACATCCATAAAACTGTACCGGGGCAATTTCTCAATGCTACTACTCTAAGTCGGGGCAATCCCGTCCTTACCATAAATGGGGACAACACCATACTCTATGGGCTGGGACATAATCTCTTTCTTTTCGCCTTTCATTCCAAAGCCAATGCATTCCAATTAATCATCTTCTACGCCCCTAACTTGTCACAACTAGACTGGGGCAAGTTATTCACTCATCGCCATCAGATCTAAATTGGGGCAATCTCACATTTCTTGGCTTGGGAAAACCTACCTTTCATGACCTTGACAAAGACCAGTCAGTCATTCACCCCTTTATGTCCTCACCCTAGGTCTTTATAACACCAAGTTAACTTACTCATTCATCTATACTTGCACTGACATACATCTTTACTAAACAGTGCTTTAGAGAAAGAAAACACAAGTTGATCAAGTGATGCTAAAAATCCACTTAGGCAACTTCGTGGACATAAACTTCGGTCATCATGGGGCATCATAAAAGAAGAAAAAATAAGCGAGCCTACAAATACGGTCAAGTACTTTTTCATATCAGTGTCTGTAGATAACGACCTTGAGATTGCCGAAGTTTGAATCAAAACTAATTTTTCCAAAGAATGATCAATATTCACCCATGCTTCTCGCATCCAAAGTCTCGTATCTTATCATTACAAAAAGTGTTTTGCACCCAATCACTCATATCATCGCATCATGCATGCACCATGGTATTAGCATTCAATCATTTCATTTGCATCATATTCACAATTGCATTTCATGCATTTATTACGTAACAAGCAAAAAAACAAAAAAACAGAAGAGAAAAAAATCATTCCACCAGATACCAATCATTGCACATACGCGTGCACCATTAATTGCATTGCCAAATGAAGAAAGCTTTTCCCTCCTCGGGAAGATGCATTTGTTAGGTGTGCTCGAAAAAAAAAGAGGCAAAAAGCAAAAAACAAAAGAGAAAGGAATCACCCATTTCATCCATTACCCCACCAAAAATCAATTGTTACATGTGCATGCATTACATGTATTGCTTCTGAATTGACTTCAAGTGTCAATACCTATATTTTATTTCTCTAATATCAGCGCTTTAAGCGTTGATCTCATATCATATCACAGATCACCAGGTTGATCCCTATAGACCCCAAGTGGTTAGTTCGCGGTTAATACGCCAAGTGTTAACCGCTCCCTGTTATTCTCAAACCCTCTATTTCCCTCTAAGCGGACAAAATTGGCGTCTATTCTATCTTTATTTCTATTTCTACTAATTTTTTTTTGTAAAATATAAATAAAGAGGGGCAAAATTATTATACCCCAATTTTGTCCGAGAGTTCTTATATCCTTGTAATATGTTTTTATTTTATTAAGTAGTGTATGTGCAACAAGCGTTTCTATGTACTTAAGTAAAGATAAGTAGCTTGTGCATATCAACCACAATTAATATAAAGTTGAAATAAAGATGCATGATTTGATTCTTGGTCAATCATCCCACATGTTATTTCCTTTTGACCTCTTTGAGTAATTGAAAAAGCAAGTGAAGCAAAGCACAAGAGCTTACAAAATAAGAACAAAAGATGAAATACCTAAATCTGCGGCTATAATGCGAAGCCAATTTCTCTCTCCTCGGACCTCTTTTAACGGCCATCCAAGCGGTGAAAGTGGAGATATATGTCTCACAAACCTACACGCCGAAAAATGAAGATGATCAAATGGTTACTTAATCAAGAATCGCCACTAGTGCAAAATAAGGAAAAGAAATAGACATTTAAAGTCACGCGCTCGGATATCCGCCTTGATATAAGGACGCGGTGGCAAACTTGTAATAAACTCGAAAACTTTTTTTAGGCGCGCTAGTTTTAAGTCAAGCGTAAAATATGCGTGACTTCAAAAAAGTGGACGCGATGGCAAACTTGTAATAAACTCGAAAACTATTTTTGTACGCTAGTTTTTAAGTCAAGCGTAAAATATGCGTGACTTCAAAAGTGGAAAAACGTAATAAAAGCGTTCTCGGGTTGAGCGTTCTCGGGTTTTAAGTCGGGTTTTAAGTCAGTGTAAAATTGCTTGACTTCAAAAGTAATAAAAGCGTAAAACACATCAAAACGTTCTCGGGTTGAGCGTTTCGTATTCTCATCGTCTCTCTCGCGTTTCTCTGCTCTCTCTCTCTCGCGCTCTCATCGTCTCTCTCGCGTTTCGGGCAAGAGATCGAGCTTCAGCAAACAATGGTGCATATCTCTCTCTCTCTCTCTCTCGCGTCTTTCCATTTCCCATTTTTCTCGATTCCACGACCATTTCGTTTATAGTTAAAGCGTCAATCTCGTTGATCTGTTTGTTAGAATCTCGTTGGTACAGTCTTTGCAAACAAGTTCAAACAGGTGCTGCAATCCGCAAATTGAAGCTATATTAGAACTTAAGCCATTTTTCAGTTTCTGCTAATCTAGGTAGATTGCAAAATCAACTGCAGCGTATCAAATTATTTCCTCATATAAATATGATAAAGAATAACTAAATATATTAATAAATGTATATGGATAAGTTGTTTAGTCATGAGACAGCCTGAGTAATATCCTGTCTCATTTACTTTCATTCCCTTTCTTTCTAACTTTTTGTTGTTGTTGTTTATAGATGATGGCATCCTGGTCATAAGGTAGTGTGGTTGAGAGATTCTTGATGAAGTAGATTCTCTCATAGACAGATGGTGCTATGGTTGACAGTTTGATCCTAATTAACTTTTTGTTGTTGTTGTTGTTTATAGATGATGGCATCCTGGTCATAAGGTAGTGTGGTTGAGAGATTCTTGATGAAGTAGATTCTCATAGGCATGATGGTGCTATGGTTGGCGATTTGATCCTAATTAATTACCTCAGAAAATGAGGTGCACCACTTTGGAGTGTGGCAAACTTGAGCTTTCACTTAATTATCTTAAGCTTTTAGGACAATAGATCCCTATTTGGCTTAGAATGCAATATGATTGATTGTGTTAAGGATTAGGATTTAGAATGCAATATATGATTGATTTTGTTCTTTCTTTGGCTTCAAACAAATTTTATAAGATTTTCTGATTTTGATTTCTTATTTTCTTTTTTGGTTTTTCAAGGTTTGTGGGCTGAAGTGGTCTATGATAACCATTACTTGGCAATTGGCATCCACAGGAAATGACATAGAGTATGCAATTGCAAAGTTAATCATCTAGCCATTTCCAACACCTAGCTGAATGGAATTCTTTAGATTAGCAAAGTTAATCATTAATCATATATTTTGTGCATCATTCTGTTAACTCAAGTTGGCTTGATTTCCACTTTGAATTCCAACTTTGCAAGCTCATGAAGGTTCTGATTTGGCTTTTAACCTCCACACCACAAATTTGAGCCTCCTAGGTTGCCCTCCACTATTTTCCCTTTCCAGTGAGTCACACATATTAGGAGGATGTTATTACTCAGTCCAAGCAGTACATGTATTATGTTGTTTACATGTGCAAGTGTTTATTATTAAAATGATCCATCCAGAATACTACTTTCAACTGTAACTTGCATTGTTGGTTTCATACCATGGCCAGAAGAAAATAACATATTCCACTAGAAAAGTTCAAGCCGCTCCTATATTGTAATCGTTGTTCCTAATGTTGATGATTGGTTTTTGATTTTTGATTTTTCAGGTTTTTTAAGGAATCTAGTGATGAAGAGAGAGGGCATGCTGAGAAATTGATGGAATATCAGGTGATTGAATTTGACTTTATTTTGTATAATTTTTTTTCAATTATATTATATGGTGTTTTAATATCTTTTTACAGAACAAAAGGGGTGGAAAAGTGAAGTTGCAGACTATATATAGTGATGCCGCTTTCCTTCTCTGTACTGATTGTGTGTGCTGGTGAAGATTTCAATCAGAATAGCCCCAAAACGAAAAGGTAAATGCAGTTCTTGATTACCATGCTTATGCTTAATAAATTTCATCTCACTGATTTTTTTTCTTTTTCATTTCTTCATTTTCCTTATACTAAGCATCGCACGGGTGTGAGGCTAGTGTGTATATATATATATATATATATATATATATATATATCCATCCAGGGGAATGACCAAAAGGCAAAAAAAAAAAAAAAAACTTTGAAGTCAGGCGGGTACAACCCTGACTTTATAATGTAAACACATTTAAAGTCAAGCGACAAAAAGTCTGACTTAAGAAGTCGCCTTAATAGAAGTCACGCCGGCGCGTGACTTTAAAGCTCCTGACATACGAAGTCGCCTTAATAGAAGTCACGCCGACGCGTGACTTTAAAAAGCCAATTTGCGTGACTTTAAATCCCTTTTCTGCACTAGTGCGCACTTTTACGGTGAGGGGTTTGAGAAAAATGGACCAAAAACTGCAGCTATTGCGAAGGCAATTTCTCTCTCCTCAGACCTCGTTTCGACGATCCAAACGGTGAAAGAGGAGATATATGTCTCACGAACCTGCTGTCAAAAAAGGAAGACGATCCAACGGTTAACGAATTCGGAATCGCAATTTTACGGTGACAGGTTTGAGAAAAACGGGAATTGTGTTTTAAAGGGGAATTGCTCTCTCTACCTTGTTTTAGTCCCACATTGCTCACAAGAAACAAGAGCTCCCTAGCAATTGGATATAAAACGGGACTTTTAAGTCGGCTTTCCGATTCTCAAAGCGGTTCTGGCGGTCTTGGGGTCAAAATGGACTAAATAGGAGTCCAGGTTCGCGATTGACACAGTCAGTTTGCTCGCTTTCGGTTCGATTCGGCACTCGTCGAGTCGAGTTAGTTTTGTATTTATTTTGTTTATTTTTATGTACATATTTATTTATCATTTATTTATAATATAATCTATTTATTTATTTATTTATTTATTTATTGTTTATGTATATATCTATTCATATTTATTTATGTATATAGTTATTTATTTATTTTTTTAGCCTAGTCTTTATTAATTATCGTTTTTGTCTTCTTTTTTATTTTATTTTTATGCACAAATTAGTTTATTTCTTCAAAAATCAAATAAAAGACTAAGTCGGTTGTACAACCGGGTTAGTTATCATCCTAGGACCAATGAGCTGTACAGTTCAGTAATCCTAAAAACTTATAAGTAAATAAATAAATCACTTTTCCTAAAAATAGGGGACTAAGTCGGTTGTACAACAAGGTTAGTCGTTCTAGAACTAATGAGTACATGCAGATTCAGAGTTCTAGAATACCTATTCTAAAACCAACTCACCTCACATCAAACAAACTTCTTTCATAAAACCTCAAAAATACTTTCAAAAGTAGGGACTAAGTCGGTTGTACAATCGGGTTAGTGTCGTCCTAGAATCGATGGTACATGCAGTTCAAGGAATCCTACACTAAAAACACCAACCAACAAACCTTTTTCAGGAAGAACTACGTAGCTTTGATTCCTCCATTGCATCCGGAGGTACGTAGGAGCAAGAGTCCACTCTTGTCAAGCACTAAAAATAAAAGGTTTAATTAAGTCTTTTTCTCTATAAATAAAAGGGTAAATGTTAATGAATCGTAACTAATTAGACAAAGGATGTCGTGGGGTGCTAATACCTTCCCCGTGCATAACGACTCCCGAACCCTAAACTCAGCCTTATTATAAACCTAAAAGGGATTTTCCGAATTTGCCCTTAAACTAGAATTTCGGTGGCGGCTTCCTTGGAACCTTTCGAAGAATCCTTTCCCGGATTTTTCGGTCGCTACACCGTCCAACAACAGATCCCGACCGGACTGGTCGAGGCAGGAATTGCAGAGCCCCTGCCAGAACATGTCACCCAGGCATTTCTTCAAATACTCCAGACCAAGAATCAACTCAATGCTGATCGAGATGAGAGGATCTCGCGCTACGAGAGAGGGTCGATGTCGATCCGCCAGCGAACGACCAACGGAGAACCCTCAACACAGGGCCGCCCCTCTCGTAGACATAGGTTGCCTCCTCGAAGGAACGTCCTCCACTGCGGTAGCACCTCCCGTCGATCGCCCGCACACCGAACCAGGGCAGAGAGGTCACCCGCCCGTAGGAACGTTCACAAACTCCTTTCCCTTTCTTACGCCTACGATTATGCAGACTCCAGTTATCACCATGAACCAGATCACTCTTCTTACGAGTCCTCTGGTTCCCAAAGGTCGAGAAGCCGATCCTGGGACTCGTATAATGAGTTTGACGACTATCGTGTGAGTAATCGAGACGCGTCTCGTGCCGTTATGCGATCGAGAGTCTCCATCCCGAGCGACTAAGGGGGCAGCCATCCCAACAACAGCTTTATGGTCCACCAGTTGGCGGTGGGTATTACAGAATGCCGATCGATGGACATGCCTCGCTATGCAGCCCTTTGGGCCGAGCTATATTCCAAACGGTCAAGGACCGTTTACAAGAGAAACCTGGTGTTATCGCATTACGAGGGATCTGAGGAAGCCGCCCAACTTGAATAAGTTCGATGGTCGCGGGGACCCAGACAAACACGTTAGGTACTTCAACAATTACTGCAGTTACAGAGAACTAGGCCCGACGATCAAGTGCCGACTTTTTCCTCAGTCGCTCGATGGTCGGGCGTTAGAATGGTGGGAGTCTCTACGCCCCAACACCATCTCCTCTTGGGAAGGTTTGATCAGAATATTCCTGGCAAATTATATGGCCAATCGATGCCAATATCGGTATGAAAAACACTTGGATACGATTATCCAAGGCGACAATGAGTCGTTGAGAAAATACATAGACCGGTTCAACTCTGAGGCCGACACGATCCGCGTCAGACAGGGATAAGCTGAAATATCTTAAGCGGGGCATCAGGCCGGACCACAGGTTTGCAGAAGAGTTCACGCTAAACCATTACATGGACCTTAACACGTTTCTTCGCAGAGCCAACGACCACATGGCCTACGAAGAAACATTGCCCAGGAGGGCCGCCCGCGTGCGACCTAGAGAAGAACAAGGCAAGCCGATCAAAGCCCAGGAGAACCATCGAGATAATAAGCCAGAGTATCGGCCCAAGAAATACGAGCATCGTACAAGGCTAAACACACTCATTGCTCAGATCTTCTCAGAATGACATAATAATGAATTTGTTGGTGTAAAGCGGCCTGATCCCCTTGTCCTCAGAAAGGGGGCCCGGACGACCAAGAAATATTGTCGTTATCACAAAAGTAAGGGACATGATACGAACGACTGCATGGCCTTGAAGGACGAAATAGAAGACCTTATCTAGAAAGGTAAGTTGAAGCAGTATGTTAGAGCCGAAGGTGCCGACCGGCCTGAAGAGAGAGTTGGGGTGCAACCCGCCCAAGGTAAAGGAAAGGTCGTGGCTACAGAAGCCATTGAAGCGGCCGGGGATAAAGATACCTTCGAAGAGGACATTAGGCAATCTAGAGGCCAAAAGGTCGCCATGGTTATCCATGGAGGGAACCCCTTAGACCGCAAAGAGTCCAACAAGGCCATGAAGAGGAAATGGAATGAGATACTCATGCTCGGTACGACCTCGGCTGCACGACCGGCCTCGAATAGGCCTCCCATCTCTTTTGGAGACGAAGACCTACTCAACGGAAGAATCAATAGCTACGTTCCTTTAGTAGTATCCGCAGTAATGGCAAACACCGAAGTCAGAAGGATACTGGTCGACCAAGGAAGCTCGGCCGACATTATGTTCGAAGAACTGGTTGACAAGTTGAGCGTGGATCGCAGCGAGATTATTCCTCAGGCCGATCCAACTCCGTTGACTGGATTCAATGGGTCGACCACATACCCGCTGGGAACGCTGGAGCTATTGGTCACTTTCGAGGACGACACGAACGGAAGCACTTCGTACAAAATGGTCAAGACAACGTTCTTGGTCCTCCCAATTAAATCATGTTACCAGTGCATCATAGGCCGGCCGACGCTCGGAAAGTTAGAGGCCGTTGCCTCTACAGTCCATTTGAAAACGAAGTTCTACAGCAAGAATGACAAGGTCGTCACCCTAATGGCCGACATGGAGGCGGCCAGGAGAAGCCAATATTTATACCAAGACATCTGTGACGAGCAGACAATAAGTGTTGTCCCTCGGAATCTCGGAGAAGGGCATCAAGTCAATGAGGAGAAGGCTCAAGCAGCATCACAGGCCGTTGACGACCTAATTAAGGCCAACTTCATCAAGGAGATTAAATATACGACCTGGCTATCCAATGTCGTGTTGGTGAAGAAAAAGAATGGTAAGTGGCACATGTGCATTGACTACGCTGACCTGAACAAGGCATGCCCGAATGATGCTTTCCATGTGCCCAACATCGACAAGCTAGTCGATGGCGCCTCGGGCTACAAACTTTTATCCTTCCTGGATGCTTATTCTGGCTACAATCAGAACACCATGTACCCTCCAGATCGCCACAAGACCGATTTCATGACCGATCGTGGCAACTTTCAATACAAGGTCAGGCCCTTCGACCTGAAGAATGCGGGGGCGACCAACCAACGAATGATGAACAAGATCTTCAAGAAACAGATCGGTCGGTTAGCAGAAGTGTATTTGGATGACATGATCATTAAAATCAGGACCGACCAAGATCACGTGGACGACCTGAGAGGGATCTTCGAGGAAGCAAGGAGGAATTCCTTGAGACTAAACCCTGAGAAGTGCACCTTTGGTGTAAGGGCGGGTAAGTTTCTGGGGTTCCACCTAACAGAAAGAGGGATTGAGGCCAATCTTGACAAATGCAGGGCGGTCGCAAATATGAGGCCGCCCACCACAAAGAAGGAGATCCAACGGTTGAACGACATGGTCGCCGCCTTGTCAAAATTCATACCCAAATCCGCCTTTAAGTGCTTCCCCTGTTTAGGCTCTTAAAGAAAGAAGTGGATTTTGAGTGGACCGATCAATGCGAGCAAGCATTGGATTATCTAAAAGCAGCCTTGACTAACCCGCTGATCATGACCAAACCGCTGCCGGGGGAAACCTTATATCTGTACTTAGCAATAACTGATGAAGTATTGACCGTTGTCCTAGTCAAAGAGGGCGACTCAAAGCAGAACCCGGTCTACTTCATTAGCAAAGTATTACAAGGACTTGAAGTTAGATACCAGAAGATCGAAAAGCTGGCCCTTGCGCTTCAGGTGGCCGCCCGTAGATTGAGACCTTAATTCGTGGCCCATTAGGTCGTGGTAAGGACCGACCAACCTATCAGGCAAATTCTTCATCGACCGAATCTGGCGAGGCGCATGATCAAATGGGCGGTAGAACTCAGTTTGGAATAAAGTTTGAATCTAGGTCGGCCGCAAAGGCCCAGGTCCTGGCCGATTTCATTGGGTAAATGACACCAGACCCGGACGACCGATCAACGACGACTTGGACACTGCATGTTGATGGTTCTTTGAACAACAAAGGGAGTGGGGCCAGCCTAATCTTGGAAAACTCAGAGGGCCTCACTCTAGAAGTATCCTTAACTTTTGCCTTCCATACATCGAACAATTAGGCAGAATACGAGGCGTGTATAACCGGACTACAGCTCGCCAAAGAGTTCAACGTCGATCGCGTTGAAATGCATTCAGATTCCTTGCTGGTCGTCTCTCAGATTCAAGAACTGAATGATGCGAAGGACGACGTTCTAAAGAATTACTTGGCTAGAGTGAGAGAACTCCTCCAGCATTTCGACGGGGTGGAGGTGAAGCACGTGCCGAGAACTGAGAATGTACGAGCTGACATCCTTTCGAAGTTGGCCAGCACCAAAGCCCCTGGAAATCATAGAACTTTGATTCAGGAAACGCTAAGTCGGCCGAGCGTCTCAACTAAACCAAGTCAATTGATGGTCGTCCTCTCCGTCGATCAAGAGAAGGACTGGATCGCCCCCATTCTGCATTATATCGTAACGGGGGAGGAGCCAGGCGACCCAAAGCAAGCTAAGTTGCTGAGATTGCGAGCGACCAAATATTCTGTGATCGAGGGAAGATTGTATAGTAGGGGATTTTCATCCCCATTGCTAAGATTTTTGTCGTCGGTCGAAGCCGACCATGTCTTAAAAGATATCCATGAAGGGTTTTGCGCTAGCCATTAGGGTGGCCATTCCATAGCAAAGAACTGGTTCATAAGTGCAAGAAATGTCAAGTGCATGCTGACGTTCACGTCGCCCCTTCTTCAAAACTACAAAGTCTCACCTCCCCTTGGCCGTTCGCCTGGTGGAGGATGGATCTGCTAGGCACGTTCCCATCTGCACCAACCAGTTCAAATTTTTGATCGTGGCAGTTGATTATTTTACGAAGTGGATAGAGGCTGAGCCTTTAGCGACCATAACTGCAACAAAAGTAACCAAGTTCTTTGGTCAGAACGTGCTAGCCCGATTTTGGAGTTCCCCAACAGTTGATAACCGACATTGGGACCCAGTTTGCTGATAAGAAATTCAGAGAAATGCTGGCCGGCCTAGGGGTAAAATAGTGTTTTACCTCGGTCGAACATCCGCAGACGAACGGGCAAGCGGAAGCAGCCAATAGGATCATTCTAGGTGGTTTGAAAAGGAGGTTGGACGAGGCAAGAGGAAACTGGGTCGAGGAGCTACAACTGGTCCTCTGGGCGTATAGAACGACCCCTCATTCATCGACCGGGGAATCACCCTTAAAACTTGTCTATGGGACTGATGTCGTGATACCCATAGAAATGGGCGACTAAGCTGGAGGACGGCCAACCCTCCGACCATGGTTGACAACGACCGAGCAACTCGTGAAGAGTTAGATCTGATCGAAGAGCTATGTACCAAAGCATCACTTAAAGAACAACTGATTAAACAAAAGGTCACTGCTAGGTATAACGCTCGTATTCAAAAAAGGGACTTCTCCATCAGGCAACTTGTCCTTAGGCGTGCAGACGTTGGAAACAAGAACGCTCGACAAGGGAAGCTCGCCCCTAACTAGGAAGGGCCGTACTGGGTCGTCAATAAGACCGGCAAAGGGGACTATGAATTAGAAACCATGGAGCGGGCACCATCCCCAAGACATGGAACGTGGAAAAGTTTAGGAAGTACTATGTCTAGTACCCCCGAGTTGTCATAAACAACCTATCAATAAATGAATATCAGGCGAACGCTCTTTTTCCCCACTTGGGTTTTTTACGGAGGCCCGGCCTTTAAAAGTTTACTTGTAAGTTAATTTCATGCAATGATGTATGCCCGTTTGCTCACCATGCGAGTAGCAGCAGAGCGACTGTCGTGCCATCGAATGGCCCAAGCAAGTGCCAAGAAATGGCCTGCAAATGAGAAAACACCGCCGAGCGGCCTGCAACAAGAGTGGGTCGCCAAAAGGCTCACAAGACCTACGAATGGTCGGCATCGAGAGCCACGAATGACCCAAACGAATAGCATCAAATGTATGGCTGGTCGCTCATCATACACGTAGTAGACGAGCGATCAGGAGGCCGACGACCGGCCTAAAACGAGTGCCTTCAAAAGGCCAACAGAGTGCCTTCGAAAGGCCCTACAGAGTGCCTTCGAAAGGCTCAAATGGAGGCCGACGACCGGCCTAAAACGAGTGCCTTCGAAAGGACCAAATAGAGGCTGACGACCGGCCTAAAACGAGTGCCTTCGAAAGGACCAAATAGAGGCTGACGACCGGCCTAAAACGAGTACCTTCGAAAGGTGCGAACGATTAATAATAAATAAACTTAGACGGATTAAACACAAAGCACAATTCATTAAGAAATAAAGACGCCCGCTCGCAGACGAGTGCCCAAAATATTCAGCCGCTCGAAGGCGGAGCATAGTACTTAAAAGAAATTACAAAGATAACACTGCTCGCAGGCGGGCGAAGGAAAGAGGCTGTCTACTTCTTGGGGCAGCTAAAGATGACCGACCGCTTCTGGATCACCTTGCCTTCATCATCCTTCTTCAGCGGCAAGACAATCTCGTCACCCTCGACTACGTGCTCGGGCTTCACCACCTTGCTGTCATTTTGGATGCCGCGGGCAGCGTTAGGCACTCTCATTTGAGCAACAGCATTGTCAAACTGATAGATGGCCGCTCCTTTTGCCATCCTGGCCACCTCAGCAATCTTCTCAGCAATATTAGCCTCCTTCTCCTCCTCTAGGCGAGCGACCCTGGTTTTGAGAGACTTCACCTGATCGGCCAGCTCTTTGTTCTTGCCCGCCATCTTGGTCTTGTCCTCCACGACCAGCTGCTTATCTTTTTCGGCCGCCGCCAACTTTGCTTTGGTCTCCTCCAGAGAAGTTATTTCAGGTTCCAGCTCCTTCAGTCTGCGTTGGGCGACATCTCTTTCAGTTTTAGCGCCTGGGAGAGAAAATAAATGTCAACGGACGATTTTGAAATCCTCACAAGAAAAACAAGGGACTTACGTGATTGATCGATTTTCAGCGTCTTCAGGATGTTGCTGGCCGACTTGCACAGATCGCCACAAACATTCAGAGGGTCCTTCTCGAAAAGCTCATAGTCCTCCTCAATTAAGTCTTCCAGTTCGAAGACATGAGACTCGACCCGCATCTCTCCTTCCCTCCGCTGCCGCTTGATGGGGGTGCGCCCGTCAGCCACAGCATCCGACCGCCCTTGGGATCCCTCTCCAGCGCTCTTGTTGGGGCGAGGAATGACCTGCCTTTGAGTAGCCTCGTTGGCAGGAGTTTTCTTTTGCCCGCCGGAGAGGGCGAGCTTTTCGAAGGCGAGCCAGTCAGTGCCCGACATTTTCAGAATCTTGCCTGCAAAAAACCGAACGATCAGATAATCGACCAAAGTAAAGGGAATAACCAGAAATTGAAATCTTGGCGAAAGATGTGGACGGAACAAACCAAACTTGGTCAATAACTTATCTCTCGTGTACAGGCAGAAGGGCTTGCAAGGGATGTCCCCTTCGGGGTTCTGGGGGAGCAAGCTAGACAAGTCTTTAATTATGGACAATGTTTCTTTATCTTCGTCGTCCAGCGCGACCACAGAAAAGGTGTACGAGCTCGGTTTAGCTGCAAAATGATCAGGAAGGGTGACCCACTGTCACCTTACCTTTTATATATTGTTTGCTGAGGGACTTACTTCTCTTCATAAAAATGGTGAGACTAGAGGGGATATACATGGCATCAAAGTGTTTCGGGGAACTCCTCTCTTGACACACCTTTTATTTGCAGATGACTGTTTCTTATTTTGCAAGGCTACTGACTGAGAAAGCAGATCCTTGAAAGAAGTGCTGGAAATCTATGAGCAAGCGTCTGGGTAATCAGTCAACCTACAGAAGTCAGAGGTTTTTTTCAGCAGGAATACAAGTCAACCAATGAAGGACTGTGTGATAACTATCCTTGGCGTGACTAAGTTCCTGGGATCGGGTAAATATTTAGGCCTTCCTTCCATGGTGGGTCGCAACAAGAAACAACTATTTGGCTATCTTCGGGATCGTTTGTGGAACCGTATACATAATTGGTCTGGTAGGCACTTGTCTAAAGCTGGTCGAGAACTTTTGATTAAGTCGGTGGCGCAGGCAATTCCGGCGTATTGTATGAGGACTTTCCTTATTCCTACCACTCTTGGGGAGGAAATGGAGCGTATGATCAATTCCTTTTGGTGGGGTTCCAATCGTGGAGCTAGGCGTGGTATTAATTGGCTTAGTTGGGATGGGTTGACAATGAGGAATGAATATGGCGGTATGGGCTTTCGCCACTTTCACGGTTTCAATTTAGCAATGCTAGGGAAGCAAGGTTGGCGTTTATGCACCAACCAGGATGCTATAGTTTCAAGAGTCTTCAAAGCTAAATACTTTCCAACAAGGAATTTTATGGAGGCCCGCTTGGGTCAAAATCTGAGTTATGTTTAGCGTAGCATCCACACTTCACAGGTGTTGGTTAATTTTGGAGCTAGATGGAAATTTGGGGATGGTAATAGTATCGACGTGTGGAAGGATCAGTGGTTGAAAGGGGATGGTTCGCCTAAGGTGACTTCTCATCCACCTATGGGTTTTGAGGATATCACGATTAGCGCTCTCTTTGATGTTGACGGCCGTGGGTGGAACATTCCTCTCCTTAATCACTTATTCAATCCGGTGGATAGGGCGAAAATTCTTAATGTCTTGTTGCATCAAAGACACACTTAGAGCAAGTGTACTCTTTCGCAGAAGTAGTATAAAAGATTATCGTCTCCACAGGGATTAATTAACAAGTACTAAACTAATCGAGATTATTTAATGTTTAGACGAACAAATGTTTGATGGTTGTAGAAACTAAAATAAAAATAAATAAATAGCAAGAATTAAAATACAAGTTTAATAAATGGTGAGAGGCCTAGGATGACGGTTTCACTTGCAAGCTTCGATTCCCCTATGTCTAACCCTACCTGAATTCCCTTATTTTACTTAATTACCAATTCCTTTACTAAAACTATTAATCTGTTTGGTCATTCGCGATTAATATTCATTTTCCTAAATTAACCCTCGTTTGGTCATGCAAGAATTTAAATTCAGGAAAAGCATAAAGAGCAAAAAGGTTGAATGATTGAAAGACTAAATTATGGTTTAGTCATGCCCTAATTATAGCCCCAATTATCCTATAGATCCACCAACTAATTGCAGTACGGTCGCTGATCAACTAATTGACTATGAACATGTAAAGGGTAGCTAATCCTAATCATGGGATAAAAACAATAGGACAATATTAATTAAAATAAAAATAGGAATTCAAACCAGAAATTAGAACATAAAAAGGTCTCTAAGCAAACAAGATTCACCTAAGACCCTAGAAGAGGATTTAGGTATCCATAGTAATTCAGAACAATAAAATAGAAATAGGTTCATGAAATTACAAAGATAAGAATAAACCGGAAATAGAGAAGGTCTTAATCTTTGTCTTCAATCTCATTCTTCTGCTCCAAAGCTCTCTCCTGGTGTCAAGAACGGTACCCAAACTTCTCACACTCACTGTCTCATTGTATCAGGTGCGTGGTTTCTTTGTTGCTGTTTACGGCTTTTTCCAATTCCAGGTGTAGCACTTTCTTTTATAGGTGAAAGCCTAGGGTAACTTGATCACCAAGTTGCTTTCTTTCTTATTCTCCGAGTCATGAATTACGGACACTATTATTTTCCTTTCTTTTAGCTCACGTGATCTCCTTAAATTGAATTGGCCATGTGCCTTTTGATTTGCTTTCCTTCTACTCACCTAACAACTTCCCATAGCCAAACCCTTATCTTCTTTTACATTTCGGCTCCAACCATTAATTCTCGGCAGCTTTGAAGTCTTGGGCCTCCTTCTTAATTCTTTTTCAGCTCATTATATATTATATATATATATATATATATATATATATATATATATATATATATATATATATATATATATATATATATATAATTTAATCTTACAAGTAGCTTTAAAATACACTTTTCAATCTTTTTCATACTTTTTCTATTTCTGCAAAAATAAAGAGCAAAGTAAGTCAATGATTTATATAATTAGTAATAATTGCTCTAAAAGTGACCCAAAAATATCTCTAAAAATACACTAAATTGGAGTTTATCATGTCTCTATTCGATGTAGGATGGTGTGGATTCATTGGTTTGGAACAAAAGCCAAGATGGTTACTATTTGCTTAAGTTGGCGTACTATGTTGCTATGAATGAGCTAATTGACACTACAGATACGAGAGTTGCTGGAAATTGGCACTTGGTTGGGAATCTTAAGGTGCCTCATAAGGTGCGCCTTCTTCTTTGGCGCTGCCTGCGTGGTGTTCTTCCTTGCCGCGCGAACCTTTGTCGACGCCATGTCCCGTGTACGGCAATCTGTGCCATGTGCGATAGTATCATGGAGTCGGAATGGCATCTTTTCTTTGAGTGCCCGAAAGCAGTTGACATATGGAGGGCAGCTGGTTTTTGGAATATCATTGAACCGGTGTTTATAGATGGAGAGGGTTTTAATGTTAGCACCTTTCACCTCTTGGCCACGCTTTCCAATGATGCCAATTGTCACTTTGCTATGTTAATCTGGTGCTTATGGAAACGTCGTAATGAAAAGGTTTGGGATGGAAAAGAAAAAGCCAGCTCAGACTTCACTACAATGCTCTCTTGACTATTTCCTTAGCTGGCAACATGCTCAGAAGACCAAATTAGTTCACACGTCAGGTGGTGCGCAACAGTCATACCTTCCCACGCCTTGGACTTGCCCTATGGCAGGTTCCCTCAAATGCAATGTTGATGCAGGCATTTATGATGATGACAGGTACGCTATTGGCCTATGTCTTAAAGATGCTGGGGGTAATTTTGTGAAAGCGAATACGCTATATGGTTTACCGGGCGCCCTCACCCACAGGAGGCTGAAGCGATTGGTTTGTTTGAAGCTATTGCTTGGTTGCGAGACTTAGACACTCCCCGCGCCACCATTGAGCTTGACTGTAAAGCGGTAGTAGATGGATTACGGGGCTCGCTTAGTCTTAATACTGAATATGACTCTATTTTAAATACTTGTCGCAATCTTTTGTCTAATCTAGAAAACTACTGTGTTTGTTTTGTTCGGAGGCAAGCCAACCTTGTTGCTCACACTTTTGCTAGAGCGGCAAGAAATTTTGAAAAGCATCCAAATCTTTGATCGTATTCCTTCATGTATTGCTACTAGTGAAAAATTGCATAAGTTTTCTTTTGTAAAAAAAAGTAATGAAATAATTAAGAGATTAAAACTAGTGAACAATTTATTGGAAGACTAAAATCACACATGAATTAATTAATTAGTTGATTAATTAATTAATTAATTAATTAATACTTTAATTGCAATGAAGATGGTGACTTGGCAATATTGTTCTCATTATTATTAAATTATCAGAAATTTGTAATTTCTCTATCAACTGGAAACCTTTAGTAGGAGATATAAATAGCTGGCAATACAGATGATATTATCATCATATTATCTCAAGGTTTTTCAACAGAAAGTCACACTCCCTCTTATAATTAGCACTTGTCAATTGAAGAACAATACTTTTTTTTTTTTTTAAATCTCTACATTTGTTTTTTCATTAATAATAAAGGATGAGGTTCCCAACAACCCCAACCACTTTGTGCAACACCATGGCCAAAATTTCTCTAGTAATTATGAAAAACAGCAACAATAGCATATGTAACCACTTGCCTTGTCTCTCAACATTTTCTTCAATTCCTAGTTCGAAGCAACACTATTTCTCTCTATCTCTCTCTCTCTCTCTCTCTCTATATATATATATATATATATCACAAAAGGCTTATATAGTGCATAGATTTAATTCAAGCCATGGCTTCCCTTGTACTTCTGTTGTCTTGTCTCGTAGGTCCCAAAAACAAAAACCAAGCTTCCATTGTTAAGGCAACTTCCTTTGAATCTCTTGAAGATGTTTCAAGTTTTCATGCAAGATGGGAACAACAAAGAGGATGTAGTGACTATGAAAGAAAGTTGGAGGAGGATATTATACAAGAGCCAAAATTTTCTATTCATTTGGTTTAGCTTAGAGATGTGAGTTATTGGTTCAGAAATTATGTACACATTTTAGCTTTAATTACTTATTATCCTAGAAATATGAAGAATTAAAGATTCAATGTTTAATTCATGTCATTTAAATACATATCCACTCTGTTATGTTTTATCCCTATCCCCTCCTTTGTAATTTCTATTTGTAAACTTTGCATATTTTTATATGGTATATTACAAGTAGAACAAATAAAATATGAGGGAACTTACTAATTCATCATTATGAAGTATTAAATAGGCTAAATAACACTTTGGTCCTATATTTTTGCTTTAAGTTTGACCATGTAAATGTTTATAACTTGAATCCTACGAACCATGGAAATGTTCATTCAAATGTTTATAACTTGAATCCTAAACCCAGATATCTTCCTATGAGAAGAGATATAAAGAATGTAGTGTTTATAACTTGAATTCTACGCACTGTTTCTTCTTCTTTCTTCATGTGTTGTTCTGGGTTTGAGGGTTTGGATCTGATGTAGAAGATGAGTTGTGAATGTGAGTTTGATGATGAACAGATGTGTTGTTTAAATTTAGTTTTAATGTTTTTAATTCTGTTAATTTCAGTTTTTTTGTTTTTATAATTTTAAAACTTAATTGATTATGTGTGAAATGGTTTAGAATTAAATAATATATTTATTTTCCAACTTATTTAATGAATGAAATGTCATACATGACACATAAGACGACGTCACGTCAGCAGTTAACTGACAGCGTGACTTCCGTTAAAAAAAACTAACGGCAGAGACCAAAATAAAACGAAAACTAAAGATGAGGGATCAAAACGGACCAAAAAAAAGGTAAAGGACCAAAGTCAAACCTAGAACAAAGATAAATGACCAAAATTGCTATTTAGCCTGTTAAATAATATAACAAATGGTTCACGTAGTCCCAAGTAGGTACCTTAAGGTGAGTTAAGGGATACCAAATAAATTCTAGAAACTAACATCCCTCGAATAATTAACGGTTAACATTTGCCTATAAACGAAATTTGAAATCAATGCACAAATCAAATGATCTACAATTAGTACTATGTTTTTAATATTTTTTATTTATGAATAGTTAAGATTGAACGCGACATAACAGTCAAATTTTTCTTCTCTCTCTTCCCAACAACACCATTGAATCTTAGGCATCGACGCCAATTATCATCGAAAATCATCCATCAACATGATCATTAAAAAATACTACCATGAAGCACCACGACACCTCCTTCCAGCGTCATAATGAGAGAGAAGAGTGATTCTGAATTGTGATTACTATGAATTAGCCAGATCTGATACAAGAGAGTATTTATACAATTGACTCTTGGACGAACCATGTGGGAGCTGATGAGCATGTGTCATCCGTGGGATGAGGGTGGGGAGTGATCGTCGGTGCCCAAAAGTTGGCACGGCAAAGAGCGGCTCTTGGCAGCTTCAAAGTGAAGGGGCGCATGAATGAACCGAATATGCCCCAAAATGAGAGGGATCCATAAGATGTGCAGATATGAAACGGTACAGTTGAAGGAAGACTTAAAAGAATTGATTTTGACTACCTATACCAACAAGATGCATCTTCTTTTCGGGAGCCCTTCCCATAAGAACTCCAAAGTTAAGCGTGCTTCACTTGGAGTAGTAATGGGATGGGTGACCTTCTTAGAAGTTTCCCGAAAAACATGCAAGTGAGGACAACACATGTTACAAAAACGCATGTTGGTTTGTGGGGGCAGATGACAGTTCTGAAAGTAGTCTGGGATGTTACAGTTGAGACACTTGATACAAGAAGGATGTGGTCATGTCTACAAGTTTCTCCAATTCAACATAATCTTATTGCTCACTTACTTCAACTGTGTAGGGGGTACATATTGGTTATGTGCACTTAATTGAACCTACTTGATCATTACTTTTGTGAGAATTCCCTTTTTCCGATTATAAGAGGGATCAATGTTTGTCCCAATCAGGTGTATCAGACCTTTTAGAATGTTTGCCTTTGTGCGTGCCAAATTTGTTGTCAAGCTAATATAGTCGAGGATTATATAAGAAGTTGAATTGCTAGCTCCCTTTCTTTAAGCAATTATGCTGATAAAGTAACTCTTTTCCTTAACTATGGGTTCCCTAACCACTCCAAAGGGCGTATGGATTATACTTTTGGGAAAATATTTGATTAATTTAAGACTATACTACGAGAATTCATAATGAAAAGGGGCATAAAACTTATTGAAAAACAACGTTCGATTGATGATCGTGTGTCTAATACATTTAAAAATCCTAGTACTTATACAAAGTAGTCTATATTGGTCATATCACTAGCCTAAAACTAGCCACAATCAAGGAAATGATTTGTCGGATAAGATTAACGTTTAAAAACCACCCCACTAACTGCCTAAGGCGCATTACGTGGGAGTTATCCACTATAAATCTCCTAGACATGGCAATGTTCGTTATCTTGCTTTGATCTCCAAAGTAATTCACCAATGAGTTTGGTCCATAAGCATTTCTAAAATAAACAGGAATTCAATAACTTCCTCGGCTGAGGATCCATCGGCTAAACCTTCCTGCTCAACCGATCTTCCATCAACAACACCTATGGTTCGGCTGAACTCTTTCTCTATTAAGAACTTATCAACTTTGGGATGTTAACACACTTTGATCGAAGTGAAACTACAAATGAGAGAAGAGCTAAGTGGGACTAGATTTTCTGCTAAATGAGAGAAGAGCTAAATGAGAAACTACAAATGACAGGTAACCACATTAGTTGAGCACCTTAGATTTTCTACATCTTCTTCTCGCCCGCCTTCATCGCCTCAACATGACTTTAAAGATATTAATCATAGTGATGAGTTTAGTGCTCACATCTAGTGGGATACACAGTGGGTTTGTAATTGAACTAGTGCGGTGACCCGTCCGATGGACGGGGCCAATGCTTCAGGTTCTATGGAGAGAGGGGACAATGATTTAGGTTATATTAAAGACAAAACTTAACTTATGTGGCATGATTATTTTGAAACTAAAGTTAAATTTTCAAATGGCATACGTGTAAAAATAGTTATAGAATATAAAGATTGTAATAGTTTTGTTATTTTATGGAAAATTTTAGAACAGAGATAGAAGTTATTGAGATGTTGTTTAACTCAGACTGTACAAATAAATATGAGCATATATTTGCAAAGATGAAAGTGTTTCGTAGTAGGACTGGACAACAAATTGTCGAACAAAAAATAATTTGTGTTAAAGTTAGAATAAATGGTTAGCCCATATATATTAAACAATATTCCGACGCATGAAACACGAACACTACCTAATTTCGTACTTTATGTTTTTTGACAGTAAATTTTTTTTGGTCTGATCAAACCAAGAACTTAGAAACAAACTTTGTATATTTGTACAATCTAAATTTATTTCTGATTCCTAACGCAACCCAAAAAACACTACTTAGTGTCACACTTTACATATTTTGGCACAAAATTAATTTTATATTTTGATACAGAATTAACTTTTTTAAAATAAAATTCGTTATTAAGGAGTAAACTTTGCATATTTAAACAATTAAATTTATTCAGACGCTAAAGTACCCAAAAGGTACACTGTATAGCGTTACACTTTATATAACTTGTTACGAAATTAATGTTCGATTCCAAAAATTTGATTATGGAGGTGCAAATTTTGCTTATATAAATAATTAAAATTTCTATTTAATCGTAAATTACCACTAAAATATAAAACATGAAAGAATAGAGAGAGAGAGAGAGAGAGAGAGAGAGAGAGAAGGGGCATAAAAATATGAAGTGGGAAAAAGGGCAAAAAGAGGGGGGTAGAGAGTAAAAGGGGGGTGGGGGTAGAGGGTCGAGGGTTTGGAGGGAAAAGAGAGAGGAGAGGGGGGGATTTTGGAGGGAAATCATGTAGGTCCCACAAATGGAGACTCTACAAAATGTATATTCTTAGATTAGATATGCTATATTTGACATTTTATATATTATTTTGTGTAATAAATATACTGATTATCATTATGTGTGATTTCTTTTATCATAATTTTTCTATTTTAAAAAAAACTTCTGAAAGGATTATTTTTTTAAAGCAACCATTTTGGAAAATTATTTTTATATGATATACGTATTGTCATATTTCATATGTCAACTTCAAATAACAATAATAATACTATAATTTTTATGACATTATTTATAATTTACAAAGAGTAACAACTCGATTAGAAATTTTTTGAATAAAAGATACAAGTGAAATTTTATGCAAAATCACTTACAAATAAATTTTGCTTTAAATTACCAATAGATTTTGCTGTGAAAATTAACTGTTAAAAATTCGCTGAAAATTATTACCCACAAACGTTTTACCAATGAAACAAAAATTTGCAAGGAACCTCATTCCTACGAGTTTCTAAAAAATTTGCAAGAAATCTAGTAGTGAATCCATCAAATAATACACATCACCTAAAAATAAATATTTTTTCATACTATATATTCACATAAAAAGTTTCGCATATAATTTAGGAAAATTACCCAATTGATTGGCTTGTAAGGAATGTCTCTTATTAGGTTTAGAAATTTGGGATGTTATACTTAAAGCTGGCAAAATGGGCCAGGCCCATAGGGCTGGGCGGGGCTAGCCCGAAAAAATAGAGGGCTTGAGCCAATAAAAGTGAGCTCATGTTTAAATCCGGGCTTTTTAGCCCAACTAAGAAAAAGTCTGGTCTGTACCGGGCTAGCCCAATCGGGCCATGGGTAGCCCGCAGGCCCGTAGATGGAAAAAATAAAATGCATTGATGCCAAAAAGTCCATAATAATTAGTAACACAAATAGCATCGGTGGTGAGAAACACACAAGTAGTTTATTTCTTTAAACATATGCAATACTATTGTAACATAAGTACTATTGTGACATAAAGTAAGCAATGTGATGAAGAGCCTCATAGAACCATCGTAGATTGGAATATGATGATCTTTGGATAATGGAAGTGCGGGAATGAAGATGAAGCAACTAGGCTTTAAAAAATGATATATATTGATTTCTTGGTTCAATTCTTTTTCTACAGCAGTGTTAAGTATTGTTTGACACTGTTCCTGGGTGTATCAGCAAATACGAGAGTCGCCAGCGGCAATTGGGCTGCTGGCCCACCCATCATGACGAAGCCCAAACACGGCGCTTGGAGCGCAATTCTCGCCGGCGAAAACTTCGCAAAGCGGTCGGACCTCGCGGTATATATCGCCATTCACACATGGCATCAGTGCACGTTCTCTTACCTTGTGTTATCCCGCTGCGAGCGACCTCTTACTAGATCGTCGGAGTGTCTTTGCGGTACCACCCGAGGTGCTCAGCGTGAAGCCAGGACCGGTCCTTTCACTCATTCAACGACCGGCCCATTCAACGAAACAACAACTACTTCAACACTTCATTGGTCAAGGTACGATCAGACACAAAGTGGTGTTAAACATTTTCATTATACAATGCCATAAAATTTAAATAGCCCACACATACTTGTATTTTTTCAAAAAAACATTATTTTTTAATTAAATTTGTGTATAATGCGGGCTAGCCCGAAAAGCCTGCAACCCACATAGGGCTGGGCTTGGGCCACAAATATTGAGCCAGAATTTCACCCTGGGCTTTTTGGCCCATCTCGTAAAAGCCCGGACCTATTGAGGGTCGGCCCGATGCGGACTCGGTAGCAGATTTTGCCAGCTCTAGTTATACTACATGGAATTTAGTCAATCTAAACTTACATCATATTACAGATCATTAAATTTTTGTGCTCTTTTAAGAAAATATTGATCAATTCGAAATTCAACACATAAAGTAGTTGCTCACACAACACAAACACAACTAATGTACAATGTTAATTCTACAATACATTCAATTTACACATAAATAAGTTGTCACCTACTAGTGCATTATTTCTACCATAAATTTTCCGTGGTCTATTTTGTGATCTTCCCCTTTTCTTTCATGAAAGGTTGGAAAATATATGTATCACCTAAAAATAAGTATATTATTCTACTAAATATTCAAATAAAACTAATGTTTCTTTTATTACTTAGGAAAATTACCCCATAGATTGGCTTGCGGGGTAACTTCTCTTATAGGGTTTAGAAATTTGGGATTTTGTACTATATGCCTTTTCATCAATTCAAACTTACATCATTAATGTTCATTAACTTTCCATGCTCTCTTTGAGAAAATACTGATGAATTTGAAATCCAATTAATATATATAGTAGTTATAACATTAAAAACTCCTCTTCTGTCATGTACCATGTTAATTTTACAATACATTCAAAACATTAAAAATATGTTATCACCTATTGGTGTATTATTTATACCAATAATTTTCCTATCGTCCCTTTTGGTTTGTTCCTTTTCTATCATGAAAGATTAAAAATAATGGAAAGTTGTTAAAAAAATAAAGAATTCTTATGATTGGAATTTTTTTTATGTGACCTCCTTACTAAGTGTGCTAAAGGGGCAAACATAATAAATTATGTTCTAAAGATACTCTCATTAATGATTTTATTTTTTGGAAGAGTTTTTTACAACTCCGTTATTTAATTTATGTAAGGAGAGCATGAGGTTTATAATTTATAGGCCTAAATTATTGAATGATAAAATCTTTTACTATTTGTTACATGCAAAGAGGGGAAAGTATGGTTGTAACTCTCAAGTTTGTTTGTTGTATGGTTCTATTTCTTTCCCCAATTCTTGTTGCAACTAACGATTACGGTAAGCCATTTTGTCATCGTTTTCAGTTTTTCTTTATTTACTATGTTCAACAATAGGTAAATGTCTTTTACATGGGAGTAATAGCAAGTACTAGGGTACTCGAACCTAATACACTGAAACTTAGAAATTAATTAATTTTTAAACAAAGTAGTGGTTAGTTACACCAGCCTAATATAGTATATAATTCAATCTTATATCATCTTTACTAACGAATGAGCCCCACAACTTATTTTTAGTGTTATTCAAATTCATCATCACATAAGTATGTGCTAACCTACTATAGATTTTTCATCATTTTCAAAATTGTTTATTTAATCCGTACACATGAAATTAATTTTATCTCCTTTTAGTAATATTCTTATATTTTCTTTCACTTTTCAGGGCCTTGGTTAACAAATCAGCAATTTGTTCTTGAGTGCTACAATACTTGAGTTCTATAACACCATCTTTACACAAATTCCTTAGAAAATGGTACCTAACATCTATATGTTTGGTTCTACCATATAAAACTGGATTCTTGGATATCTTGATAGTAGAAACATTATCACACAAAACTGTCAAAGGACCATTTTGTTTCATACCCATTTCTTTTAAAATTCTCATAAGCCATACACCTTGACACACACAGTAGGTTGCAGTTACGTATTCATCTTTTGTTGATGAAAGAGTCACAATGGGTTGCTTCTTTGCAGCCCAAGACACGGCTCCACCACTCAGAGTATACACAAAACTAGTAGTACTCTTACGATCATTTATATCTCCGGCATAATCACTATCACAGTATCCCCTAAGCTCATAATCTTGTCCATTTCTGTAGAGAATCCCCAGTTCAGTACTCCCCTTTAGATACCTCAACACTCTCTTTGCAGCAACTAAATGGCTTTCAGTAGGATTATCCATAAATCTACTCAACAGACTCACTGCCTATGTCAGATTTGGTCTGGTAGCATTCAAATACATTAAGCTACCAATCAGTTGTTTATACTCAGTAACATCTACATTCTTATCATCAATGTTTCTGCACAGTTTGGTTCCAGTAACCAGAGGATTACCAACTGCCTTGCTTTCAAGCATCTTAAATTTACTAAGAATTTCAGTAGCATACCGCTGTTGCACCATGAAAATTCCTCTAGCATCTTGTGTGATTTCAACTCCAAGGAAGTGCTACATCCTTCCTAAATCTGTCATCTCAAACTATCTCTGCATGGAGTCCCTGAAATCACACATCATCTTGCTGTTATTACCCGTATACAAGACATTATCCACATAAAGACTAACAATGATTAAATCACTATCATTTCTAGCTTTTGTGTTCATGAGGGCATTTCTTTAAGCTTTCATTAATGAAGTTGCTGTACCAAGCTCTAGGAGCTTGTTTCAAGCCATACAAAGCTTTCTTCAATTGATAAACCACAAATTCCCTCCCTTTTTTCTTGTATCCCTCTAGTTGCTCAACAAAAACCTTTTCTTCAAGCTCTCCATAAAGGAAAACACTTTTCACATCTAATTGGTGAACACTCCACCCTTTTTGAGATGCCAAAGCTAGAATACACCTAATAGTGTCCAATCTAGCCACCAGACAAAAACTTCTTCATAATCAACCCCATACTGCTGAGTATACCCTTTGGCAACTAAGCGGGCCTTATACTTTTCTACCTTCCCTGCCTCATTATATTTGGTTTTGTAGATCCATTTCACTCCTATTAGCTTTCCATCTTTAGGAAGGTTAGTTAGGAACCAAGTGTTATTCTTTTCTATGGATTGAATCTCATTATCCACGGCTTTTCTCCACCTATCATACTTAACAACCTCTTTGAAAGTAATTGGATCACCACTATTCTCAACTATAGCCAAGATGTGAACATTTTCTTCCTCACAGTTTTGATTATCACATTCTAATTATGCAGTGAGGACATATTCATCTAAGTAGGCTGGTTTTTTTGATTTGTCTTCCAGTTCTAGATACTAAATCATCATTCTCATTATTTTTAGTTACGATTGGGTCTCGGGCTGCAGGTAGTATATCGTGAGCATCATGTTGCTCTGATTGTTCTGTAGTGTTGTCATGCTCATTTTCCCCTTCAACTTGAGCTTTCTCACTGTCATTTTTGTAACACCCCTAATTTCATTAATTTCGCATTAAGAAATTAACGAGTGATTTATTACTCGAGTAGGTAATAAATCAAGTCACAGATATGAGGTTGTCGCAAAAGCAATTTATAATTGCTAAAGTATATGATTTACTTGTATTGCTGTTTGAAGTTTGTGATAGTGTGTGATTTCCATTGGG
The DNA here is from genome assembly GCA_020916435.1 of Oxytropis ochrocephala. NCBI lineage: Eukaryota > Viridiplantae > Streptophyta > Magnoliopsida > Fabales > Fabaceae > Oxytropis > Oxytropis ochrocephala. The sequence continues at coordinate 31,183,564 of CM037095.1, forward strand.
TGGAGTAAGGAGTAACTAGAGGGTGTAGGAAGAAATTTTGTCTAACTCCAACTTGGCCCAAGTTAAGGCCCAACCCATTTTACCCAAAAAAAAAAAAAATAAAAGAAAGAAAGAGACAAGAAAGAAAGAAGGAAACGGACTGAGAGAGAGAGAGAGGAAGGAAAGTAGAAAGAAAAGGAAAAAAAGAAGAATCGAGAAAGAAAGAGAAGAGGAAGCCGAGAGAGAAAGGAAGAAGAAAGGAGGAAAAGAAATGGAACCCGAGAGAGAAGAAGGAGAAGAGGAACGAAGGGAAGAAAAGAAAGAAGAAGAAAGAGGAGAAGCAGAGAGAGATGAAGGAAGAAGAAGAGGCGATGGGTATGGAGGAAGAAGGAGGAAGATCTTCCTCAAATCAACTCTAGGTAAGGGGCTTTTTACCCCATTCTCTCCAATTTTTCATCCTCTTTCCAATAGTGTAAGTTTCATTACTTGATTCCTTCTCAATCTCATTTTACCATTGTTGACCTATTCAAGCTCAAAGTTGGGAATTTATGGAGTTTTGAGAAATTTGTGGGTGGTATGATGATTATGAAGGCTTGGGTTTCGATTTGGATGTAGTTGGAGCGAATTCGGAGCATTTGGGCGAGTTCGAACAAATTTGGGGTTTCGGGACGTTCGGCGTGTTCGTGTACGGGTTGATCGAGCCGGAGAGTTTCGGTTTCGTGATTTTCATCACGATAGAGTAGGTGAGTAAATAATGGAGACTATAATAAGTCTGGTTTATTTCTTTAAACTTCATTTATACCTATATAACTAAAGTTGCTCTATTTTGTTCTTGAAATATGATCAAGTGATAATTTTGAAATGCTTTGATTTATTTGAGGGAGATGGTAATATCGTGTTCTCGTTTGATAATTTTAATGTGAGAACTCTGATGGATTATTTTAAGAACATTGGATTTTCATATTGTCGTGACTCTTGGATTTCAAGTATTGATGAATTATTATGTGGTACATATTTGATTTGATGTTTTGGAGATATATTCTGAACTATCGATTTATCATATTCATTGTTGGTTCGAACCTTTATAAGTATGACTTGATGGCTTTTGGATATCTTTGAGGCGGGGAGCCTATTATTGATCTTTTGAGGCGGGGAGCCTATTATTGATATGTGAGGCGGGGAGCCTATTATTGATCTTTTGAGGCGGGGAGCCTATTATCGATATGTGGCGGGAGCCTATTATTGATCCTTTCAAAAAGGAAGCCTAGTATTGATATGTGAGGCGGGGAGCCTATTATTGATATTTGCAGGCGGGGAGCCTATTATTGATATTTTCTGGCGGGGAGCCTATTTACGTTCTGTATAAGTGTTACCTCTTGTTTTATATGTTTTATGCGATTTACTTTATGAAACTATCATTTTTGTTAAAATCATTTTGCAATTTATATTATCGTGTCCCGCTTGTTATGTTCCTTATTATTTACTCACTGAGTGGTGACTCACCCGTCTCTCTTATATGTTTTGATTCCTATCATATCGAGAACCGAGTACATCTTCTAGAGTTGAGTCTCTTATTTCTAGGTGATGCTCCCTTCTTGTTTCGGAGGGCCGTTGCTTATGTTACCTATATTTTCTACTATATCCATATGTATTTGGTTTGTAAAAATCTTTAGAGGCTCTGTTGCATTATGGGGTTGTCTTATACTAGTTACATGACACTCTGTTGGCCTCTCTGAGGACCGATCTATGTTGGTATTTTGTGTTTTGATTATACAAGGATATATAAAATTTTGGGATGTCCATATTTCAGAGGAAGTTCTGCCGAATTTTTGTTAGGAATTTCTTCGAAACATAGACTATTATAAGTTTAATATAATGAGCCAGGGATCTTTAGTAGAGTCGTGATTGTGATAATGTACCCGGGCATTATCACCTTTGGGACCCTATTAAAGACCTCTTTAGGATGGTCCATTTCTCTTCCAAAGTCTCAAAAATTATTCCATGTGTTGTGAGTCACCATTGGTCCTATTCCCTTGTTATTCGTTAGTTTGAAGGTTGAAAAATATGAAAGAAAAGTCTCTTTAAAATCTGTCCAGTTAATTAGTGAGGTGCAAAAAGGTTTGGAATTGGAATGTTATACTTGATTTCCACTCTACTTAGAAATTTGATGGTTTTTGACTTTGATGTTTTGAATTTATTAATGTGTTGATAATAGTGAAGAAAATGAGGACAAGTTGATTCTACGAATAGATATGGATTGAAATGGAGAATACATTTATACTAGTAATCGAAGGACCAAGGGGATGATGAATGAGCTCCTTGGCATTGTATTGGTTTGTCATTTTATCGAATTAATATGATGTGTTTAGTTGCGATCTTTGATTGATTTATAGTTATTCATATTTGATTATAAGAAGTACATATGGTAGGGATTGAGAAACTCACATAGATTATAGCTTGATTATTATTTTGATGAAGGTGTAATGAGGACTTGTTCATGTACATATCTTCAAGATCCTATATCTACGAACTTGATTTTTTTAAGACTATAGAGGAAGCAGAGTTGTGATAAATTTGTCATGGTAAAAGATACAATTGAGTATTGGAATTTTGAAGTTCGGGAGATCGAGGAGTAGAAAGCGAATATTAGGAAAATATGATCTTATGGGAATCCTTGTTAGACTTTGTTCCCTATTATTTTCACATGATTGATATATGATATATCCAAGCATAGACATCATTTGAGATGCCATTGATGTAGGAGGGTACATGTCTACACTTATGGTTATGATAAATTCGATTGGTGATTGAAATTCTGATTACTAAGAGAAATATTTGTACATATCAATAAAGAGACTTATTTTCAGGGTGGTTAGTTATGGATGCTTAAAGTTGGATACAATTGGTAAGAGGATAAGTTTTGATGGTTGATATTTGTTGCCTTCAAACATGTTGGGATCAACTAAGTTGAACATAAATACCTTAGTTTGGAATTAGTTAAATAGTATAATACATTGAAAAAGTATCAAGAGCACATCTTGTGTGTTATTAGTTGAGTTGGATCATAGAATTAATTTTTAGAATTGTAGGACTTGATCAAAATTATTCAAGGACGATTAGTGGAGGTATCAAGTTGTGTATAAGTAATGGCGAGAAACGAAGGTTGAAAGCTAATATTTAATTTTTATTACGAACCAGGATGTCGTGGCGAAAAGGTAATAGATTCTAAGAACTTATAGCAATTAATCATGGTTTGAGACCTAATAGAGGACTGTTAAAGGAGGAAAGGTAAGATTATTATTTTTGGATACTAGCGTTTTTACCGGATGGATGTCTTGGATATGAAAATGTTTCAAGGATATTTGAAATGTTACGTGATCATAGACAAAGAAAAACAAATTATACTTAGATGGAAATAAACTCAGATGGCATATCTAGATGTGAATATCTCTTGTAACTAAGTGACAAAAAGGGACACCGGAATTGGAAAGAGAAATATAGTTGAAGCAAGGTTATGGTGATTGATGATTTCAATGTTACTGATTGTAACCTAGAAAATTGAAAACGACATTAAGTACTCACCTTATAAATTTATAAACTAAGAAAGAAGATTAAGTTGTTGAGCATGTGAATGTTGAAGCTAAACTATGTGAAAATTTCCAAAATGTGAATCAGTTAGATTATGGTGGAAAGTGTTATACAGATAAGGAAGTATCTATATGGATATGTGGGAGCAAGTTCTTTTGAATACTCGAGGGAGAAGAAATATTTTTGCTATAAAAATTGGAAGTTGATAGTTTTGGATATGTCTAGTTAATGGCAAAGGTTATAGTGAGATTCATCTAGTGTACGAAGGCTAGAGGCGAAAATAAGATATTCCAATTTGGGCATACATAAGTGAGAGGCTACAAATTAAGATGATGCTATGGAATTAGATTTGGAAATCTATTGATCTTGATTTAAATTTGTTGAGATATAGAGATTATTTGATTAATTATAGTTTAGGTGGGTTGGTGCACTAGTAAAAAAAAAAAAAAAAAGCATATGACGAATAGGTCTTGTAAATTATGTAGAGAAAGTACTCTTGATCTATGGTTTTAGGTTAGAAGAGGAGGGTAAGTAAGTAAGATTAGGAGGAAGTCAAATCTTCTAAAATTGACATGGCATGAAGTTGTGGTTGTTACATGTAGCAGTTAGTGAAGCTTTATCTGTTTGGAATTCTGTAATAGTTTATGAGTAAGTGGTACCTTCCTAGTATATGGTATTGAATTTTGGACTTTGACACTAAAATGGTACTATTTTATTATGGAATTTAGACGGAACACAATAAAGTTGAAATTGTGTGTTATGGACGTCGAGAGTTTATAGGCTTGAAAGAATAAATTAGGAATTGGATCGAATTTGATGTTTGACACCACAAGAGTGAATTATGAGAAAGAGGATCATTGTTTGCACAAAACCAAAAATAAAAATAAAATAAAATGATGCAAGATATTTTTGTGAATCATGATGCGGAACCTAGATAATTAACGTAACTACAAGATTCTAAGTTGTACAAATTACGGATATGGGAATGAGTATCTAAGGTAGTCTTTTTAGTAAGATTGTAATATGATGGTGAAGCGGTGTGATTCACTATATAAATGGTATAAGATGAATGGATGAGATTTGGATAATGACAAAAGACAATTTCTAGGTTTCTGATTGGCTGTCAAAACAATATTTGCCTTGAGTTACATGTTATAATTTAGTCAAGTTGGATGGAAGGAGTTGAGTAAGTCAAGTCTTGTTTGGATTTGTAAGTATTAGGTCATATAGTGGATGTTCAAATGTAAGAATAATTGCAGGAAGTTTGTACTAATATAATGGTAGGCTATCTCATCGACCTTTTGGTCAATGATATATCATTTACCTAGTCATAGGAATATGATTTTGATTATTAGAGGTTGAGTTGTAAGATATTGGAGAAACTTTGATATGGTGGATTGACTTGGACAAATTTTGATATGACATTTTAGGGATTGTTTAGGTTGTGATCGATATTAAGATCGGTGTTACGCTAGCGGGTAATTATGTTAATAGTGCATCTAAATGGATAATATTTTGGAGGTCCGGATTTTAAATGGCATCATGGAAGAGGAAATCTCATAAGTTTATTATCGAAGAGCTTGTGGATGGCTATGGTCTATTTGATGATTTGAGTTAGGTGAAGAGAAAGTTGGCAGATTTAGCACAAGAGTTTTAAAAGGTTAAGGTTATTAGAGAAAGATTAGTAGCTGCACTGGAGCGAGGCAAAAGGCTTATTTGGACCGTCGTGATCAAGAGTTAGAGGTTATGAAAGATGACCAGGTAGTGAGTGAAGAAGTTTGGAAGGAAGGAAAACGTAAGACTCGGGTAGGCGAAAGTTTGTCTTTTGAAGAATAGTCTTTAGTTATCGTAGATCGGTAAGTGAAGAGTTCGCATGATAAGTAGATTGCTTCTATTAACCAAATTCTAGACGAATCATTCTCTTGTGGATTCTACTTGGGAACTAGAGGAAAAAAAAATGGAGCGATATCCGCATTTATTCGAAGGTGAGCAAATTTCGAGGACGAAATTTTTATAAGTGGGGAAGAATTGTAACACCCTAATTTCATTAATTTCGCATTAAGAAATTAACGAGTGATTTATTACTCGAGTAGGTAATAAATCAAGTCACAAATATGAGGTTGTCGCATAAAAGCAATTTATAATTGCTAAAGTATATGATTTACTTGTATTCTTTGTTTGAAGTTTGTGATAGTGTGTGATTTCCATTGGGTAGAGTAAGGAGTAACTAGAGGGTGTAGGAAGAAATTTTGTCTAACTCCAACTTGGCCCAAGTTAAGGCCCAACCCATTTTACCCAAAAAAAAAAATAAAAGAAAGAAAAAGAGACAAGAAAGAAAGAAGGAAACGGACTGAGAGACAGAGAGAGAGGAAGTAGAAAGAAAAGGAAAAAAAAGAAGAATCGAGAAAGAAAGAGAAGAGGGAAGCGAGAGAGAAAGGAAGAAGAAAGGAGGAAAAGAAATGGAACAGAGAGAGAAGAAGGAGAAGTGGAACGAAGGGAAGAAAAGAAAGAAGAAGAAAGAGGAGAAACCGAGAGAGATGAAGGAAGAAGAAGGGCGATGGGTATGGAGGAAGAAGGAGGAAGATCTTCCTCAAATCAACTCTAGGTAAGGGCTTTTACCCCATTCTCTCCAATTTTTCATCCTCTTTCCAATAGTGTAAGTTTCATTACTTGATTCCTTCTCAATCTCATTTTACCATTGTTGACCTATTCAAGCTCAAAGTTGGGAATTTATGGAGTTTTGAGAAATTTGTGGCTGGTATGATGATTATGAAGGCTTGGGTTTCGATTTGGATGTAGTTGGAGCAATTCGGAGCATTTGGACGAGTTCGAGCAAATTTGGGGTTTCGGGACGTTCGAGCGTGTTCGTGTGTATGCGGGTTGATCGAGCTTGGAGAGTTTCGGTTTCGTGATTTTCATCACGATAGAGTAGGTGAGTAAATAATGGAGACTATAATAAGTCTGGTTTATTTCTTTAAACTTCATTTATACCTATATAACTAAAGTTGCTCTATTTTGTTCTTGAAATATGATCAAGTGATAATTTTGAAATGCTTTGATTTATTTGAGGGACATGGTAATATCGTGTTCTCGTTTGATAATTTAAATGTGAGAACTCTGATGGATTATTTTAAGAACATTGGATTTTCATATTGTCGTGACTCTTGGATTTCAAGTATTGATGAATTATTATGTGGTACATATTTGATTTGATGTTTTGGAGATATATTCGAACTATCGATTTATCATATTCATTGTTGGTTCGAACCTTTATAAGTATGACTTGATGGCTTTTGGATATCTTTGAGGCGGGGAGCCTATTATTGATCTTTTGAGGCGGGGAGCCTATTATCGATATGTGAGGCGGGGAGCCTATTATTGATCCTTTCAAAGGGAAGCCTAGTATTGATATGTGAGGCGTGGAGCCTATTATTATTGATATTTGCAAAGGAGCCTATTATTGATATTTTTCAAGCGGGAGCCTATTTACGTTCTGTATAAGTGTTACCTCTTGTTTTATATGTTTTATGCGATTTACTTTATGAAACTATCATTTTTGTTAAAATCATTTTGCAATTTATATTATCGTGTCCCGCTTGTTATGTTCCTTATTATTTACTCACTGAGTGGTGACTCACCCCGTCTCTCTTATATGTTTTCAGATTCCCTATCATATCGAACCGAGTACATCTTCTAGAGTTCAGTCTCTTATTTCTAGGTGATGCTCCCTTCTTGTTTCGGAGGGCCGTTGCTTATGTTACCTATATTTTCTACTATATCCATATGTATTTGGTTTGTAAAAATCTTTAGAGGCTTTGTTGCATTATGGGGTTGTCTTATACTAGTTACATGACACTCTGTTGGCCTCTCTGAGGACCGATCTATGTTGGTATTTTGTGTTTTGATTATACAAGGATATATAAAATTTTGGGATGTCCATATTTCAGAGGAAGTTCTGCCGAATTTTTGTTAGGAATTTCTTCGAAACATAGACTATTATAAGTTTAATATAATGAGTCTTCTTCAGATAGACTTTAGTTATCGAGGCTTGCCAGATAAGTGTAGTAATATCTGTGCGCCGGTCATGGTCCTGATTGGGTCGTGACAAAGACTGTCATTTTCTTCCTCATTTTCAAGTTGACATTTCTTACTAGTACCTGCATTTGTGTTCCACTCCCACACTTCCTTTTCATCAAAAATAGCATCTCTACTTACCACAATTCTTTTAGTAGCAGGGTTATAAAATCTGTATGCCTTAGATTCATCACTTACTCCTAGGAAAATACATTTGACACTCTTGTCATCAAGTTTTTTTCTATGAGTATCAGATATATGCACATGTGAAACACATCCAAACAATCTAAGATGACCTATAGAGGGTTTTGTTCCACTCCAAGCTTCCTCAGGGGTAATTTCTTTTATGGAGGTGGATGGACATCTATTAAGAAGGTAGAAAGACCATTTGACTGCCTCAGGCCAGAATTCCTTAGGCAACCTAGCTTCCTTAATAAGACTCCTAACCATATTCATTGTGGTTCTATTCTTTCTCTCTGCTACCCCATTTTGTTGGGGAGTGTATGCAGTTGTGAGCTGCCTTCTAATGCCTTGGTCAGCACAAAACTTGTTAAAGGCATCAGAATTGAATTCCCCTCCCCTATCAGTCCTAAGGCAACTAATTTCACACTGAGATTCTTTTTCGACCATGGTCTTAAATATCCTAAAATCTTCTAAAGCAGCTGATTTTTCAGAAAGTATATAAACCCAACTCTTTCTAGAAAAATCATCAATAAAGGAGATGAAGTGCCTCTTGTTGCTGTTGGATGATGGAGTAATAGGCCCACAACTGTCAGTGTGTATCATTTCAAGTTTCCTGCTAGCTCTCCACTTGCTTCTTTTGGACATAGCCTCTCTAGCTTGCCTCCCCACCAGGCATTCAGTACACTTCTTAAATGGTTCATTGATGCTAGGTAGACCCCTCACCATCTCTTTCTGATGTAGAAGCTGCAGTCTTCCATAGCTCAAGTGTCCGAATCTCTTGTGCCACAATTCAGATTGATCTTCACCAAGATGGCTTGAAGACACTTTGGAGCAATGGGAGTTGCCATCATCAGTAAACACCTTGTTTGCGACCATATGTGAACTTATGATCAGCCCTTGCTTTGTTTGTGATACACCTTACACCAATCATCCTCAAAAAACACCCTTAATCCCTTTTGTTGAAGTTGACCGATGCTAATAAGGTTGTTCTTCAACTCGGGTATATAGTACACTCCCCAAATCAACTTAACTTTGCCCTGAATCTTGATTCTTATGTATCCCTTTCCCATGACAGTAAGCTTCGAATGGTTACCCAGTTTCACAATTTCTCTAAATGATTCATCAAGATCAACGAACCAGTCTTTCACTCCGAACATATGGTTGCTGCAACCAGAGTCCAAGAACCATCTCTCACTTTTCAATTCTTGCTTTACCTCGATCTTCATACGCCATGAGATGTAATCGTGCTTTGATCTCTAAGTGTTGATGTCGTTCGCTGCTCCGCTGTCCGGTCACTGAGTATGGATGAGGACCGGTCTTGAGAGCACCTCGGATGGTACGGGCAAAGACACTCCAACGCTCGAGTCAGAGGTGTACTAACGGGCGAAGTATCACTGGGTAGGAAAACGTACCTGGTACTGTGGATGGAGGTGGTACTTATACCATTGGGGCGACCTGGCCGTTGCAAAAAATCCGGTCGGTCGCCGAGAATTGCGCTCCAAGCCACGGGCTTGGGCGCCGCTTTGGAATGGGCCATCGGCTGCTTTCGATCGCACCTCTCGTTATTTTCGATACACCGGAACAAGAAGGATTTCGTCGTCTTCATCAAACCCTGCGTAATTTGCTTCTTTCCCAACTTTCTTGTCAAGATTAGGGCATTCACTTTGATAATGCCCCATCTTGCGGAATTTGTAACACTCGATGTTATCCTTTGATGTTTGCCTACCCCTTTCACGACCAGTACCGCGTCCTCGCCCTCTACCTCCATTTCTTTAAGACTCAGATACTTTCAGGGCTTGCTCTTCCTCCTTCGGACCCTTCATTCGTTGCTCCTCCACAATCAGGCTTCTCTGGAGAGCATCAATAGACATGTTTTCAACATCGTTGCTTTGCTCGATTGAGCATGCAACATAGTTCTAGGTTTGAGTGAGCGATCTCAGAATTTTATCAACGATATTTGACTCCGTTAGTTTCGCTCCGTGAGACTTCATCTTATTGGCGATCACCAGGGTTATGGAAACATTGTTATTCACACTTCCCCTTCTTTAATTTCAAGAACTTCAAATTCCTAGAGCTTGCAATTGAGCTCGTTTTACTTTGGTAGATCCCTGATATTTGAGCTTCAGCGAGTCCCAAATGTTCTTCGAGGTGTCGATCTTGGTGATTGTTTCAAGAATACTCCGATCCAAGGCTTGGAACATGTAGTTCTTCGCCTTGAGATCCTTCAATTTCCCATCAGTCACAACTTTCTGGTGCTCCGATGTCACATTCGTCGCCGGAAGTACCGGGATTCCCTTCTCGACGAAGTCCCAATAATCCTATGAACGCAGCAAGTTTTCCATCAACATCGCCCATAATTCGTAATGTCCTTCGAATTTGGGGATAGCCAGCTGAGAGAAAGCTCCATTTCCATTTTCACATTCCACCATGAACGGTTCTTGCTTCGCCGGTGAACTCACCGGAAGTTAGTTACAGGATCGTTGACTCGCTCTGATTACCAATTGTAAAGTGGCAAAAAGAATTCATATCTTCATTGAAGTAAAAAGGAGTATATACACTCTGTTTTACATGGGTCAATATCATTTGAGCCTAACAGATACACAACAGGCCCATTTACTAAACGCACACTAAGTGACTACTAATACACCTATATACCCCTTACAAAATGAAGAAGTGAAGTGTGAACTGAACTAAACGAACCCTAATCTTATCTCAATTTGGTAATTTTCTTTAATCTTTGTAATGTTCAAATTTGCTTATCTGGGTTTTAGATTGTTCACTTGTTACTTTCTTCAATCATTCCTCCCTTGTTTTTGTTGTGTGTGCTTGTTGAAGCTGAGTTGCTTTTTGAAGCTGAGAAACTTTTTCACAAGTTGTTGAGTTATTTATGGTATTGTTGTCTCTGTAGATTCATGTAATTTGTTTCTGTCTAGGTTGTATTGCAAAACTGCACTTAGGGTGTTTGAAGAATTTCCTGAATTTGGTGTTTGCTGGAATGTTGTTTCATATAATATTATTTTTCGTTCTCTTTGTCAATTGGGTAAGGTGAAAGAAGCACATAACCTGTTTGTACAAATGGAGCTTAGGGGTATTATTAAACCTGATGTTGTAAGTTATGGAGTTATAATTAGTGGATATTATCAAATGAATACATTTATGCAATTGGACATTGAAGACCCATCATTTAGGTAATTTATAAGGAGTTTGTTAGTTTGTTACAATAAGTAGAGCATACATCTGAAGCAATGAGCGAAGCATAAATAGTAGAGTCATGTTTAACACCAGCAATGGTGAAGCATACCCTGTTTGATCTAAGGCACTGCCCATTCAAACACGTTAGGTGGAGTAAAATCTCTATCATTAGCTTTCCTTCCACTTAGAATCTCTAACAACACAACCCCAAATGTGTAAACATCGCTTTCCAAGTCCCCATTAAGATCTTTGTCACTAAATATAAGAAGTCCAAAGTCTGCAATTCTGGCCCCCTAATCTGAATCCAAAAGAATGTTAGAACTCTTAAGATCCTTATGAACAATTGGAGGGAACAGTTCCTTGTGAAGGTTAAAGACCACCATGAAGGTGATCATAAAGTGTCCCATGATGCATATACTCATAAACAAGCAACCTCTCTCCCATCTCAGCACAATAACCCAACAAGTTAACAATATTAACGTGACGGATTTTGCAAAGGATTTCCAACTCCATTTCAAAGTCATGATTGATGGTGTGTATTATTGTGGCAGCATTTGCTCTCTTAACAGCAACTACTCTCCCATCAGCCAAAGCAGCTTTGTAAACAAACCCATAACTTCCTCTCCCAAGCTCGTTAAACTCTTTGAATCCATTAGTAGCATCTTTCAATTTCTATTCTAAGGCCAATGTTAATAATTTATGTAATCCAGGAGGCTTGATTCAATTAAAACATGGTAGGCCTCAGCCTCTCCTTAACCTTAAAACTTAAAACCCATCATAACCACCCCTAACACCTCTAAAAAATATACACCATAACCTATAAACTTAAAAGCTACCTAAGTGGTTAAAATCAAAAATATACTGCAAAATTAAATGCCAAACTATTTCTAGCCAATTTAAGACTCCACCCATAAGGAAACAAGCAAACCACCGACCTCACAAAGGCAAATAACTATGTTTACAAATTTGAGCAAATTCCATTTCAAAATTGAGCTTTCAATTCATTTGCCTAGCACATAAACATTCCTATTTATCCAATCAACAAGTGCATAATAGTTATAAGATTTTTTAAAAACAATTTGGGATATCTAGGGTTTCTACAATCACTCAAATAGGCCTTGCATCAACACAAATTTCACTATTACAGTGACAATAACCCAAATTCTCTATGAACAATGATGAAAAATTAAACCAACAATTTTATCAAAATTGAAACCTAAAACAAAATCTGTTTAGAAAGAAAAAACAAGAGTACAGATTGCAAGTAACAGAACCGTGAATAAGGGAAAAAATTCTTACACGTTTGGTTGCAAAAGGCGTCTACTTTGATGGCGGCGATAACAATCATCACAAACACATCTCCGGTTGACAACAGCGAGGCAAAACTCAACGTCGAGGAAGAAGAACTTCAATGGAGAGAGCGTAGTCTGATAGCAGCGAGAGGAAGATGGGAGATACCGATTTGGGAGAGAAGAGCGCAAATGAAAAAGGAGAAAGGAGAAGAAGAACGCAAGCGATGCGTTTGAGAGAGAGAAGTTTTTCTTTTCTTTTTTAATTTAAAATAAACACTTATTTAATTAATAAATAATAATAATTGAAAAGTAACAATAGGAGATACGTATTAAGCATGTATCCGTATATTTGTAACTTTGTTTGTCAAATTCCTGGGCCACATAGCATTATTATTGTTATGAAAAACAACAACAATAGCATATGTAACCACTTGCCTTGTCTCTCAAAAAGCTTATATAGTGCATAGATTTAATTCAAGCCATGGCTTCCCTTGCACTTCCGTTGTCTTGTCTCGTAGGTCCCAAAAACAAAAACCAAGCTTCCATTGTTAAGGCAACTTCCTTTGAATCTCTTGAAGATGTTTCAAGTTTTCATGCAAGATGGGAACAACAAAGAGGATGTAGTGACTATGAAAGAAAGTTGGAGGAGGATATTCTACAAGAGCCAAAATTTTCTATCCATTTGGTTTAGCTTAGAGATGTGAGTTATTGGTTCAGAAATTATATACACATTTTAGCTTTAATTACTTATTATCCTAGAAATATGAAGAATTAAAGATTCAATGTTTAATTCATGTCATTTAAATACATATCCACTCTGTTATGTTTTATCCCTATCCCCTCCCTTGTAATTTCTATTTGTAAACTTTGCATCTTTTTATATGGTATATTACAAGAAGAAGAAATAAAATATGAGGGAACTTACTAATTCATCATTCTGTAGTATTAAATAGGCTAAATAGCACTTTTGGTCCTTTATCTTTGCTTTAAGTTTGACCATGTAAATGTTTATAACTTGAATCCTACAAACCATGGAAATGTTCATTCAAATGTTTATAACTTGAATCCTAAACCCAGATATATTCCTATGAGAAGAGATTTAAAGAATGTAGTGTTTATAACTTGAATTCTACGCACTTGTTTATTTCTTCATGTTTTGTTCTGGGTTTAAGGGTTTGGATCTGATGTAGAAGATGAGTTGTGAATTTGAGTTTGATGATGAACAAATGTGTTGTTTAAATTTAGTTTTAATGTTTTTAATTCTGTTAATTTTAGTTTTTTTTTGTTTTTATAATTTAAAAACTTAATTGATTATGTGTGAAATGGTTTAGAATTAAATAATATATTTATTCCAACTTATTTAATGAATGAAATGTCATACATGACACATAAGACGTCACGTCAGTAGTTAACTGACAGCGTGACGTCCGTTAACTGCTGATGGACAAAAACGAACCAAAAAAAAGGTAAAGGACCAAAGTCAAACCTAGAACAAAGATAAATGACCAAAAGTGTTATTTAGCCTATTAAATAATATAACAAATGGTTCACGTAGTCCCAAGTAGGTACCTTAAAGTGAGTTAAGGGATACCAAATAAATTCTAGAAACTAACATCCCTCGAATAATTAACGGTCAACATTTGCCTATAAACGAAATTTGAAATCAATGCACAAATCAAATGATCTACAATTAGTACTATGTTTATAATATTTTTTATTTATGAATAGTTAAGATTGAACGCGACATAATAGTCAAATTTTTCTTCTCTCTCTTCCCAACAACACCATTGTATCTTAGGCATCGGCGCCAATTATCATCGAAAATCATCCATCAACATGATCATTAAAAAATACTACCATGAAGCACCACGACACCTCCTTCCAGCGTCATAATGAGAGAGAAGAGTGATTCTGAATTGTGATTACTATGAATTAGTCAGATCTGATACAAGAGAGTATTTATACAATTGACTCTTGGACGAACCAAGTGGGAGCTGATGAGCATGTGTCATCCGTGGCTGATGAGGGTGGGGAGTGATCGCCGGTGCCCAAAAGTTGGCACGGCAAAGAGCGGCTCTTGGCAGCTTCAAAGTGAAGGGGCGCGTGAATGAACCGAATATGCACCAAAATGAGAGGGATCCATAAGATGTGCAGGTATGAAACGGTACAATTGAAGGAAGACTTAAAAGAATTGATTTTGACTACCTATACCAACAAGATGCATCTTCTTTTCGGGAGCCCTTCCCATAAGAACTCCAAAGTTAAGCGTGCTTCACTTGGAGTAGTAATGGGATGGGTGACCTTCTTAGAAGTTTCCTGAAAAACATGCAAGTGAGGACAACACATGTTAGAAAAACGCATGTTAGTTTGTGGGACAGTTGACAGTTCTGAAAGTAGTCTGGTATGTTACAGTTGAGACACTTGATACAAGAAGGATGTGGTCATGTCTACAAGTTTCTCCAATTCAACATAATGTGATTGCTCACTTACTTCAACTGTGTAGGGGGTACATATTGGTTATGTGCACCTAATTGAACCTATTTGATCATTACTTTTGTGAGAATTCCCTTTTTTCGATTATAAGAGGGATCAATGTTTGTCCCAATCAGGTGTATCAGACATTTTAGAATGTTTCCATTTTGAGATTCCACTGTGCATGCCAAATTTGTTGTCAAGCTAATATAGTCGAGGATTAGATAAGAAGTTGAACTGCTGGCTCCCTTTCTTTAAGCAATTACACTGAGAAAGTAACTATTTTCCTCATCTATGGGTTCCCTAACCACTCCAAAGGGCGTATGGATTATGCTTTTGGGAAAAGATTTGATTAATTTAAGACTATACTACGAGAATTCATAATGAAAAGGGGCATAAAACTTCTTGAAAAACAGTGTTCGATTGATGATCGTGTGTCTAATACATTTAAAAATCCTAGTACTTATACAAAGCGGTCTATATTGGTCATATCACTAGCCTAAAACTATCCACAATCAAGGAAATGATTTGTCGGATAAGATTAACGTCTAAAAACCACCCCACTATAACTTCCTCGGCTGAGGATCCATCGGCTAAACCTTCCTGCTCAACCGATCTTTCATCAGCAACACCTATGGTTTGGCTGAACTGTTTCTCTATTAAGCACTTATCAATTTTGGGATGTTAACACACATTGATCGAAGAGAAACTACAAATGAGAGAAGAGCTAAGTGAGACTAGATTTTCTGCTAAATGAGAGAAGAGCTAAATGAGAAACTACAAATGGCAGGTAACCACATTAATTGAGCACCTTAGATTTTCTGCATCTTCTTCTCGCCCGCCTTCATCGCCTCAACATGACATTAAAGATATTAATCATAGTGATGAGTTTAGTGCTCACATCTAGTGGGATACACAGTGGGGTTGTAATTGAATATGCTATATTTGACATTTTATATATTATTTTGTGTACTAAATATACTGATTACCATTATGTGTGATTTCTTTTATCATAATTTTTCTATTTTAAAAAAAAACTTCTGAAAGGATTATTTTTTTAAAGCAACCATTTTGGAAAATTATTTTTATATGATAGACGTATTGTCATATTTCATATGTCAACTTCAAATAACAATAATAATACTATAATTTTTATGACATTATTTATAATTTATAAAGAGTAACAACTCGATTAGAAATTTTTTGAATCAAAGTTACAAGTGAAATTTTCTGCAAAATCACTTACAAATAAAGAAATTACCTATAGATTTTGCAGCAAAAATTACCAATAGATTTTGCTGTGAAAATTAACTGTTAAAAATTCGCTGGAAATTATTACCCACAAAAGTTTTACCAATGAACAAAAATTTGCAAGAAACCTCATTCCTACGAGTTTTCTAAAAAATTTGCAAGAAATCTAGTAGTGAATCCATCAAATAATACACATCACCTAAAAATAAAAAAAATTCATACTAAATATTCAAATAAAAAGTTTCGCATATAATTTAGGAAAATTACCCAATTGATTGGCTTGTAGAGGAATGTCTCTTATTAGGTTTAGAAATTTGGGATGTTATACTTAGAGCTGGCAAAATGGGCCAGGCCCATAAGACTGGGCGGGGCTAGCCCGAAAAAATAGAGGGCTTGGGCCAATAAAAGTGAGCTTATTTTTATATTCGGGCTTTTTAGCCCGACTAAGAAAAAGTCCGGCCTGTACCGGGCTAGCCCAATCGGGCCATGGGTAGCCCGCAAGCCCGTAGATGGAAAAAATAAAATGCATTGCTACCAAAAAGTCCATAATAATTAGTAACACAAATAGCATCGGTGTTGAGAAACACACAAGTAGTTTAATTCTTTAAACATATGCAATACTATTGTAACATAAAGTTTGATAAAGTGCTATTGTGACATAAAGTAAGCAATTTGATGAAATGCCTCATACACTAGTGCAGAAAAGACATTTAGCATCGATTATTTTGAACATTTAGCATCGGTTATCTGTCGATGCTAATTCGACCAATACTAAATGTAACACCCCCTTTCTAATTACTACTAATTAGCCAATTTAAAATCAGAGTTTTCAAAACTTTTCCACGCACCACAAAGAGAGTGCTACATTTTCATCAAAACATAAAACAACACATTGAAATTTCATAAAACAACTAGTGCGTGATATATAGCACATCAAAATGGGGCGAACCCTGAAAACACCTTTTTAGTTTTTACAACAACCGGAATATAATTCACCAGCACAGCGGAATACCAACAAGTCTAGAAGTATTTAATACATCACCAAATAATCAGACTAATGACATCAAAACACAATACTAAGTAACTAAGACGCCTCGCCCCCGGTGCTACATATCAGAGCATGACCATAACCAGACTACTTCATTCACTATTACCTGCAGGTTGCCGACATGAGAAGCAACACGAAAGCAGTAGGGTGAGTCTCTTTACATAAATAATAGCAAATAGGATAAGCATTATATTAGGGAATGCAAACTAGAAGCACCCAAACACAACAATTATCCATACACATCAACAATTTCACAATCACTGAGAATACACCATTCAATGTATGATCAATGCATGAAATGCATACTCAAACTCCACGGGCCATGCATGTGGATCCATCTCCCAAAATAAGCCTTGAGGGCACACCCAATTTTACGGCTGAAGCCTCATCACCCAAATAAATGCACATGGTTTATGAGACGCCATGAACAATGCACCAATCACACCCAAATCACACCATATTCCACATAACATGCATGAAGCATAATCACCCACATTTAATTAAACTCTCATTGCCATTAATTAATTCACCATCACCCAAATAAGCCTTGCGGGCACTCCCAATAATTTACAATAAGGCCGAAGCCCACTCCCTTATGTTTATTTTCATCATTAAACACATCACCCATTAACACACCCTATTATAGCTCTAAGGCTAGCAATTAATCTCCCAATTATACCGACACCAATTAGATAGAATATTTTAAGACACGGGGAAGCCACCTCCCTGGGCGCCCCACAGCTCACAGACCAAATTTGACACATACAGCACTTAGAGAACACCTAGACAACATTCAAAGAACATTAGACAAAGACTTGACAACACTTGACAAAGACTTAGACATTATTCAAAGAAAGACTTGACAAACAATTAGACAATATTCAGCAACATTAGACAACACTTAACATAAGGCACAAGGCCACACCATGACACACACGCACCACCGGTGCAACATGGGCATGCCACTTTGGCGCCCCTCTGCCCACAACATACGCCCACACACCCATTTCACCAACACACACCCATACACCCATTTCACCAATACACTTAAACAACAAAATAGTGGCACAATGCTGAATTCCTACAGCAGTGCACTTACTTCCGCGAATTAATTAAAATAGCAAACGACGTCGGATTTCAACAAAAGACCACTCATTGGAAAGCTCTCTAAGTGTAGTTTCTACCTATGATTTTAGTTTTTCAAAATAAGTATCCAGTTGGTACAGTTTTTCAAAACACTACACTGAGGTACCAAAATCGGACAGAACTCTTTACCCAACTTGCAACCAAATTTTCTTTCTTATTTCTTAATGAAATTTCGTGAAACCAGTGCCTATTTCGTAGAGAATTAAGTCTACTTTTCAATGAAATAAGAATCATTCAAAACGGAGTACAATTGAGAACACAAAACCTGCAAAAACCGAACCTACTCCCAGTTTGATTCCAGAAATTTGACTTAACTTCGGAGACTCATAACTTGAGCTACACAACCCCAAATTGAACGAAAACAGTGCCAAAACGACCGCCTTAAGTCTATTTTCACAAACAATTAGCCACATAATTTTTGGATCAACCAAACAGTACCAATTTCAGAAAGACCAAAACAGTGTCCAGAAAACACACAAAAACCCATAAGCAATTAAAACTCATCATCAACACCAATAAAATCAACATGACATTTCATCAAATTGAGTTCAACACAACACCAATCAAACAAATAACACATAAATCAATCAATTAACTATCCTAAAACCTAACCCACATAGAATACTCATCATATAACCTATTATGAATGAAAGAGAGCCCCCTAACCTTAGAAATTGAAGAACTCTAGTATTCTCTCCTTCACAAGCTCAAGAACCACCAAAATAGATGCTCCACTACTTTGAGCTTCAAAACCCCATCCATGGCAAAGTGAAAATGAGAAGGAATTAGTGGGTAAAATTTACACCAATAGATAGAGCATGAAAAATGAGGAAGATTGGTACCCAAATCCATCTACCTCAAGCCAAAAATGGAATTTTCTCTTCCTCCCTCAATTGGACAGCTGCTGGCCGTCCCCTCCTTGCAGCCCTCTCCCTCTCTTTTTTTTCTTTTCTTCCAAATGGGAATGAAAACCCTACCCCCAAAGTTATTCCCTTGAATTTGGGCCTATTAATGGGCCATAGGCCCTTTATTTGCACCTCCTAGTTACTTCAACCACTCCCTGACATAATTAAATCACCACTCCCTTATTTACTACCCAACACCTCTTAGTTATATTAAACACCCTATTATTCCTTTAATATAACTAATCACTATAACACCTAATTAAATAAAACTCCAAATTAATTATTTGACTTAAATAAATGTTGCAAGCCTTAAATAACTTAATTAAATGAATAATTAAATTATTTTGGGGCGTTACAACTCTCCCCCACTTAGAATATTTTCGTCCTCGAAAATATACGACACACTCATGAAATCAGCATCAAATCTCCTTATCACCTCTAACCGCTCTCATCCACGTTCTATCGTACGCGCAACAGACCAACACCCTCCCCTACACTCTTACTCCCCAAATAGGTATTCTAACCTGTAGGTTATCAAAATCCTACTCGACTACCCAACCACCATAACATAGCCAACTCGTGGTGTCATCACCAATTAAGTAGGACCGAATCCTCGTCGTCGCTTTGGGACACTAAGTATACATCGTTACTTTTAGATACAAATGCCTATATCGTCACTTTTATTTTCATATTCAACAGAATGCATACGCATGCGACACCAGAGACAACAACAATCATGGCCAGAGGCCCGACAACACCAACAACCGCAATTAACATATCAACACCAATCTCGACAATAGACTCAACAACCACCAACAACAACATTGAACACAACACAACAACAAAATTCAACTTCAATAAATTCAACAATTTAGTCGTTTTATTCAACATTCAAATTAATCTAACTAAACTCAGTTGCAGAAAATTCCATAACTTTGCGCCTACTTTGGCGAATTAATTAAAATAGTAAACGACATCGGATTTCGACAAATAAATACTTGTTGGAAAGCCCTATGGGTCTATTTCTTATCCCTAAGTTCAGTTTTTAAAGGAGAGTGTTCAATAGCTACAGTTTTCAAAAATACACATACTAGTTTCAAAAGATGCAGTTTCTGTCCTTCAAATTCAAGCAGTTCTATAATGACCAAAACTCGATCAAATTGCATGAAACTTGTGCATAAAGTGAGGCAACTTCTGTCAAGTTTTCAAAGAAATTGAATTCGTTCGAAAATGAGCTCTTTTGAAAACGCAGTAACCAAAACACTGACCCTATGTCCAGCTTGTTTCCAAAATATTACCTTAACTTGTGGAATTTATATCTCGAGCTACACAACTCCAAATGCAACCAAACCAGTGCCACATTAAGAAGCATTAAGTCTATTTTCCAGAAAAGTAAACCACATAATTTTTCAGTCAATACAACGTTCCTGTTACCGAAATACTGAACCCATACCAAAATTGTTTCCAGAATTTTAACCTAACTTGTATCGCCTATAACTCGAGCTATACAACTCCAAATGCAACCAAATCAGTGCCAAATTAACAAGCATTCAATCAAGTTTTCGAAATGACAAACCATGTAATTTTCCAATCAGTAAAACATTCTCAGTCACTGAAATACTGAACCTATGTCAGAACGTCTCAAAGCAAAGTTGAATTCAACAACACAAACAATCATCACAATTCGACCACCAATTCAAACACTATCAATACATTCATCAAACACCTTATATGCAACGTTTTACCATCGATTTTATTCAAAGCCATCAACACTCAAAACAACACCAACAACATATATATTTCATGATTCATTGCAAACATATAAGCATACATGTTCTAGGCATTGTAGATTCTACCTCCCACATACATCCCATCATGCATCACTTTATACTATTTAACCCACCCTTACTATCACTCGAGCATGCAACCACATAAACAACTACTTATTAACTCAAAATTTAATTTCCGACATAAACTCAGAAGGTAAGGAAAGTCAATCATTTAATTTTGATAAACCACGTCATGCTCACGAAACAAGCCAAATTGAAACACTGAAAATGTCAAAACTTCAAGTTATGCAACTTTAATTGAGTTAATGAAAATATAGCATTACACAACATTTCATTTTAACATATTAACTTCAAAACAATTAAGCACAAGTCAAATTTAAACTCATATGCATCACAGGAACAGTCAACCTATAGCAGAGACGTCAATCAAGTGCAACAATATTCAACAAGCAATCCTTCAAATGTTGTCCAGTGTATAACTCACCAAGGTTAGGTCATATAAACGTACTTTCCATATTCTAACAAGCTAATCAAGCAATCAATCAAATTAAAATTAGTGCATGCATCCAAAGTTAATAATAACCATGAGTTATTGTCGCCTCTTTCATTGGGGATGAGTTATTGGGGTGATCAGTCCCTCCTACTCATGCAACCAATTAATTAAGATCACAAAACTACTTTCTTTCAAATTTATAGCCACCATCTTAAAAGACTTTTAACGCAGTCTGGAGTGTGAAGGCGTCGTCACGATTCCCACTCCTTTGACGTCGTTAGAACTCTTTTAATCACACATATCTTAATGATTCGAACAACAGTCGCAAACAACCAAAATCAATGCTACAACCAACAGTTACATATTTCAATCACACATATCTTAATCAATCAATATAACTTTCAATCGCTATCCATCAAATAAATTGCAAGGCATGTCAATGAAGAACAAATCAACCAAGGTAACAGTAATAAACAGCAACATAATTATGATTTAGAACGAGTACCAAGACTCGAGGGTTAACAGACTCGACAACTTGGCCGGACAGACCGAACTGCTCTGATACCACTAATGTAACACCCCCTTTCTAATTACTACTAATTAGCCAATTTAAAATCAGAGTTTTCAAAACTTTTCCACGCACCACAAAGAGAGTGCTACATTTTCATCAAAACATAAACAACACATTGAAATTTCATAAAACAACTAGTGTGTGATATATGCAACGTTTTACCATCGATTTAAATAAAACTCCAAATTAATTATTTGACTTAAATAAATGTTGCAAGCCTTAAATAACTTAATTAAATGAATAATTAAATTATTTTGGGGAGTTACACTAAATGTCTGACATTTAGCATCGGTTTTTCAAAAAACCGATGCTAAATGACATTTTTTTTGTGTTTTTTATGTCTTGAAAACATACTATTAGTATCGGTTATTTAAATAACCGATGCTAAAGGTCCATCTTGGTGACTTTTAACAACGGTCATCCTTAATAACCGATGCTAAAAGTTCATCTTAGTGACTTTAGCAACGATCATCCTTAATAACTGATGCTAAAAGTCCATCTTGGTGACTTTTAGCAACGGTCATCCTTAATAACCGATGCTAAAAGTCCATTTTTGGTTACTTTTAGCAAAGGTCATCTTACATGTTATTTCCAGATAGTAATAATTCATAAAAAAAAAAAAATTAATTGACACTATTAATAGATATCAATTGCCAATTTATAAAATCCTGATATACTAAGTTATTTCCAGATAGTAATAATTCATATAAGTACTTAAAATTCTATTGAAATTTAATATCATACAATACAAGTTATTAATCCTATAAGTTCTACAAGTTTCTTACAAAAAATTCTACAAAAAATTCTGCACAGACCCAAGAGAACCAATACCTTAGTTTCAAGTTATTGTTGGTTCATTTTTGATAAAAATAACTAGTTGTTTTGCTGAACAGCAAGAAATATGATGCCTAAGGCACAAGACCTTAGTTTTGTCTATTCTGTTAAACTCATAATAATAACAAGTAAATTGCTTACAACATTTAAGTTGATTCGACCTTCATCGGATTTTATATTATCAATTGCTTAATCAGTATTAACTAATGAAAGTTACAGTTGGTTATGATTAAAATGAACAAATGATCTGAGAACTACATTCTAATTCTAATACACACAAAAACGAAATTTCTTCAAGCTGGAACACTTAGCAAAAAACCACAGCAGTCTGAGAAGTAATATTTCATAGAGGCGTTTCTTCAAACACCTTAAACATATGTTTCTTAACATAAAGATCATGCTTTACAAAAGCACAGATGAAACAAAAAGAATATCATTTAGAGTAATTGAAGCATAAATCAATCAAATAGCCACTACAACAGATTTAAGGATTTGCAGCGTGTTTTTTTGACATTGGTAGCGTTTTAAAACGCTAGAGAAGCTGGCGCTACAAATGCGTACACCCCATTAGTAGCGTTTTAAAAAACGCTAGCCATTGACCCTGCGTGTTTTGGATATACGTAGCGTTCTATAAAAAACGCTAGCCATTGACCCAGCACCTTTTTACAATTCCTAGCGTTTTCTGTAAAACGCTAGGGATCCTCAGCTCTAGCGCCTTTTTACAATTCCTAGCGTTTTCTGTAAAACGCTAGGGATCCTCTAGCGCCTTTTTACAATTCCTAGCGTTTTCTTTAAAACGCTAGGGATCCTCTAGTGCATTTTGTCCATACCTAGCGTTTTCTACAAAACGCTATGGATCCTCTAGTGCATTTTGTCCATAGCTAGCGTTTTCTATAAAACGCTAGGTATTGAATGAATTTTTTAATTTCATTTCTAGCGTTTTCTCTATAAAACGTTACCTATTGACTGAATTTTTTTTTTTAAATATTTTTTTATTTTTGTTTGTTCTCCATTTTAATTGCAACCTATAAATTCATTCCCTTCCAACAAAATTCATCAAATATCATTCCAATCCAATATCATTCAAACAAAATTCAGTCAACAAAATTCATCAAATATTCCAATCCAATATCATTCTAAGAAGTATTTACAACATAATATATATCCAATATATACAACATATATAATAACTAACTATTATGAAACTCAAAACTTGCTACAAAAAGCTAGAAACAAAACGGCACCACTCCCCCCTTACTGTTGTAAGTTGTTCATCAGAGTAATGTTGGATGTCATTACAGTGGGGAAAATACTGAAAAATAAAATGAAATAAAATTAGAATTAAAATGGTTATTAAATGTGAGTAAGTATTATAATATCAATATAAAAAAGAAATCTAAGTAGTTACCTTGATTGGGATTACTACTCTGTCGCGAGTGATAATCTCTCTCATATACCTCATAGTGTAGTACCCACAATCATTATTATTTGGTTGTTTAGGACACTACAAAGCAAAAGATTAGTTAATTAATTGTCACATTTTTATGACCAAAAATTCAATTAAAATTATAAGAATATTGATAAAAAACTTACAGTTATGGGTATCCATTTTGTTTTACTCGTAGAGTATCCCCAGTATTGTCTCAAAACACTGTAACGTCATACATATATATATAACGTTAAGTTGAACAAAATACATATATTAAATTATACAAAATGAGAGGGTTACACATACACACCTGTCAACTATCTGCATGCGAAGTCTCACGTGAGACTTTGTAATGGCCTTGAAGTGAATCCAGATAGTAGACAAAGCATTTCGCTTAGGGTTTATTGCAAAGAGTACCCAATGTTCCCTGCAAGTAAATGAATCACGAATGAGTACAAATTTACACTATAATACAATCCTCAAAATAAATAACCAAGTGATTGAAGACTAAATTTCTCACCTTATATTGAGTGGTGCGAAAAATAAAGATTCGTGATCAAAATGCTTGGCATCCCTGAAGCGTGAAAGGATATAACTTTCAATTTGACTCTTCCTAGCCATAATATCCTCCGGTTTACCTTGATCCCACACAATGATACACTCTGGGCACAAGAACAAAAACTTTTGTGTCCGTTGTAAGAAGGACCGTAAACTCATTGTACAAAAACCTATAAATAATATATATACAACTTTGAGATCCTCATATATATACTCTAATATATACTCTAATATATAAAACTATTGTGTACAAATAATTTAATACATACCTCATATATACTCTAATAATGATACAAAGTGGCCCATTCCATGTCATATCTGACTTTCGTGATCCTCAACATTGAGAATCATATCCTGTTCCACTCCCACAATTTGATCGATCGCCAGAACATAATAATGTCATCGGGCTTCAATTTGTGAGTGACGTGGACCTTTACATAAGTGATGAACTTCTCGAATTCATCATTAGGAGATTTAACAACATGTTGGACTGGCTGTATTTCCTTTCATTTAATAGAAGGAGATGGTCGGGACACTTTGGTATTGTCGGTGGAAGGGGAAGGTCGGGACACTTTAATAAAATGAGACGGTCGAGACACTTGGGGTACCTAGTATATATTAAAAAAATGATTAATTAGTTAGTTAACACACATTATATATAACAATGAGTCATTAATTATTAACAAAAATATTGTCACTTACAACGACAAGTTGTTCAGGCCATGCCACAAAAGTACTAAGTGCTTGATCCATAGTAAATATATCCGCATTAACAATTGGAACAGGCAATGGTGCAGACCCCTCAATTGAATAGTCTACTCTAACTCTCAAATGGTTTTCAGGCATGGGTAAATTGTGCATTGTGGCACTCAATTGGTTACATAACATGCCCACTGCAACCTTTCGATGTGGGTTTGCAATATATAGCTCACATTCACAGTTATCCTAAATCAATTATAAAGAAAAATAAATATACATGATAATTTGATCAAATACATATGTACAAAAAACAGGTCGAGTAATAATAAATACCTGTGTTGAAGGGATGGTGCAGCTATCTCGTGCGCTATGTTGGGCAGGTGAGGGTGCAGCAGGTAATATAGGTGCAGCAGGGGGTGGTGCAGTAGGGGATGGTGCACCAATGGATTGTGCACCAATGGATTGTGCCAAGAGCTGCTTATACATCTATCTCTCTTCCATTAATACAGCAACATTCTTGGATAGCTCGTCATACTGTGCCGCCATCACTTTACATTGCCCGCACCCCCTGCTATGGCTCTTTGGCCCAAACACAGTCGTAGGAGGAATGCCATATCCATAACCTCTTATACGACCCTTATACTCTTCCCTTCCCAAGGCACGAGCAAGGACATCTTGTTCACTGAGCAACTGTTAAATCACCTTGTGATACAGATTGTGATATGCTCTTGATGCACAAACATAAGTATATAATCGCACACAAATTCCAACTTGCTAGGAATCATAAAATTAAAATTACAATACTTGAATTTTGGAATACTTACAATTTTGTCCTTGACCTCCTTAGTTTTCGGATCCACAATGTCACCATCTTTGTTTTGTCGGGCCTCTAACCAGACAGTACAACAATCAAGATATTCTTGAGTTGGATCTTTCCCCTCTTGCAGAACTATTTAAGTTTAATAATTGTTAATCAAGCTCAAATTAAAAGATTCATTAAATCATAATAAATTAAACTAATTGTGTCTTACCAATCTTTCTTCGAGAATTTGATATCCACTAGAACCTCCTCTATAAGGGTACTCGGGATTAGAAGTGTAACATCCCTAATTTTTAAATTTCGATTTATGGAAATTAACGAGTGATTTATTACTCGAATAGGTAATAAATCAAGTCACGGATATGAGACTGTTACGAAAGCAATTTATAATTGCTAGAGAAAATAATTTAAGTGCATAACGGAGTGGAAATTGGAACACTAAGGGTATTTTAGTATTTATACCACTTCAGTCAAATGATCTCCGAGACATCGAAATATCCAAATACTCTCTCATTCCCCACTTATGTGGATTAAAGTAAGGGAAAGTAGGAGAGAGAAGGAAGAGAACACGGAGAAGAAAGAAAAGTCAAAAGTGAAGAAAGAAATAAAGGAAAGAAATGAATAAAATAAAGAAAGAGGGAATAGTAAAGAAAGAAAGAAAACAGAGAGAGTGAATGAAAGTGGAGCCGAGAGAGTGAAGAGAAATGGGACGAAGGGAGAAGAAGAAAGGAGAGAGTAGATCTCTCTCAATTCAACACCAGGTAAGGGGCTTTTTAGCTCATTCTCTTCCATTTTTCATCCTCTTCCCAATGATGTAAATTTCATAGACTAATTTCTTCTCTAACTCAAGTTACCATTGTTGAACCTTAGAGCTCAAAGTGGAGAAAAATCGAAATTGGGTGACTTGAAAGCTCCGTATTGATCGTGGGAAGCTCAACTACTTGTTTGGGAGTGTTGGGTAGTGCGAGTTTTATGGTGGATTCGAGTCGATTGAAGCAATCAAGAATTTGGGGCTGTTGGGTTTCGTTTGGGTGGCTGTGGTTTCTGGTTTTGGGGTTGATTTTGCGGCTTTGGATCGGTTTCTGAGCGGTTCGTGTGTTACGGATCGTGTGAGCTTGAACGATTTCGGTTTTGTGTGATTTTCATCACACGAGGTGAGTTTTACTCGCTTAGGGAATTTTAAACATCGTTTTTGAACTATGTTTGAATGATTTTCAAATTCGAAGTTTCGAGAATTTTAGAGTCAAAAACGCTATTTTACTTAAAATGACGCGTGTTTGAAAATTTAAAACGAAACCATAATGCTTTGATTTTTGAATTGATATGTTTGACTGGATTATGTGGAATATTGTTTGTTTGGATGTGTTTTAAAGTTGGGTGTGAATCGTTGAATTTTCAAATCTATTGGAAAACCGTAAAATTTTGTATATGTACGACATTAATGATTTTGGAATAAAATGATGTCGGACTGGTTTTTGAGTAAATATTATTTTTGGGATGTCCAGATTATGAGGAAACTCTCACGAAATTTTGTTAAAAATTTTGATACAAATTCAAAGTGGTTTTGAAATAACGATTAATATTATTATTATTTGAAAAACCGAACTAGTGAACGTGTGTGGACTTATGTCTTGGAAAATAAACCGAACGAAATGTTCTATTTTTATGTTTTGGCTAGGGATGATTATAAATCATCTAAACCTATCCATGAGACCTATAATTATAAACTATATGGAATTGAAATAATGCTTGCGGAAAATGATATGCTCTATCCGTTATGTTACGATATATAAATATATCGAGTTGAGGTGACCACTCTATGCGTTAGTATGCTGGGGAGGCGGTCATGAGCCCCCGCCCTAGGCCCCAATGTTAAAAAGAATTATTCCGCCTTTGAGAGTTGTACACTTATTGGCTATGACCGGGTCCACCCATGCTTCTTTTAGGTTGTTGGTGGTGTACTAAAATTAATAAAACTTTATTGTAATTCATTCTTGGATTACCATGTTTTCGCAATTCATATAATAGAATTGCTAAGAGATCCGATAAGTATTAACTTGTCGTGTCTATGTTTTATGTTTCGCAATTCATATAATAGAATTGCTAAGAGATCCAAAGAAGTATTAACTTGTCGTGTCTATGTTTTATGTTTAGGCAATTCATATAATAGAATTGCTAAGAGATCCAAAGTAAGTATTAACTTGTCGTGTCTATGTTTTATGTTTAGGCAATTCATATAATAGAATTGCTAAGAGATCGATAAGTATTAACTTGTCGCGGTCTATGTTTTATGTTTCGCAATTCATATAATAGAATTGCTAAGAGATCCAAAGTAAGTATTAACTTGTCGTGGTCTATGTTTTATGTTTCCGCAATTCATATAATAGAATTGCTAAGATCTCCGATGAAGTATTAACTCATTGTGTATATGATTTTAATTGGCTCATGAGTGTGGCTAGGGGTCACGGTAAAGCTCATCGAGACAAGTTGTCTCACCCAATATATTGTGGTTATTTTACAGAGGAACAGGGGAAAGAGGAAAGCTAAGAAGCACGGCTAGTTGAAGCTTGTGTTGAAGATGGCTAAGGAGCATTTATGCTTATGTATTTCGTTTGTGTTTCTTTGTATTTTGGCTGTATAACTTGTATTGATACAAGTTGTATATTATGTTCGCTACTCGATATATTCGGATATGTAATATTAGCATTGCAATCGCGAAAAATTTTCGTGGTGTTACATTTGGTATCGAGCGGTTCGACCTAGTCGGACGTAGAGACCTTATGGTCAAGAGGTTAGATAGAGTCACTTAGTGGACTGTGGATGAGCAATTGTTAGAACCTTCCAAAGATGTTATGTGAAGCTTTGAGCTTGATCAACTCAATTTTTCATGCAAGGTACTGGGAATGATAACGATTGGTTGCCTTAGCCCCGAAAATGTCCAAACCCTACACTATAGGAATTTTGGCCTTTCAGTTTATCAGAGCACGCAGCGAAAGCAAAGGGCTATAGTTGGTGTTCTGGCAGAAGTAATGGGCAGCCAAGTTGGTTCGAGGAAATTGTGGGCGAATGTTCAATCAGTGAACCAAGTGCAATTGTAAAATTGCAGTGGAAGTTATTGTAGGTCATACAAAGAACTACAATTAAGAAAAGCCTTTAGGCGGGAATAATGACAGTATCGTAAGATCTGTTAAGATTAACGGACACCCCGGAATCCTAATTATTGATTAGCCGGTCTATCGGCCATCAAATATTGTTTTACAATAACCTTACCTTATGGTTAGAGTAAACCCCAACTTAGATCGCAGATTAGAGATATCCTTTTGGATAGTCGCGAGTCTTGATCATTTTTTTTTTCCTTTACGCCATATTGCGAAATGCTATGAAGCCGACCTAGTAGGTTGTAGTGCAATCTCTCTGTA
Source organism: Oxytropis ochrocephala (assembly GCA_020916435.1). Lineage (NCBI taxonomy): Eukaryota > Viridiplantae > Streptophyta > Magnoliopsida > Fabales > Fabaceae > Oxytropis > Oxytropis ochrocephala. The sequence goes on from CM037095.1 coordinate 31,213,307, forward strand.
TTGGCTACGGAACCCAATGTTGATCGAAAGTTAGTTATGATCACGGTTTTTGAACCAAGTCTCAATCAAGATAAGAGCAAGAGTGATTTTGATGGTGACATGTACGGGTAGACGCGTCATGGAAAGAATTCTCACCACCTTGTCATGTAACGAGGAAGGAAAGTGATTTATTCTACGAATGCTCTGGATGAGGATGCACATTCCGAGTAGACTAACACTCATGCTGGGATGCAAACCTAAGGTATTCCTTTTACTCGGAATCATTTCAAGGAACGATTTCTGAATCGATTCGTTTCCTTCAGTTCAGAGACTGTGTAAACAGGCGTAACGTATTAATTTAAAGCAGAGTGTTATGTCGGTTAGGAAGTATGCTGCTATGTTGAGAGATTAGATCAATTCTATATATTGGAAGTATGTATGCTACTGAGAAGATGTCTGGAATATGACTAGAGTTACGGAAGGTCTTTGAGGTGATATGGAACAAGGATTTAGTTTTCATTACTGTGAATAATTATCTGGCTTTGGTTTAGCAAGTACTGAAAACTGGATTCCTCAAAGCCTAGCAAGTGTCCTATGGTAAGAGTATAATTGTGTTAAATGTCAATGGGGATTAAATCTGTGCTCCTGTTGCAAGGAGGAGGGTCATTATGCACGGTAATGCTAAATTAGGAACCCTTAAAGCTCGCATAATCAAGCCCGAGGTAATCTTTAGAAGGGTACAAGTTTCCTCGGTGATAAATATGTTAGCATATTGTATGACAATAAAGCTACCCGTTGTTTATCCTTATAGCTTATGTAAATCGGGTAGGATTATTTGTGTCTCCTCTGCATTTGAACCGATGTTTCGAAGATTGTTTCGACCGAACCATTTGGTTCTCTAATGAATTTGTGGATTGTTTCTGACCATTAAGGAAGTGGTTAGACTTTTCCCTCCGGATGGCAAGTCTTTATTTCTATGTACGGAAGTTTTTATTTTTGTGTTGTCCGCAACCACCGGAATTGGTTTGTATTTATCATCCGCTCAAGTTATCAATGAATTTTCCTAGATGTATTTCCGGATAAAGTTTTCTATAGAATTAGTTCCGTGTACGGAACCAATAGCCATAGCTTCTCTTGAATGTCTTCCTTAGAATCAAATGAACCGAACCCCAACTCGGGGAATTAACCTCAAAGGAATTTATTCGATCGAACGTCTCTCCGTGTGGTGCTCCCGCATTACATGTCAACTAGATTGATGGGAGTATGAGGTTGTGTATCAATTATCGTTATATTGAACAAGTGGCTATCTAGAATAGATATCTATTGTCAAGGGTAAATGATTTATTTAACCAACTTCAAGGTGCGGTTGCTTTCTCAAAGAATTGATCTAAGGTCATGATATAATCGGATCAGATCGAGGCGCAGCAGCAAGCGTGGTGGTAATCATGGATGGTATTTGGGTGTACTCAAAGACTATTAAGGAGCTTGTGCAACATCTCCGTATTGTTTCGAGGTTACTTAGAGAAGAAGAAGTTATATGCCAAGCCATCGCAGAGTGACTTCGGATGATGACGTATGGAGTTCTTGGATCACGTGATTTCTCAGCAGAATTGCGGTCGATCCTAGCCGCGGCAAAGAATGCGGTCAAGTCAAGTTTTAGGACTTGCCGTTATTATCGAAGAATTATTCAAGGATTCTAATAGTTAGTTTTTCCTCTTATCTCGTTGGCTCGCGAGGGCCAACAATTTATTTGGAATGACGATTTGGAAGGATGCTTCCTAGAGTTGTAATCGCAATTTACTTTTGCTCAATCTTAATTCTCCCGGTCCGTCATTTGGAAATCCAAAGTTACAAAGATGACGCATCGTGGAGGGGTTAGAAAGTGTGATTATTCGGAAAATCGGTGGTAGCTTATGCATCTAAATAGTTGGAGCCACATGAAGAAGAGTATTCAACTCATGATTAGGAGTTATGCGACTATAGTTTACGAAGAAAGAATCGGAGACACTATCTTTACGGGTCTAGTTGTAAAGTCTTTAGTGATCACAACAGATTTGAAATATCCGCTCGATCATAACGAGTGAATAACAATCAAGTAGGCAAAGTATCAATGAAGTTGAATGAGACTATATGTCTTAATCCATGTTATGTTTCCTTATATGAGTATGTTTAGTATCCAAACAGAGTTTGTGTCCTCCGAATATGTCTAATTCGCTCATTTCATTAAAGTATTATTTTGGAAAACCAATGTTGTAAATGATCCACGGAGTAGGAAATCTATTCACACGGTGGAATTGACCATCCACGAAATGTCATTGTTGGGATCTTTTAGAAAATTGAATCTCAAGTGGCACCAAAGAAGAGTCGGATAGTGTTAAGGCACGTTCGAATTTGAACGCTTTGAGAAACCTAATCGGTGAAGGCTAGGGGTTGGTGTTGAGCTACAATCTCGTAAATGATTACCAAATTATACCCAGAGCGGTGGTAGTATTATCTGTTCCGATGGTAGGTTGTGTACCCAACGTTATTAATGAGAAGAGTCGATTTTTGAGGGAGTTTATCGGAGCTAGTATTGATTCACCTGGATCCATTAAGATGCTATTGTAATTCATATTACGAATTACGATTATTATTGCAATTCGGATAATGAATTGCCGATTATTGTAATGTAATTAATAAATTACTAGTTTAAGGATTCTTATTTGAATCGAGAGAGTGGCAGTATGAAATCGGTATTATGGAAATTGTAGCTAAGAGCTTGACTCGACGAAGGATTAGAAGCAGAGCACAGAAACCCGCATAAGTTGCAACCATTGGAGGTTCCAATGTGGAAATGGGAAGATACCTCTATGGATTTTGTTATAGTTGGCCAAGAGGGCGATCGGTGACGATGCTAATGGGGTAGTGTGGATCGATTGACCAAATCCGCCACTATATTCCGTTAGGAACATTTTAAAGTATCCAAGTTAGTAGAAGTGTATATGAAACATATCATCGATTGCATGGAATTTTTACAAAGATGGTGTCGATCACAACTTAAAGTTTAAAGGAGGCTTTAGGAATTAAAGTGTACGTCGTAACGAACTAATTAGACTCTTGAAGATATACTTCAAGTATGTGTTATGGTAGCTGGGAGGAAATGGAAAACTCCATTGTAATGGAAGGAAGACAATTAGAATTGGAAATAGTGATAAGGTAATCTTGTAAGTATCTCCAACTATCTATCTTTGGCTAAGCATGAACAAGGCGTAAAGGCACCTTGGACGAGGGCGATTGCAATGGTCAAAGTGGTGACCAATGGAGATCCGGTAGATGGCATATGGACTGAAATCCATATCTATTTTATTGGGTTATGTTTTCGCAAATTTTGAGGACAAAATTTTTAAAAGTCAGTGTGATTGTAACATCCCTAATTTTTAAATTTCGATTTATGGAAATTAACGAGTGATTTATTACTCGAATAGGTAATAAATCAAGTCACGGATATGAGATCACTGAAAGCAATTTATAATTGCTAGAGAAAATAATTTAAGTGCATAACGGAGTGGAAATTGGAACACTAAGGGTATTTTAGTATTTATACCACTTCAGTCAAATGATCTCCGAGACATCGAAATATCCAAATACTCTCTCATTCCCACTTATGTGGATTAAAGTAAGGGAAAGTAGGAGAGAGAAGGAAGAGAACACGGAGAAGAAAGAAAAGTCAAAAGTGAAGAAAGAAATAAAGGAAAGAAATGAATAAAATAAAGAAAGAGGGAATAGTAAAGAAAGAAAGAAAACAGAGAGAGTGAATGAAAGGGAGCCGAGAGAGTGAAGAGAAATGGGACGAAGGAGAAGAAGAAAGGAGAGAGTAGATCTCTCTCAATTCAACACCGGGTAAGGGGCTTTTTAGCTCATTCTCTTCCATTTTTCATCCTCTTCCCAATGATGTAAATTTCATAGACTAATTTCTTCTCTAACTCAAGTTACCATTGTTGAACCTTAGAGCTCAAAGTGGAGAAAAATCGAAATTGGGTGACTTGAAAGCTCCGTATTGATCGTGGGAAGCTCAACTACTTGTTTGGGAGTGTTGGAGTACGAGTTTTATGGTGGATTCGAGTCGATTGAAGCACCAAGAATTTGGGGCTGTTGGGTTTCAGTTTGGGTGGTCTGTGGTTTCGGTTTTGGGGTTGATTTTGCGGCTTTGGATCGGTTTGAGCGGGTTCGTGTTACTGGATCGTGTGAGCTTGAACGATTTCGGTTTTGTGTGATTTTCATCACACGAGGTGAGTTTTACTCGCTTAGGGAATTTTAAACATCGTTTTTGAACTATGTTTGAATGATTTTCAAATTCAAGTTTCGAGAATTTTAGAGTCAAAAACGCTATTTTACGAAAATGACGCGTGTTTGAAAATTTAAAACGAGAAACCATAATGCTTTGATTTTTGAATTGATATGTTTGGATTTGGATTATGTGGAATATTGTTTGTTTGGATGTGTTTTAAAGTTGGGTGTGAATCGGTTGAATTTTCAAATCTATTGGAAAACCGTAAAATTTTGTATATGTACGACATTAATGATTTTGGAATAAAATGATGTCTGGACTGGTTTTTCAGGTAAATATTATTTTTGGGATGTCCGTATTACAGAGGAAACTCTGCCGAAATTTTGTTAAAAATTTTGATACAAATTCAAAGTGGTTTTGAAATAACGATTAATATTATTATTATTTGAAAAACCGAACTAGTGAACGATGTGTGGACTTATGTCTTGGAAAATAAACCGAACGAAATGTTCTATTTTTATGTTTTGGCTAGGGATGATTATAAATCATCTAAACCTATCCATGAGACCTATAATTATAAACTATATGGAATTGAAATAATGCTTGCGGAAAATGATATGCTCTATCCGTTATGTTACGATATATAAATATATCGAGTTGAGGTGACGACCTCTATGCGTTAGTATGCTAGGGGAGGGCAGTCATGAGCCCCCGCCCTAGGCCCCAATGTTAAAAAGAATTATTCCGCCTTTGAGAGTTGTACACTTATTGGCTATGACCGGGGTCCACCCATGCTTCTTTTAGGTTGTTGGTGGTGTACTAAAATTAATAAAACTTTATTGTAATTCATTCTTGGATTACCATGTTTCGGCAATTCATATAATAGAATTGCTAAGAGATCCAGTAAGTATTAACTTGCTGTGTCTATGTTTTATGTTTGGCAATTCATATAATAGAATTGCTAAGAGATCCAAAGTAAGTATTAACTTGTCGTGTCTATGTTTTATGCTTTAGGCAATTCATATAATAGAATTGCTAAGAGATCCAAAGTAAGTATTAACTTGCTGTGTCTATGTTTTATGTTTCGGCAATTCATATAATAGAATTGCTAAGAGATCCAGTAAGTATTAACTTGCTGTGTCTATGTTTTATGTTTCGGCAATTCATATAATAGAATTGCTAAGAGATCCAGTAAGTATTAACTTGCTGTGTCTATGTTTTATGTTTCGGCAATTCATATAATAGAATTGCTAAGATCTCCAGTAAGTATTAACTTGCTGTGTATATGATTTTAATTGGCTCATGAGTGTGGCTAGGGGTCACGGTAAAGCTCACTGAGACAAGTTGTCTCACCCAATATATTGTGGTTATTTTACAGAGGAACAGGGAAAGAGGAAAGCTAAGAAGCACGGCTAGTTGAAGCTTGTGTTGAAGATGGCTAAGGAGCATTTATGCTTATGTATTTCCGTTTGTGTTTCTTTGTATTTTGGCTGTATAACTTGTATTGATACAAGTTGTATATTATGTTCCGCTACTCTGATATATTCGGATATGTAATATTAGCATTGCAATCGCGAAAAATTTTCAGGGTGTTACAAGAAGCTCTTTCTTTATTCGCTTTGCTCTTTTTCTATTTAAAAAGATAAGTATACATTAATGAATGATATCTATTTGTCAAATATATATATATATATATATATATATATATATATAACTTAAATAATTAATATACTAACCAAGAAATCCGGATCTCAGAAGTGCGTGATATGTACAAATTTGCTCCAATCCTCCTTACTTATAATTCCTAATACAATGTTGAGGCTCTGCATCGATGGTCCCATCGGGAAGTTTTGAGATACTTTTTTCCTACATCAGTTCTATAAGCCCGATGCAACCTTCCAGCTTCCTTGAGTATCCAATCTCTTCGGGCATCATCCACATCAAAAGTGTTTCTACTTATACATAAAAATGCATTAAATAAATATAACTAAAAAATCACTAAATAAGATTATTAAAGAGGTATAAAATTATATACCTGTATTAAGGACCAGAAATCATCTTTCAGTTTAGGCAAAACTCTATTATCTTTCTCATTCCAACTTTTAATCAAAATTGGAAACATTTGCTTCACCTTAGTACCAATAAAACTAATCAAATTTGTGCCGTTCTCTCCAATAGGCAAACCTTTAACACTCCATCTGCCTACATTAATTAAATCATTAAATAATTAGATAACTTTGAAAGGTAGAGAACAACATTAATAATTAGTAATTAACTTACCTTATATTTCTCGTGTCCTTTACTTATCCGATGGATGATATTCTTTTATTTGTCATTCCACGGGAGTGAACTTCTTTGTGTTTCTATGACCACCCCCATCACCACCCTCATGACTACTCTCATGATCACTAAGTGATGCCATCTGACTTGCAATGGCCCAAATGAAATAGACTCAGTGAGTTTTAGCTTTCTAATTGTTTATAACCAACAAACACTTAACAAAATATAGAACAAGCATACGCCTCACCTATAAATACATATATAAACAGAAACTGAAATATTGGAAGTTACTAGTAGCTATATAAATGTTATGAAAAACAATGCTTGCTAGCTAAGGCAATTGCAAATGAAGCAACTTTTTGAAAAACAAAATAAGAACCTCTCCTCTTTTCTCCTCTAAAATTCCTTTGGTCTATTAACATTCTTACAGAGTCAAACTAGTCAATAAGGGTCTTTGCAATCATAGCCTTTAATTTGTTGATGATTATTGATTTAGTTTCAATGAAATGCATGCCATGTAAATTAGTACTGCATTTCTTTCCACTACACAACCATATAACATCAGAGTCAACTAGTCAAGCTGTAAGAACCTAGAGTAAACATATATAGGAAAGCCATGCACTAAGAAACAGAGAAAGCCATGCACTAGGAAAGCCATGCACTAGGAAAGCCATGCACTAGTCAAGTTAATAATGCTAACTAAGCTAGACTAATCTAACAACTAATTAAATACAACATTGAGCTAAGTAACAGAGAAAGCCATACAAAAGAGAACTACATAACAAACCATAAAAAAACCAATGAGAGTATGTGCAGAAATACCTTTTGAAAGGGAGAGAGAGTGCAGAAAAAGGAGACAAATGGGAGGGAGCTGCGTGGTAAGATAGCACCAAGAAGAGAGAGGGAGAGCTGGTACGTTTGGGGTTTCTCGGTTTTAGGTTTCCTGGGTCGGTGTTTCTGGATTTCTGGGTGATGAACGAAGAGGTGTTTCCTGGGTCGTGAAGGTTTCCTGGGTCTCACACAGAAGGGATGAACGAAGAGGTGTTTCCTGGGTTTCCTGGGTCGTGAGGGGTTTTAGCAACAAAGGAGTTAGGTAGATGAAGAGACTGCGTGAGTTTGTGTGAGAGAGATGAGAGAGTGCGCCTTGTGAAAATTATAATAACAATGCCTTGCGCTTTCTAGCAAAAACGCTAGGGAAGCCTAGGAATTATAATTACAATTCCTAGCGTTTTCTGTAAAACGCTAGGGATGCTATAGCGCCTTTTACAATTCCTAGCGTTTTGCCAAGAAAACGCCAGGGATCCTCTAGCGCCTCTTTACAATTCCTAGCGTTTTGTGAAAACGCCAGGGATCCTCTAGCGCCTCTTTACAAATTCCTAGCGTTTTCAGAAACGCTAGGGATCCTCTAGTGCATTTTGTTCATAGCTAGCGTTTTTCTATAAAACGCTAGGTATTGAATGATTTTTTTAATTTCATTTCTAGCGTTTTCTCCTTAAAACGCTATGTATTGATCGATTTTTTTAATGTCATTTGTAGCGTTTTTTTAAAACGCTACCTCTTGATCGATTTTTTTATATATTTTTTTATTTTTGTTTATTCTCCTTTTAATTACAACCTATAAATTCATTCCTTCCAACAAAATTCATCAAATATCATTCCAACAAAATTCAGCCAATATCATTATTTACAATCCAATATAGATACACACATATGTACATATCACCAAAAGACCATATTAAACTAACAAGTACTTACAACATAATTAATATATATCCAAATCATACAACATAATAACTAACTAACATTATGAAACTCAAAAGTAGCTACAAATTAAAGCTAGAAACATAACGACACAACCCTCATGACTACTGTCTTGACCACTCTCATGATCACTAACTGATGCCATCTGACCTGCAATATAACATAATCCATGTTATTGTTAAATTTACAAAAACAATATAATTATCTATTAATTAAAAATAACGAGATATCATTAAGTCTATATTACCTTTTCCTAGATAAAATTTTGTTTGAAATTCGCGTCTTGGTATTTTTTTTTCCGACGAATAGTAATTCCATCATTATGATCTTTTCTAAAATATACAACTATAGAAGTATTTTCCCCTATTATTGGTTCTGATGTTCTGAAGAAAGGGTCGTCCTCAACACCAACATCATCGGGTGCTTCATCATCATCATTGTTATACACAAATTTTTTGTCAGTCAATAGAACAATAGACCAATTGATATTAACTGGATCAGTGACATAAAACACTTGTTGAGCTTGCGATGCTAAAATAAAAGGTTCATCTTTATATCCTAACTTGTTGAAATTCACCCGCATGAACCCTGATTCATCAATATGTAAACCAGTATTATTGTCAACCCATTCACATTTGAACACAGGCTCCTGAAACATATTGTAATCCAACTCCCATATGTGTTCAATGAAGCCAAAGTATGACATATTCGCATATATGGGATTTTCTGTCTTTGCACTGGATGCATGCATAGAATGAGCTACAAGAGTCACCCCACTATTTTGCATTTTACTCTAATCATCTTGTTCTTTTGTATAGAAAGTGCACTCGTTCATTAGATAATTTGTTGTAAGAGAAGACATGTATATTTGGACCTTTTGCTAACCATCTCAATCTTTTGAAATCAAGTAGGATTCAAAACACACTCACCATCAATGTGATGTTTTAGCCACACTATGAAACTCCTATTGTGTTCTTTTGCTAACCAAACTTGCTTCTTTCCAGGAATTGACTCTTAAGAATCTCCTTGTGCTTGGCAACATATGAATCAACCTCACTATCATTGTGAAGAACGTACAAGTGTGCTTGCTCTAGTTCTTTCCTTGATACCATCACTAAGTTAGTTCCTGTCATCCCTTTACCAATCCTTCCTACATGACGAGACCTTGGCAGTCCCACAGAATATTCAAGACTAGATAGATAGCCCGTGCAAAACTCAATAGCCTCTTCAACTATGTAGCGCTCAACAATACAACTTTCAGGTCGTGATCGATTTTTCACATATCCTTTTAATATCTTCATGTAACGCTCAAACGGATACATCCATCTCATGTAACATGGGCCACACATTTGTGTCTCTCTAACCAGATGAACTATTAGATGAATCATTATGTCAAAAAAGGAAGGTGGGAAATACATCTCAAGCTCACACAAAGTGACAGTAATTTCTCTTTGCAATGTTGGCAACTTTCTAGGGTCAATCACTCTACTACAAATCGCCTTAAAGAAGAAACAAAGTTTGGTTAAGGTCGGACGCACTTTCTTAGGCAAAATGGAACGTATACCAATGGGTAGCAAATGCTCCATGAGAACATGACAATCGTGGGACTTTAGAGACTTTAACTTGAGGTCTTTAATCGATACAAGAGTCGCCACATTTGAAGAGTATCCTCCGGAACTTTAACTCCATGAAGAAACTCACAAAAGATGTCTTCTCCTTTCTAGATAGAGTATGAGCTGCAGAGGTAGATATGTACGTGTACCCTTCTTTCACCGGACCCAATTCGGTCTCAAACCCATACTAACCAAATCCAACCTTGAGTTGATGGTATCTTTAGTCTTACCCGGCATATTGAGTAAGGTACCAATGACACTTTCGAAGACATTCTTTTCAACATGCATCACATCAATGAAATGCCTTACATATAATGACTTCCAAGATGGCAACTCAAAGAAAATCGACTTTTTCTTCCACCCCGTTTGGCAAGCTCTCCCGCAAAAGGCTTCCCAAATTTAATGTTCAAATCTTCCACCTTTTCAAATACTGCTCGCCGTCAAAGCGGGGAGCTCTACGTGTTTTTGTATTCCCATCAAATGCCTTTCTCCACAATCGATAGTGATGAGTTGATGGCAAAAATCTACGATGACCAAGATAGATATTCTTCTTACCATGTTCCAACCACATCCAATTTGTGTTATCTTCACATATGGTGGCATGCACATCGCCTGCTGTTGTTTCTGTGCCAGATAGATTGCCGTATGCGGGAAAGTCGTTAATTGTGCCAAAGATCATAGCCCTCGTGGTGAACTTTCTTCTCGAACCCATCATACACCTCTACCCCCGCCTCCCACATTTGCTTCAAGTCTTCAATTAAAGGAGCCATGTATACATCAATATCATTTCACGGTTGTTTGGGCCGTAAATTAACAAAGACATCATCATATATTTGCGTTTCATGCAAAGCCACACGATAAGTTATAAATCGCCAAAATCACGGGCCATGTATTTGTGGGAGCTACTCGATACCGCGTGCGGGTTAAATCCATCAGCCAGACAATGCAAGGCGTAGGTTTCTCGGGTCATCCCCGAAATTAGGATACTCAATATTAATTTTTTTCCATTGCGGAGAATCACGTGTCGTAGCATACCATCTTTAATCCTTTCATCCTCATGCCATGTCAAGTGTTTTGCATCTTCCGAACTACGATACATGCGCCTAAATCGAGGAATTATAGGAAAATACCACAACACCTTTTACGGAGCATACTCTTTCTTCTTATATCGCGGTGCATTACATTTAGGACACGACTTTAACAACACATGTCCATTCCGAAATAAAATGCAATCATTCGCATAAGCGTGTATCTTCTCATAGTTCAAGCCAATAGACCCCAACATTTGCTTTGCATCATACGTCCAGAAGGAAGCACGTTATCATTCGGCAACATTTCTTTCGAAGTGAGAGTAAATCAAGAAAGCTCTTATCCGTCCATCCGTGGCGCTTTTCAAGTTATACAACTTGATCACAACCAATAATTTTGTGAATTCATTACAACCCGCATACAATGGTGTCTCTCGCATCGCTTATCAATTTCTCAAACATTTCAGGACAACCATTAAGATCCTCTTCAACCACCTTTGTCATCTATTCAAATTCGTTCGCATCAAATGAATGTGTTTGGTGTCAACCGTGGCGCATATCTCTTACTAATATCATTCATATTTGAAGATTCACCTTTTTCTCACCGTGCATTATCCAACAAGTGTAACTTTGATCAATTCCATTCGCCTTTAAATGTCGTGCCAACTCCTCTGCGAGAATCGATTTTACATAACAACACCTTAAACAAGGACATTTCATACCACTAGAAGTCCCTAAACGTTCAACAAAGACACAATTCGAGAAAATAATCCACTCGGTCGCATACTCCTTGGACAGAGACGATTGGCGGACATCCAATTTCTATCCATAATTTCCAAATATTTATAATAAAATCACGAGAAGAGAACTTTAACATATGACCCATCAAGCAATTCGAATATAATGAAGAATCAATTCATATAAAAAAACAAACAAAATTTCCTCTTTTAATTTTTTTCAATTCCAGTCCTTATTTTCCCAAGCTATATCTATCTCATATTCTATTTCTATTCTCGGTCCTTTGGTCAAGACAAAGGAACCATAGTCTAGTCTTCCAAATAATTAATGAACTTAATTTATGTGTAACAAGAAGAGGCTAGTGGTAAAAAAAAAGAGTCTAGTGTGCACAAGTGACAAAACTAATATATTTCTAAACTAGAACCCACAATTAATATCTAACAAATTTCCTAATTGTAATTTACAAGAAAAAATTGCAACAAAGGACTATTGTAATTAGAGAAAGGAACGAAATTAATAAAGGAACCCAAACAGAGAAAGGAATAGAAAACTCACCAATGTTGTGCGAGTGAGAGACTCGAGAAAGATGATGTTCACCGAGAGAGATGATTTTCGTTGAGAGAGATGATGTTAATTTGCGTTAGGGTGTTAGGGTTTTGCATTTACGGGTGAGTGATTTTGCGTTTACGGGTGAGAGTGTTCATTTGAGAGAGGAAGTAGCTCAATGGGAAACGAAAAAAAATTATTTAACCATACCTAGTGTTTTATGAAAAACGCTAGGGATCTATCTAGCGTGTTTTCTAAATACCTAGCGTTTTGAATAAAAGCGCTAGGGATTTGTCTAGAGTGTTTACTAAATAACTAGCGCTTTCTAAAAAAACGCTAGGGATCTATCTAGCGTGTTTTCTAATTGGCTAGTGTTTTGATAAAAGTGCTAGGGATCTGTCTAGCGTGTTTTCTAAATACCTAGCGCTTTTTAAAAAACGCTAGGGATTGTCGTGACCTGGATCTCGACGTTGACGGCTCAAATATAGATTATTTGAGGAGTCGCCACCCAATTTATTAATAATAGGAAAATTGAGAAAAACCTAATTTTCAGGTTATTTGGTCTGCGTTAACTAGGTCGGATTCGGGAGTCGGTTATGCGTAGGGAAGGGGTGAAACCCTAGTTTCACTGCACCCCTAACACATCTGTCCTAAGACAGTTACCCTAAATTTGATTGCGCAATAATAATTACTTATTTATTTATTTACCTCAAAATAATACTCAAAACATTAATCATTTACAAGAAGAAGAGGGTGAGGTCCGAGAGAAAGAGAGAGTGAGAAGGAACGCCGGAAGCTCGCGATGGTGGGGGAGGAGGCCTCGCCGGAGTTCGCGAGAGGCTCGCCGTGGAAGACGAAGCGTGGGCTGTGCCGCACGGGGACCGATCTGGTTTCTTTGCTTTGATTTTTTCCAGTTCTCCTTCCTTCTTTCGATTTTCTTCTTGTGGATTGTTTGGGTTCTTGTTTTTAGATCATTCTTTGGATTTATTTGGGGTGGTTCTTTGGGAGCTGGTTTCGCGGATTGTGGGATTGGGAGAAGACGGTTGTTTTGGTGTGATGGAGGTGGTGGTTCAGTTTGGGGTTGGTTTGGTGGAGATGTGGGTGAGGGAGCCTTCTCCTTCCTCAACCTTCGATCTGTTTTCCCTATTCTTTTTTCAGATCTGTGTTGTTTGGATGCTCAGCTTAACCCTAATTTTTCTGTAGTGATTTTTCTTGAAAATTGGCCCCCTTTGACTGTTGTTTGACTGTGAATTTATATTGATAAATTAGGTTTTAGACATTAATTATCGTTGATTGTGTTTGGTGGGCACGAATTTTTTTGATTTGAAGTGTGCAAATCAAAGCCCAACAAAGAACTAGGAGCGCTTATTTGAAACTCTAATTTTATTTCGGACCCTTTTGCTATTAAAATTCATTTTCGAATTCATTTTATTAATTTTTTGGATTATTTGTAGAAACACAACTACTTAAACAAATTAAATAAAACTTACTATTTTTTTTGTAATTTTCGAATTATATATATTTTCCGTTTAAAGACGCAAAAGACGCAAAAAATGCATTTTTTCGCAATTTTCGAGAAAACGTCCAAAATAACGTTAAAAATTGAGTGTTCACAGTTGCCCCTCCGTGCTTATTCTCTTACGATATAATACACAAAACCATGTTCTCCATGTTTTGTCGTATTATCAAAGTAAGAGATAAGTACGGATATGAACCTCAATTTTCACCGGTGAAATAGGCGATTGTCGAAACGAATCGAAAACCACGAAATTTAAAGACAATGCCAGGGCGGAATCGATAGCAAAAAAATTAAAGACAATGTCAGGGCGGAACCAATAGCAGGAAAATTAAAGACAATGCCGGGGGAGGCCGATAGCGGGAAAATTAAAGACAATGCTAGGGGCGGGCGAATAGCAAGAAAATTAAAGACAATGTCTGAGCAAGATCGATCAAGATGTCGGAAATCGTGCCAGAGCAAGACCGATAGCATGAAATAAAAGCAACGCCAGGGCAAGACCGATAGCGTGGAAAATAAAAAAGACAATGCTGAGCAATATATCGATCGAGATGTGTCAGAACCGATGCGAGTGGCAAGACCGATAGCATGAAATAAAAGCAACGCCAAGGCAAGATCGATAAGCGGGAAAAATAAAAAGACAATGCCGAGCAAGATCGGTCAAGATGTCAGAAACAAAGTGCTGTGGCAAGACCGAGTAGCACGAAATAAAAGCAACGCCGTGGCAAGACCGATAGCGGGAAAAATAAAAAGACAATGCCGAGCAAGATCGGTCAAGATGTTAGGAAGCGAGTGCTGTGGCAAGACCGGAGTAGCACGAAATAAAAGCAACGCTGTGGCAAGACCGATAGCGGTAAAAATAAAAAGACAATGCCGAGCAAGATCGATCAAGATGTCGAAACGATGTCGGGCAAGACCGAGTAAGCACGAAATAAAAGCAACGCGTGGCAAGACCGAGAAGCGGGAAAAATAAAAGACAATGCCGGAGCAAGATCAGTCAGCATGTCAAAAAAAACAGTGCCAGGGCAAGACCGATAGCACGAAATAAAAGCAACGCCGAGGCAAGACCGAGAAGCGGGAAAATAAAAGGCAATGCCGGAGCAAAGAACGATCAAGATGTCAGAAACAAAGTGCTGGGCAAGACCGATAGCACGAAATAAAAGCAACGCTGTGGCAAGACCGATAAGCGGGGAAAATAAAAGACAATGTCGAGCAAGATCGATCGGCATGTCAGAAAGCGGTTGCGTGGCAAGACCGAGTAGCACGAAATAAAAGCAACGCCGTGGCAAGACCGATAGCGGGAAAAATAAAAAACAATCTTTGGAGCAAGATCGATCAAGATGTCAGAAGCGATGCGTGGCAAGACCGGGTAGCGACGAAATAAAAGCAACGCCGAGTGGCAAGACCGATAAGCGGGAAAAATAAAAAGACAATGCCGGAGCAAGATCGATCAAGCATGTCGGGAACCGGTGCGAGGACAAGACCGATAGCATGAAATAAAAGCAACGCAGTGGCAAGAGCCGAGAAGCGGGAAAATAAAAGACAATGTCTGAGCAAGATCGATCAAGATGTCGGGAAACGATGCGCTGTGGCAAGACCGATAGCACGAAATAAAAGCAACGCCGTGGCAAGACCGAGAAGCGTGGAAAATAAAAGACAATGCCGGAGCAAGATCAGTCAACATGTCAAAAAAAAGCGAGTAATCGTGAGCAAGACCGAGTAGCACAAAATAAAAGCAACGCCGAGTGGCAAGACCGATAGCGGGAAAATAAGAGACAATGCCGAGCAAGATCGATCAAGATGTCAAAAAAAAAAGTGCTGTGGCAAGACCGAGTAGCACGAAATAAAAGCAACGCTGGAGGCAAGACCGATAAGCGGGAAAAATAAGAAGACAATGCCGAGCAAGATCGGTCCAAGATGTGTCGAAAATGCAGTGCGAGGCAAGACCCGATAGCACGAGGATGAGAAAGGAAATGCTAGGGCTGAACCGGTAGCATGAAAGAATGTGTCAGGGCTGAACCGGTAGCACGGGGACGAGAAGGGAAATGCCAGGGCTGAACCGATAGCAGAAAGTTTAGAGCATGCAATGCATGCCTTGCTTTGGATGGTTTTTATTACTTTATTTACAAAGTACTGAACATAAATGTATGCTTCTAGTCATGAAGTGAAATGCATGGATGGAAATGAAAATGTATGCAAACTATGACATGAAATGCATGAATTATGCATGAGTCTTTGAGTTGAAATTGAGATGCACTCGTTTTGAAAAATTAGATTCACTCAAAACGCTTTTTTCCTTTGTGTATGTTTCATTTGAAACCAATCAAGTTTGTCCTCATATGGAAGCTTATCCTCAACATAGCTAACTTGCTTAGACCCCTTTTTCTATTTTTATGATCACTTCTCGCCTTTCAAGCAAACCACCCTCAAATTTGACCTTCTCTCTCTTCTCTTTTTTATTTATTTATTATCATTAGCTCCCTAAATCACATTACTGATTCCAAGCTGACTATTTTTGAAGCATTACTTAATGAGCATGCATGGATTCACAGGTATTTAAGAGCTGAATTTTTTTTGGGTTTTGGATTTTTGGATTGAAAGTGGAGGGCATTTTTTTTAGAGGGAAAACATAGAGAGGACAAAGACGACACAAGATGGTAGGGAAAAGGTATTACGGCAACCTCGAGTTATTGGGCATTCCATTTACTTGAGGTGCCTAACTTGCTGGGAATTGGCTGGGAATTGGATTTTATACAGATGGAAGACTACCAGGCGTAGCAAGCAAAATCTGACATCCTCAAGGGTCGAGCAAACATTTTTGCCCCTGTGTTGGTAAGAGGTATTGCCCCAAGAGAAGGCTACACAGGTGTGCCAAACAAAGTTTGACTCGGGAGAGGACCTGCAAAGATTTTGCTTCAAACAGCTCAGGTATGGAAAGGAAATTTTGGACTCGTGACGGGTCTTGCACAGGTTTTGCCCCAGTATTGATAAAAGTTGTTGCGCACAAGAGTGCACTGGTGTGGCAAACAAGGTTTGATAGATGTTGGGTATTGTAAGATTTCTACCAAATTCTAGTGAAAGTTATTGCCTTGAGGGAATACTACATGGTGTAGCAAGAAACCTTTGACTTCTAAAGGGTCTTACGAAACTTCGCCCCAGTGTGGGGTCTCTCGAGACTCTCAAACTTATCCTCCACAAATTGCCCTCATTCCCCTTTTGTGCCCTAATTTTTGCCTAGATTGCCTTTGCAGGTTTTCAATCTAGCAGGCTTTATTTTACTTTTATTCTCCCTAATTTTTTCCTAGACCGCCCTTTCGGGTTTCAATCTAGCGGGATTCTTTTTTTTTCACTTCATTTTTTTATTAGAGCAAAGAATAATTTAAAAGGAGCAAATGATTTATCCCAAAAAATTACCATTAAGAAAATGAAATCAATCATCCATCAATCAGAGTGGACTTTTAGAGGTTTGCAATGTGGCTATTGGTTATGGGTTATGAAAGAAAAATGATTAGAAGGCTCCCAGAAATGCTTTACGGGTAGGGGTTATGGTTTATAGAAGGAAAATGAATGGAGGGCTAAAGAAATGTTTTATGGATATGGGCTATGAGTTATTGGGAAAAAAATGGTTAGAAGGCTTAAAGAAATGTTTTTTTGGATATGGGTATGGGTTATGGGAATGGATCATGAATCTTTAGTGCATTCAACTTCCTCTTGTGTTCCCCAATCCTCAAATCATTCACAGTTTTTTTTTTAATTATTTTTTTCACTTCTCTGCTTTTTCATTACTTTTTCTTTTGTGCCCTAACTTTTGCCAAGACTGACAATACTTGCTTTCAGTCTTGCGGGCTTTATTCTTTTTTCTCGTTTTCTTTTTTGAACTTTTTCCACTATCTCTTTGATTTCATAACTTTGGAAAACTGAATGCATTAAATTCTATTTTGGTGTCGATCCTTGTCCGGGGTTTCGTAAAAGGGTATTACAGGCTTAAAGGGGATGGTAAGTGATATGTTTTGTTTGGGATGGAGAAAGACGACCATTCTTCATTTGAAATCATGATTCCTCATTTTAATTTTGAAATAACATCTACTCTTTTACACATTCTTTGCTCTTTATTTCTTTTGATTTTTTTTTTTTGCTTTTTTGTTTCATTTTTTTTTGGGAAATGGACCTTTGAGATTTGATTTTTGCTCACTGGTTCATATTTGAATGACACAATCAAGAGGGCTTTAGGAATTATCACTTGAGGCAAGAACTCGAAAATGGGTGAGTGTTTTAAGGGAACATGGGTGAGAAATGATGGAAATGGGTTCTTAAATCCATGCAAATCCATTAGTGTAAAGCTTCAACTAAGTCAACTTGGTTTCAAGCTTTCATGACTAAACACGTACCAATGACAATCTTCTCTCTCTCCCTTTTAGCTTTGAGTTTTTTATCCGAGAACTGATTGCCAACCTTATGCCTCCCTTTTCACTGATCTTTCCCAATATGCCCCTGTGTTGTGCCCGATGATGTCCTTCCTCCCAAGTGACTTCTCTAACCCTCTAATGATTCCCAACAACTCTTCAAGAGAATGATCCAATTCCATGAGTCTAAGCTTGATTGGTATCCACTTTTCACGCAAGCACAAAAATGTTACCGTTCCTATTAATGGGAAGATAACATGAGTAGAAGTCAATGACTTCTTCAAAACTCATTTTTTTTTATTGATTTTCTTTAAAGAGAAAAAAATGCTACATGAGAATGGGTCAAAGAAACCAATATGTTATGAAATGCATGATATGAATGCAATCACTATCCTAAGATGCAACATGCATTTGCTTTGTAAATTTTTATTTTTTTATGCAAGAAATGCAATGATTCTTTTTTTTTTGCCCCATTCGAAGGGAATATGGTGTGAGTACCTCAAAAGGAAACATAATTTGTTTTATGATGAATGATGAATGATTTTGGCAAATGAAAATGATGAATGATGAACAACAATGCAATTTCTTGTATTAGCTTATGAAAATGCACTCTATAGACGAAAAATAAACCCTTTTTTATTTCGTAGAACTCATGCAAAGAAAAAAAATTAAATGCAGATGCATGTATCATTTTCAATGCCACTAGTGCAGAAAAGGGATTTAAAGTCACGCAAATTGGCTTTTTAAAGTCACGCGCCGGCGTGACTTCTATTAAGGCGACTTCGTATGTCAGGAGCTTTAAAGTCAAGCGAAAGCGCGACTTCATATGTTTTTTTAAAAGTCAGACCAACATTGCCTGACATTAATTACTGATAATCGTTATATGGAATGACTTTTAAAGTCAAGCCAAAGTGTGGCTTTAAAGTTATTCTTAAGTCAGACTTTTTGTCGCTTAGCTGACATATTTATTCAATTACAAAGTTAAATTTAGGCAGTAGTCTCACAAAATGGGTATCTACTGCGGAATTAGAACTTCTACTACAAAAATTTCACAAGGGAACTACTGTGGCTAGAGCCAAAGCCAATAATGTCGCGTTTCACTAGTGTCTGCGTCATCCATACCGGGAAGCCAACAAGGTTGCAGACGAGCTTGCTAATATGGGGTGCACATATGATGACAATAACCTTGTTCTTTTTTATTCCCCCTCCCCCCCTCCCATAGTCAAATTACTTGTTGATGTTATTGGAGTCTCTACTCGCGTTTGATCCTCGTGTAATTCTTCCTGGGCATTTGCCCCGTTTAATCTAAAAAAAAACCAATAATGCCAATGGTTAAGCGAGAGAAAGGAGAAAGAAGATTGGAAATAGAGAAATCAATGGTTTACGATGGGTGAAGAGTGAAAAGAGAATAAATCTTCTCTAAAATTGTGTTATCGTTCTCAACTTTATTTTTAATTTTCTCAGTTCTTTAGAAATATTTAAGCTAAACCAGATGGATTCATTATAGGGCATTGTTACGGTACTTGAAGTATTTTTTTTATATATATCGATACGCAAATATAGATTAGAAAATAGGCTTAAATATGTTTTTCGTCCCTGCAAATACACCTATTTTTCAAATACGTCACTGCAAAAAAATTTTTTGAAAATTATTCCCTGCAAAACCAATTTTTTTAAATAAGCCCTTCTGTTAGTCAGATGTCAGAAAAACGCTGATGTGGCTGACGACCTGACACGTAGGGTAGAACACATCAACTATTTTTGTTTTTCCTTTAAATTTTATTATTGCTGACGTGACACTTCATCTTCCCTAAATAAACCCACAATCAAACAACCATTGACACCACCATTCCCCCCCCCCCCCATTTGAACCCTTAAATTATCTTCCCCAATCACAAACCAATCGAACCAACCCTTACCACCATCATCTTCCCCTTTTCAAACCCTAACATCTCTATGATGTTCTTCCTTGAAATCGTGAAAAGCTTCAGCTTCAATGGCTGCCTCGAAATGTTAAGCTCAAATGCATCTTCAAATGCTCAGCCATTTGCAGGTATGTTACCCAAATGTCGTTGTCGTTTAACAATGAGGATGTACACGACAAACACGAATCAAAACCCAAATAGGAGATATTGGAAATGTCCCAATTGGTTGGTAAGTTCTATCATTCTTTGGAAACCCAATTTGTTTACTGTGTGTTGTTGTTATTCATTCTGAAATTCTTGTTTTAATTTTTCCAGAATGAAGAACAAAGTTGTAAGCTTTTTAGATGAGATGATGAGTTGGGCCCAAGTGACTTTCTCCCGAGAGGTGATATAGGAATACCACAGAGTTCAAATCCAGTGGCTGCACCACCAGAACCTACACCATTAGTTCCTTGCAGTGGCTATCTATATGCTGATAAGCTCATGGAAGCAGGGAATAAGAAGATTGAGAAGCTACAACTGAAATTGGCCAAAGAAAGGACTTGTGTTTATGAACAACTTAGTTTGATTTAATTGTGTGTTTGTTACTGGTGTAGTGAGCAATCTGTTATGTTTTGTATCTGTAATCTAGGAATCTTGTATGTCACAGATCGCAGGGACCAATTTCAAATTTATCAATTATTTGCAGGGACATTTTTAAAAACATGATGTAATTGCAGGGACATTTATAAAACATGAACCTCCTATGTTGGGTCAAAATCTTCATCCGAAGACTCATCATCACTTCCCTCAATAACTTTTTTCCATTTGGCATCACTTCCACCAGCAGCATGGGAATGTTCTGCCCTATCTTCATCTTCATCAGCAGCGAGTAATTCATCATCCAGTCCCAATGCCCTCTCTTCCTCACTGTCATTAAAGTGTACCCCTCTAGCCTCATTCATCTTCAGAATCAGAACTTAGTTCAATGTCACCTTCTTCAGCCTCAACAAGCTCATCACCCAAACTCTCTACATATATAGGTGTATATCAGAGTTATACTTCAAAGCAAATTTATCAGCTGCAATGGCATCCTTATCTGCCCTAAAGGCCTTATAACCACCAACATATGCTTCCCATCAGACATCCACCACAAGATAAATTCATTTGTGTACCCTAAGTCTTTGACTAATCCCACAGCCTTAAAGAAACTCCATTTGTCAACATCATCAACTGTGTATGGATATGTAAGTCCCCGATTATACCAAGTAGTTTCCCCTATTTCGAATTTACCCCCATGATGGTTAAAAACATTGAAACTCATCCCTCTAAAATGAGTAAAAGTTCAGTAAAGTAAGTTTCTATGGTCCCAAAAACACTTTTATTAATTCAGTGCGGTCCCCCTCCCCATGTGACAAAGTTGAAGATTTAATTTTGAATTAAAATTTGCAATATTTAATTCTCAATGGTCCCCCCATGTGACAAAGTTGAAGATTCTTTGACCATTGTCACCATTTCCCACTAACCAACAGATATGGGGACCAACAACAATTAACAATATAGCAAACAACAACAAATAGAACCCATCATAAACAATAAATAGAACCCACTCCATTTGAAGACAACAACAAATAAACCCTAAAATTGTGACAACCCTAACCAGAACAGCAACAACAACAAAATAACACATAAAAGACTCAATTTTTCAAGAAACAAAGAACCAATTTAACGAAAACAGAAAAGAAAGGGTTTAGGTTTTGTTTCGTTCGTTTTCCTTCCTTCACAGTCGCTAACACTTCGCCACCACAGTGCCTTCGCCGTCGCACATTGGCTTCACTGTCGAAGTCCCTTTCCCCGTCGTGTTCGCCTTCTTTCACCATTCGTCTTCCTCTTCGTCTTCAACGTCACATCCCTAGTTTCCTTTCATCGTTTCGTTTCTTTCTGGGTTTCTATTTTGAAGCAAGTGTGAAGAATGAGAAATGAAACAAATGAAATTTAGCCCCTCTAAATTTAATCCGACGTGTTTTTCCACATCACAATATATGATAATATAATAATGACGTGTCAAATCCAACGTGTAACTCTGTTAGCCACATCAGCAGATGGCTAACAGAGACTTAACATTATGGCTTATTTAAAAAAAATTGGTTTTGCAGGGACTAATTTAAAAAAATAAATTGCAGGGACGTATTTGAAAAACAAGTGTATTTGCAGGGACGAAAAACATATTTAAGCCTAGAAAATATAATAATTTCTCTCCTATCCCCCCACCCTTTTTATGTATAATCTCTCCCTATTTTTCCTTCGGTCAAACATATTCAATGCTTACAAATAATAATAATAATAATAATAATAATAATAATAATAATAATAATAATAATAATAAAAATAATAATAATAAAACTCTATATATATATATCAAAGAATAATCACACTACCTATCCTGTCTCTGATTGGAATTTGGAAAGAGAGACCCATTGATTCAGTCTTTTGAAATTTGGAAACTTGCAATCCTATATAAGACTTAATAATTAATATTAATATACCCAATAAGCTAAAAGCAAAATTCAAATGAAGTACTTTGGAAAGCATAGATCCACTGTTGCAAGCTTGCAGCAAAAGCCACGTTCAAGTTTTCTCACCATCATATAAAGGGGGTGTGACAAAAACAAAAAAGGGGGTGTTACAAAATGAGCTTGAGGTATTGTGCCATTAGGTCTAGACAACGTAAGTTTGGTATCTCATTCACTGTGCCAGATCGTGTCACTTTGGAAATCAATGACAAAAGGAGAATCATGGGTAAGCATCCTTTGAGGATTACTAGAATTCCTTCAGGAGGGCCAATTGAATTTCACAAGTTCATGCAAGAAGTTGAGAAAGGGTATTCCTCACCTTTGAATTTGTTAAAGAAGAAAAGTGGCGTTACAAAGAAGTTGTTCAATCACAAAAGGGCTTACCATAGAAGCCAGTTCAATGATTGGTATGTGGAAGTGTTCTATTTTGAGAGTTGTGGTGATATCTAACACTCTAAACCTAACTTATTTAGGTAACTCTCACTATGACTTGTTTGGATTGACTTATATGGACTTATTCATTAGCATAAATATTTATAAGACTATTTTCTATTTATTTTTGTAAGTTCTCTAGAATAGTTTTTGATAACTTATATAAAAACACTTTGATTTTATTTTATCTTTTATTATAAATATAATTTATACTATTGTAAATGATTCGTTCGCCTTGACGTTAACCACTGTAGCTCAACATCACATACTCCACAAGAGTTTTTTTTTTGACAGAAATACTCCACAAGAGTTGGTTATCAAAGTTTACCAATCTTAGAAATGGGTAATGTGTTTTTTGGTGAAATCTTAGAAATGAGTAAATTGGAAAAGGAAAACAATATAAAGAAATGGGGAATTTAATGTGTTCGCTAGTGGGATTGTAGCATGGCCATAAGATAGGCATGTGAGTCCGCTCGTGGTTGTAGGAAAGTTTGCAAAGGGATGGCTGTGGAAGGAGGTGTTGTGGTGCTTCATGGTAGTAGATTTCAGTGATAACAGGCGTCGAGGCCTGAGATATAGTGGTGGCCCAAGAAGAAAGCGGGCAAACATTGGGGGAGCAGGGGAGAAACAAAAAGAATGATGGAGGAGTAAGAGAAAAGAGAAATATGACTATTATGCCGCATTTAGTCTAGTACTAATTGTTGATGTTTTGATTTGTGCATGGATCACAAGTTTTGTCGTGGCTGAACAGTTCAAATTTTCTTACAAGTAGATGTTAACTGGTAATTAGTTGAGAGATTTTACGTTTCTATGATTTGAACGCTAGATCTCCTGCTTCAAACTTCTTCGATATACATTTTTGGGACTATGTGAATTATTAGTTCTACTTGTAAAAGTTAGAAAGTTTGCAAATAAAAACAAGGGGGCCGGAGGGGATAGGGACAGTGTGAAGTGAAACTTCTCTCACGTCGCACCCTTCTTTCTCTCTTCTTCGCTTTTTTTTTCCTCTCTCACGGCGCACCCTTTCTTTCTTTTCTTTTCTTCCCAAGTGTCTAAGACACAAACCACAGAAAGCTTAAGTATTATGGACTCTAGTGTCTTTGGCCCTCCTTACCACTTAATTAATTTCTAACACTACACCCTCACATAATTAAATTACGACTCACTTGTTTACTAAACACCACTCCTTATTTAAATCAAATACCCTATTATTATTTTTATAAAATCAACCAATATAACACCTAAATAAATTAATTAAATAAATACTTGAATTATTTTTGGGCTACACAACTCTCCCCATCTAGAATATTTTCGTCCTCGAAAATTTGCCTCCATCAACTTCCACAACCGACTAGCGGATATCGGACCGACCCAACACTCCCGCAGCTCACTGACTTACTACGACCCCATTAATATGGGCATTGTTATGCTCTAACCAATTCATACCCAAGGTTACATCTAATCGCTCGGTAGCAAACAAACAAAATTCACAACAAAGTCTCGTCGGAAACCGAGACAAGGACACCGGAGAACACACGAGCAATATTATACCGGTCATAACAGCATAATACAAGACTTAAACGCTCACAACATTCGACGGTAATAAGGTAATGAGTAGCATCGGATTATCAATAGATTCTAGCGAATTACCTTAATGAACACGTACTCTAATACGACCATCATTCTTCAAGAGGGCTCGCACCGCCAAAGCAAACACCTTCCCGCTAGACTCTCCTTCTTCTGGCTTTGGACACTTAGTACTAATGTGTCCCACTCACCACGATTGAAGCATACCATATCCTTGTGATCACACTCGGACATCCTATGACCTCTTTACCACAAATAAAGCACCTTGTTACCTCTGGGTTTACACTCAAAACTCTTGTGGCCAACTTTGCCACATTTGAAACATATGATGCTAGCAGGAGCATCTCCCCCACTAGATCCTTTGCCAACAGCTGACTTCTGTTTACCCTTGCCCTCTGGAACTTCATACGGCTTACTACGACTTTCAGTCTTGCTCCTCTTATCTTTCATGATCCTGTAGTGAGAGTTGCTTTCCTCCTCAAAAATCCTACAGCTGTCAGCCAACTCGGAGAATACACGAATCTTCTGATACCCAATTGCCTTCTTGATCTCGGGCCTCAACCCATTCTCGAATTTGATGCACTTAGAGAACTCACCATTAGCCCCATCGTAGTGTGGATAGAACTTTGCCAACTCAGTGAACTTGGCAGCATACTCGGTTACAGACATGCTTCACTGCTTCAGCTCCAGGAACCCAATTTCCTTCTTGCCTAGGACATCTTCCGGATAATACTTCCTCAGAAACGCTCTGCGGAAAACAGCCCAGGTAATCACTTCATTCGCAGCTTCCAACCTCGACATCGTCTCTAGCCACCAATCGTCAGCTTCCTCAGCCAACATATGAGTGCCATATCTGACCTTTGAGCTTCAGTGCAATCCATGACTCGAAAAATCATTTCCATCTCCTTCAACCACGCAAGAGCACCATCGGGATCAAACTTGCCCTTGAAAGTAGGCGGATTCTCCCTCTGAAAGGTCGCTAAACTTTGAGACCCGACATTCTCACCAACATTCTCATTGATTCCCACAACTGCGCCATAGCTTCAAAGCAAAGAAGAAGAGCGTCGTTTCTTTCGGCCATTTCAACTTAGCACTACAGCATACACAACAATTAGAACTAAAGAGACACTACAACTTGACGACCTGGTCGGACAGACCGAACTGCTCTGATACCACTAATGTAACACCCCAATTCTACTCGACTATTTTATTAAAAATCAGAGTGCGGAATTTTCAACTAAGCATACATTGGAGCGTCACATTTCAACATTAAAATTTTCAACAACGTGTAATCAATAAAACATTCAAAGTCAACAACATAATTCTCCATTTAATAACCACGAGATCGTAGCACATCATAAGGATCCAACAAATCGCAATGAGCAAAAATAAACTCTCATAAAACATCATCTCAACACCAACGGTTTCGGTAAAATACAAATCCGGAAAACATTCAAATAATAGAGAAATAGTCTATATGATAAAACGTCTAATAAATAGTGTTCGCTTCCCCCAGGTGCTACGTGATCGAGCAAGATGACACGACTACCTACTAAAGCGGAAATCACGGTCTTCACTTGTAACTACATGCACGTTAATGACATCGAGGTAACATTTTAAATGCGTATGAAGGGTGAGTCTAACAAAGATAAAAGAATGCATAATAAGTAACATATTAGAGTCAAAACAACTATAATTACTACATTTCAACAACTTCATTATACTTCAACAAAGATCACACAAAGAACAACATCATTACAATCGCAGTTGTCAATGTACTACAACAACAAGCAACCACAAACTAACGACAACACCGTGAAATGAAAAATGGATGAGATGCAACCCACAACACGGGTATATGCATGTGGTACCAATCAACATAAACAGCCTTTGTGGCTTCAACAACAACAGACCGCAGCCTACAACAACACGGTATGCATATGCCATGTATGGACACCATGTGCGACGTAATCGAAAACAACATTTCAAACAACATGCACAACGACATCATCAACAACAACACTTGGTCACATTTGACCCAACAACACAACATAAGATTTTGGTCTCATAGACCCAACAACAACAACAAAATACAATCCTTGGTCTCATTGACCCAACAACAACAATATAAAATTCTTGCTCTCATTGACCCAACCACAACGATATAAAATTCTTGCTCTCATTGACCCAACCACAACAACATAAAATTCTAACCTTAGGGACTCAACAACAACCACATTAAATTTTAGCCTCATAATATAAAATTCTAGCCTTAGAGACTCAACAACAACAACATTTATTTTAGCCTTATGATAGCCTTAGAGACTCAACAACAACAACATTTGTTTTAGCCTTATGATATAAAATTCTAGCCTTAGAGACTCAACAACAACAACATTTAATTACGTTTGACCCAACAATAACAACATTAATCTTTTTCGTCTTGTTATACACAACCAAACAACCGGCACTAAGGTAGCACAAAGTGGCGCCAAGTGACACATAAAACGAGACAAAACAGCACCTAAGACATCACATATAACAACAGCAACCTGGCGCTAAAATAGCAGCCATTCCGCACTAAAAACAAAGAAGAATTACAAAGACAAAAAACAATGAGATTTAAAAATACAAGAACACATAGGACGCTAAAACAAAGAAAGATCGCTAGAGAACAAAAAAAAGAACAATGGAACAATACAACAACAACATAACAAAACAGCAACAACAGAAACAAAACAGCAACAGCAGAACATTTATACATATAAAATAGCAACAACAACACACACACACACATTGACATGATATATATATATATATATATATATATATATATATATATATATATATATATATATATATATGAAAACAAAGAATAAAGAACATTTATACATATAAAAACAAGAACAACAACATTTATACATATAAAAACAAAGAACAACAATATGTATATATATAAAAACATGTTGTTCTTTGTTTTATATATATATATATATATATATATATATATATATATATATATATATATATATATATATATATATATATAAAAAAAAGAAACATAACATACATATATGTATATAAGCACAATTCAATCAAGCATAATATCAAACACGTTATAGGCAAGGTAGTTCTAAATTTCCACATACAACCCATCATGTCTCCCATTATACGGTTTAACCCACCCTAACCTCAAGAATTGTTGAAGATGAAACCCTTCCACAACACCAAAAACGCAGCAGACAAGCCAAGCCCTTCCTTCCCCTTCAATTCGCGAATTCTTCCTCTTTCTCTTTTTCTCTCACGTCGCACCCTTCTTTCTTTTTCTTTTTCTCTTCTCCTTCGTTTCTTTCCTTTCTCTCACTGCAAGCACCCTTTCTTTCTTTTCTTTTCTTCTCAATTGTCTAAGACACAAACCCTAGAGCTTAAGTATTATGGACTCTAGTGTCTTGGGCCCTCCTTACCACTTAATTAATTTCTAACACTACACCCTCACATAATTAAATTACCACTCACCTGTTTACTAAACACCACTCCTTATTTAAATCAAAAACCCTATTATTATTTTTATAAAATCAACCAATATAACACCTAAATAAATTAAAATAAATAAATACTTGAATTATTTTGGGGCTTTACAACCCTATCTCTGTAAATTTTGTAGGTTATAATAAGAATAACAACCCTTATTCCACCACTTATAATCCTGGTTGGAAAGATCACACAAATTTTAGATGGAGCAACAATAGTGCACCTGCACCTAGAACTGCACCAACTACACCACCAGGATTCCCAGCTCATAATAACCAAAGAAACTCTCAACCTACCACTGAGAATTCTCTAGAATCCATGCTCAAAACATTCATAGGTGAATCTAGAACTGCTAGACAAGCCCAAGATGTTTCCATTAAGAATTTAGAGAATCAAGTTGGTCAATTAGCCACAGCTCTGTATCAAAGGCCACAAGGTGCCTTACCTTCAAATACAGAATCTACCCTTTCCCAAAAAAAAGGAAAGGAACAAGTTAAGGCTATTTCTTTGAGAAGTGGTAAGGATCTTATAGAGTTAACTGAGAAGGAAAGTGTAGAAAAGGGAGAAAAAGCCAAAAATCAAAAAGAAACCAATGCAGAGCATCTAATGCTCCTGCATCACAAGAAGTTCAAGTTCCAATACATAAGTTAGTACCTGAATACCCTCCTCCTCCTTATCCTCAAAGACTAAAAAAAGCTCATGAGGAGAAACAGTTTGGTAAATTCTTAGAGGTACTAAAACAATTACACATCAATGTTCCCTTAGTAGAAGCACTCCAACAAATGTCAAACTATGCAAAGTTTATGAAGGATGTGCTTACTAAGAGAAGAAGATTAGGAGAGTTTGAAACAGTTGCCATGATAGAAGATTGTAGTTTGCTTATGCAAAATAAGATTCCTAGGAAATTGAAAGATCCAGGTAGTTTTACAATTCCATTTTCCATTGGAAAATCTTATACTGGTAAAGCTTTATGTGATTTAGGTGCAAGCATCAACTTGATGCCTAAATCTATTTTTGACCAGTTAGAAATTGGAAATGCAAAACCATCCACTGTGACACTTCAATTAGCTAACAGATCAATAGCCTATCCTGAAGGTATCATAGAAGACATCCTAGTTAAGGTAGATAAATTTGTATTCCCTGTAGATTTTGTTATCCTTGACTTTGATGCAGATAAGGAAGTGCCTATTATCCTAGGTAGACCATTTTTAGCAACTGGCAAAACCATAATTGATGTGCAAAAAGGTGAACTCACTATGAGAGTGAATGATCAAGAGATAAAATTCAATGTAGTGAATGCTATGAAGTATCCTACAGAGAATACAGAAGAGTGTTCATCCTTAGTTTCTCTAGATCAATTGGTAGAAAAACAATTTTACAAGAAGTATGATCACTTGGCCAATGCAGATGCATTAGATGCAGCAGACATTGCTAGATGATGAAATACTAGAAAAAGAGAATCTACCAATAGAAAACTCTTGTAAGGAAGTATCGGCTAGAACTTATGAACCACTCAATCTTGAGGATCCAATTCTCAAGAAGAACTTACCCTCAATAGAACAACCTCCTAAGTTAGAATTGAAGATACTGCCTGAACACCTTAAGTATACCTTCTTAGGAGCAAATGAGACTTTACCTGTTATCATTGCTTCTGATTTAATCAAAACAGGAGAGTGATCTTATCAGTACTCTAAAGAAGCATACCAAAGCTATAGTCCTTCTATATGCATGCATAGAGTCATTTTGGAAGAAAATTCCAAAAATAGCATAGAAAGTCAAAGAAGACTAAATCCTATTATGAAAGAGGTTGTGAAAAAGGAAATCATAAAGTGGCTAGATGCTGGAATCATATACCCCATATCAGACAGTGCTTGGGTAAGCCCTGTCCAATGTGTACCAAAGAAAGGGGTGTGACAGTAATAGCCAATGAAAAGAATGAGTTGATACCAACTAGGACTGTCACAGGGTGGAGAATCTGTATGAATTCTATTGTTTCCTAGATGGCTACTCAGGCTATAATCAAATAGCCATTGAGCCTAAGGATCAACACAAAACTACTTTTACATGCCCTTATGGAACCTTTGCTTTTAGAAGGATGCCATTTGGCTTATGTAATGCACCTGCTACATTCCAAAGATGCATGATGTCTATATTCTCAGATTTCATTGAGCAATCAATGGAAGTATTCATGGATGATTTCTCTATCTTTGGAGAAACATTTTAAGTTTGTTTAGCAAACTTGGAACAAATTCTCAAGAGATGTGAAGAAACAAATTTAGTAATTTATATAATTAGTAATAATTAGTTTGTTAAATTAATCCCCGGCAACGATGTCAAAAACTTGTCGTTTTCCCTTTTTGATTTGTGCGGCACCCCCTTTTCGGCCCTGAATCCTTCCTTTTTAATTCATTCTTGCGCCTAGGTTAGCGTGCATGCTTTCTTTCTCCCCAAGTTAGTTGATCACGCACACCCATGGGCTTCCACTTCTCCTGATGGTCACGTGATAATCCTTCTTCTTTTTAATTCCCACATATATATAATACACATATATAAAATATTTAAATATCATATATATATATATATATATATATATTATTTTCTTTCTTTCTGCAAAATAAAGAGCAAATTAAGTCAGTAATTTATATAATTAGTAATAATTACTCTATAAATGACTCAAAAATATCTCTAAAAATGCACTAATTTACAGTTTATCAACTCCCCCACACTTAACCTTTGCTTTTCCTCAAGCAAATTTCCTGGCTCAATAAAACTTTCAAATAAGTAATAGAGATAGCCAAATAAGGTACCCAAAGTTAGAAACACAAAGACAGACAGTAAATAATATAGCACATATGAGGTGTCAAAAGGTTGCCCAATTAGAGACTCATGTCCCTGAAGAACACATTTCTGTGAACAATGACGCAATCTCTCTAAGTGTTTAGGGACTATTGAAAATATACACTCAAGTTTCCACAAAATTCACATTACCATATGTTTGTAATTTGACCAAATCTCCACTAAATAGTTCACATGCATGCAAAAGATGAGGTTTCATGGGTTGTAATGGGGCCAGGGTGAATTCATGCAGGGTAGGAAATAAGAAGAGGGAGATAATCATATGGCTAAAAGAAAAAACAAGAAGCAAACAGTAACCATTGAAACCAAATATGGAGCTCCTATCTATTTTACAGTTTTTTGTCCAAACTCCAACTTAATTTCACTTTCATTCTTCACTCTTCTTCAATTGAAGCAGCTCTCTTGGATTTGCCCTTTGGCTCTTTCATTCTTTTGATGTGTCTTTTCCTCTTTCTTGCTTTCTTTCTTTTTTTCAAATTATCTTTCTATACTTTCTTTTTTTTTCATTTTTTTTAGGAGGAAAAGGTAAGTACATGAAAACTTCGATTTTGATTCCTTTGTAAGAAAATATTCTTGTAAGCACATGATTCACTCCTTCTGTTTTCTTCATCCCAACAAGATAGACAACTAAAGTATAGGACGTAATTGTAATTTTCAATAGTTGCTCCATATTCAATTTCAATGTGTTACCAAAAAAATAGAAAAAGAAAAAAATTATATTTGGGTACCAAAGAAGAAATATAACAATTAGGCTCAAGGGGGAAACTAAGGGATAAATTCGACAAACAACTCTGAGGCCAGAAAAGTACCTAAATTTCCCAAATCTTTTTACATGATGCAAATCACTTTTCGCCTTGAAATGGTCAAAAGACAAATTCTAGAATGTAACAAATTGGGAAACACGCTCATAGAAAGAAAAGGGGTAAAAATTTATGATTTAATAGCAATCCCCTTATAAAGGCTCAAATCTCACATTTAGAAGCTAGTTCACAAAAAGTACTCAAGAAGAACAAATGCTTATTATCAGCTTGCTAAGGACATCCTCATAGTTACAATTAAGCACAAGTTTGTCAAGTAAATTAATTATGGGATCCCCTAAAGGCATAATCTCTATTTTTTTTTTCAATATAAGCATAATTCATGCAAAACAAGCCAGAAAAAATGCTATCAACATATGTAGTGGGTATATGCATTAATAGAGATCAAGTAATGACATATAATATCCTCCCCACACTAGCATGAAGCATGGTCCTCAATGCAAAATATTAGATTGGCACAAAAATAAATAAATGAGAGAGTAAGAGTGACTTCCACGAGAGAGCTTGCGATGCGAGCTTATTGCTAAAAACAAAATAAAACAAAACAAAAATGAGAGAAAATAAAACACAAAGTTGCCTCTGCAAGCGCTTGTTTAACGTCGTGAGCCCGGCGATAGTTGGTGCTCAATCGTGTGGCTCTCAAGAGCAAATTTTACATCTAATGCGATTGCACCTTCTTAGTTTTCTAACCATGTGATTGACATTGTTTATTCTTTTTCCATGTGGTGGTTGAAATTCAAAGGATTGTGGAATATTTGTTTTATCTCCATCCACCACTATGCTAGGATCCTGCAAAATAAGATTTTTTTCCGAAAGGTCCTGCATCTTTAAATCACTAACAATGTTAGTTTCAACAACATCATCAAAATAAGGAGAGGTTAAAGAAGATAAATTTTCGTTGGAATTTAAAGCTTTAATAACATCATCTTCTTTACCACTCCTTAAAGTTACCTTTCCCTCATTAACCTCAATTACAGCATCACCAATGGTTAAGACAATTTGGCCAGAAATTTGGGTTTTCTCCTCTTTCTCCAAATCAGGAACTTGTTGATCTTTCTCATTCTCCTCATAATCGCTCTCATCAATGGAATCTGTTATCTCAATTTGACTCCCTTCAGAAGGAGTCTCTTTATCTTTCTCGAGAGCTTCTTTCTCTAGATTATCTTCTTTGGAGAACACTTCATCACTACTAAAAATATTATCTCTGTATTGCTCAGTTTGCGAATAAGGAGTTTCTCGGGCCTCTTGAGATAACATAGCAATGATACTTGATAGTTGACCACTCATGACTCCAAGTTGGTTCTCCAAGCGGTCAAACTTTGCATTTATATCCTCAGATACATCATTGGTGTCTGGTGTCTCCTCCTCCCGCCTCTGCACTTGTAGTGGGTCATAAATATTCCAGTGGGAGGAATAAGGAGGTGGCTCATAGTCATCCCAATAATCCAAATAAGGGTAATAAGTAGGAGGAGAAATCGGCATTTGGCATTGTGGCATATACCAATATGAGTTCTCAAATTTTTTTTGCGCCTCTACTTCTCTAAGATAATCTCCATGTGTTTTAAACATGATTTGGATTTTTCTCTGCAAAACAAAGTGAACTACAACGAGCTCTTGGGAAAGTGTTATAAATTTTTTTTGTATTTTTTTAATAGCATAAAAAACAAAAAAATTAAAATAAAAGCATAAAAAAATGTCTAAAGCAATAAAAATCTTTTTCGTTTAATATTGTTAAATTAATCCCCGGCAACGACGCCAAAAACTTGTTGTTTTCCCTTTTTGATTTGTGCGGCACCCCCTTTTCGGCCCTGAATCCTTCCTTTTTAATTCATTCTTGCGCCTAGGTTAGCGTGCATGCTTTCTTTCTCCCCAAGTTAGTTGATCACGCACACCCATGGGCTTCCACTTCTCCTGATGGTCACGTGATAATCCTTCTTCTTTTTAATTCCCACATATATATAATACACATATATAAAATATTTAAATATCATATATATATATATATTATTTTCTTTCTTTTTATCTTTTCTTTCTTTCTGCAAAATAAAGAGCAAATTCAGTCAGTAATTTATATAATTAGTAATAATTGCTCTAAAAATGATTCAAAAATATCTCTAAAAATGCACTAATTTACAATTTATCACAATGCACAAAAAGAAATACAAAAATGTGGACAAAAGATCAAAGATCAAAGCCATAGTGTCCTGAATCATTTGAAACTATACCTATGCCTAAGTACATGAATGCATCTGGAGACCTGTGTCATGCAGGAATAAATGTATCTGGAGGATAGTTCAAAAACTGAATCTGTGCCAAAGTGCAAAGAAAAAAAATATATGTATCTGGAGGTCAAAGACTTGTGCCAAAGTGCAATTGCATCTAGAGGTCAGTGAGGAAGGCAATATGAGCTAGCAAAAGAAAAAGCATCATCAGTGCAGAAGCATCAATGCAACTGCACTGAAGAAAAGAAAAATGCAGAAAAAATCAATGCATAAATCACTTCAAAGAAGTAATGCATCTGCACAAAAAGATCCACACAAAAAAATAGAAAGATGCATTGGCTCAAAAGCTTTGAAAGATTCAACCAAGCCCTTTGTTGTACTTAAAACTCCCCAACACTTGAGAAAATTTTGTGAGTCTAATCTCTCTTTTGAAAAACATTTTGGTGTGACCAAAGATAAACCACTAGTGCAAAAATGACTTTAGACAGCACCATTTAGTATCGGTTGTTTAAACAACCGATACTAAATGTAGACGCGGTGGCAATTTTGAAATTAAATTGAAGTTTTCAATTTTCACGCTTACATTTAGTATCGGTTGTTTAAACAACCGATACTAAATGTGTGTCTCTAACCCATTTAGTATCGGGATTTTAAACAACTGATACTAAATGTGTGTCTCTAACACATTTAGTATCGGTTTTTTAAACAACCGATACTAAAGGTCCCATCTAATTTTCCAAAAGCGCGTTCTCCTTCTCTCGGTCTCTCACTTTGTCTCACTCACTCACTCACGACTCTCTCTCTCTGCACTCACTCACGACTCTCTCACTCTCTGCACTCACTCGCGTCGCTCTGTTACCTCTTCGTCGTCTCTCGTTCTTACGTTCCTCGTCTCGTCGCCGTCTCCGATTTCTACTCTCGGCGTCTCGTTCATAACGACGGAAGTACAACTCAACGGCGTCTCTCGGCGGTGCTCTCTCTCTCGGTTTGTCGCTCAACTCAACGCTCTCGCCGTTGCCAACAACGAAGACAACTCTCTTGCTTTTATGTTGTAGATCTGCTTCGTTTTCATCTCCATCTTACGGTTATGCTTGTTTTCAAGTTGAGAGCAACATATATGTTGTGGATGCAATAAAAAAAAATAACAGATCTGGAAAGAAGATTAAAGTGAGAAGAGGGAGGGTGTGCTGCATCTGACACCATCTAAGGGCTGCGGCGGTGTGTCACTTTTTAGAGGGGATATCACAACCGATGTACTCTATTCTCCATTTTTCTATTGATTGTTATTGTGAGGATAAAAACACAACCGATTGTTGTCTTTGATAGGAACCAAGGGTGTTTATGTTTGACAAGGATTGAGTTTGAGTAATGCCACTATGGTGCTTGGGTTATGCAACGATTCAAAGTTCAGTTTGAGGCATGCCTCTTTGGTGTTTGATGAAATGTTTATTAGGTAAAGGTGTGGGTTTGAAGGGTGATGCAGATCTGAAGTGATGATGAAGGTCTGGTGAAGTTGGAAAGAAAAAAAGGAACGTGGGTGCCACAAGGAGCAATTATAAACTTATACTTCACTTATTTTTCTGTGATACTTCCTGAGTTACCAATGGAATTATCAATAGTTGTTGAGCTGGTATGTTTCTCACTCTCTGTGCGTGGTTAAATTCAGTTTTTGCTTTCAGGCCTTGTTATGGTGTGTAATAATTAATAGGATGAAATAGCATGTTGCAGTTCAATTTTTTCCTCAAAAACCGATACTATGGTAGAGATATTAAGTGTAAAGAATCTATAGATATGCCCTCACATATGCAAACATGGTAGTTTGTGGCGGTGAATGACAGAAAAAATCGGGAAAGGATTCGAAAGGTTCTTAGGAAGCCGCCGCCACCGAAATTTTAGTTTAAGGGCAAATCAGGAAAATCCCTTTAGGTTTTAGGCCAAAGCATTGTTAGGGTTAGGAGTCGTTATGTGTGGGAAGGTATTAGCACCCACGACATCCATTGTCTAGTTATTTAGGATTTATTTAATGATTACCCTTTTATTTGTGGAGAAAAAGACTTATTTAGGTTTTTGGTTTTAGTCTTGACAAGAGTCGAGTCTTGCTCTCCTACGCTCCGGATGCAATGGAGGAATCAAAGCCTACGTAGTTCTTCCCGAAAAAGTTTGTGGGTTGGTGTTTTTTTAATGTAGGGGTCCTAGGATTCCTTAATTGTCTGATACCATCGATTCTAGGATGACTAAACCGATTGTACAACCGACTTAGTCCCTACTTTTTGAAAATAATTTTAGAGTTTTTGAAAGAAATTGGTTTGGTGTGAGGTGGGTCCGTTTTAGAATAGGTATTCTAGAACTCCTGAACTGTCATATTCATTAGTTCTAGAAACATTGATTAACTTACATTTATCAGTAGACTTAATCCCCTATTTTTAGGAAAATAGATTTATTTATATTTTATTAAGTTTTTTGTAGGATTCTTGTTGTATGCAAATTCATTGGTCCTAAAATGATGACTAACTTAGGTTGTACAACCGACTTAGCCGTTATTTGACTTCGAGAGAAAAATTATTTATGTTTGAGTTGGAAAAAAAAAATTAAAAGAGAAAGCAGGGGTGAAAAGCGTAAATTGGGGTTTTATTAGTCGCGAGGGGTTGTATAATAAATAGGAGGTGCAAAAGGAAAGCCCGGCCAGCATAGGAGAGCAAGTATGCGAAACTGAGCTTAAGTGGAGGAGGTGTGCGCATGAATAAGTGGTGCGAATAGCGTTCGAATATTTAAAAAATAAATAAAAAAGAAAGATATCATATAGGCCCAACACCAGAAAACCCTGAACCTAAAAAATCATTTACTCTCCTTCCTTCCCACACAGCAGCGCCGCTGCGTTTCTTGAGAGAGAGGGAAGGGACTGGGTTTTCTCATTGGATCTTGACTGAACTCAGTTGAGCTAGGTTTCAGCCCATCAAAGTTGGACTCGTTCACCTTGCTAGCCTTTTGGGTTCACTGAAAACATGCAACGATAGGTTTGTTCATGTCTTCTGGTTTTGTTTATCCTCCTAGGAACTATGGGGTTGAGACTCAATGTAGCTCGTTCACCTCCTATGCCAATGGGTTCCTATCAGGATTTTAGATGCATTTTGTGGAATTGAGTGCTACACCTAAAATCATGAGGTCAATATTTTGTGCACTATGGAATCTAATAAGCCTTTATATCAATCAGCTGTTGCACTTTGGGTATTTTAAAAAAATACTAAACCAAGCGAGTTGGGAAACAAAAAACAAAACATCACAATCAAAGCCCAAAAAGAAAAGCTTTATGTCTAATTCCCTTTCTCGTTGAATACTTTTGAAAGTGGAACCCAACAACTAAAAGTAATTTATAATTTACCAGGATGCATACCTTAAATAGTTGTCCAGAAAAGGTGGTGCAACCAAAAGTGAGATGGTTACCTCTTGTGCAACAAATAGAGCAGTTTCAGTAGACATTCCATCAAAATAAACTAATCTTGCTTCGTCAAATGCAGATAACAACATTGACTGGGACAAGTCATCTGGCATCAAGGAGGATCTCCGGGATGTAAATACTTGTGCGAGTTTTTCAATTTTCCCTTTGCTCTCAAACCAGGAACTCGAAAGTGTGTGTTTAGTGGATTAGGATTCCGACTTTGAACCCTAATCCTTGTTTAGGTGATTGTAGCAGTAGTTTTCTGCCTTGGTTTTCTGTGTGTTTTAGACTGCAAATTTTAGCGCATTTATTTATAGGTAGAAATTAGGTTTTAGCGTTAATGCATTTGTTTTGAGGCACTGAGATCGATAATGTGGCTCTTGAGTAGTCTTGGAGAAGCGAAGCAGGCACCAGAGATTCTTAATGCTACTCATTTATTTAATTTTCGTTTTTATATTCTTTGTATTTTTATATTATCATTTTTGTATTTTTGGACTTTTTGGACTATTAAGTGCTCTTAAATTGTAAATTAAACTAAATAGAATTTTTGACATTTTTGAAATTTGTATATATGCTTAAATAAATTAAATAAACAAAATACGAATAAAATAATAAGAAAAAGGAGTCAAAGCCAAATACAAAGACGAGGGACGGGCGGACTCGACAAATACGCTAAAACTAGACCAAAAATAAAAGAAATGGGCGCGTTAACTAAAACCCCAAAATTAACTCGGAATCGCATTATTAAATCGAATTTAAACCGACTTTTTGTGAAAAAAGACTTTAGGTAGACACGCTTACGCCGCGACTAAACTCGAATACGGACGTTAAATTGAAGAAGCGCGAAAAGATAGATCATTCGGCGTGCGTGCCTAATCTAAACAACGGCGTTTCGATTTAGTTGAAGCGAGTGATTGAAATTAATGTAGAGACTCTACACTAATAATTCTCGTAATCATGCGACTCGAAACACGCCTTACTAAAAATAAGCGACTAAAGCGAGAAAAAGAAGGCGGACAAAATTGGGGTATAACAATTTGCCTCTTTATTAATATTTTACTAGAAAGTCTTTGAGCTCTAGAACTTTCGTAGTAGAAATAGGAATAAAGATAAGATAGACGCTAATTTTGTCCGTTTAAGGGAAAGTGGAAAGTTTGAGAGATAAGAGGAGTGGTTAATACTTGGCGCATTAGCGAGATTTGAATGAAGGGTCGAGCGAGGACACGAAGGAGCACTAAGGCTCACGAAGGACCACTCGAGAGTCGAAGGAGCGACAAGGCTCTGAAGGACCACTTAAGGTCCGAAAAGGTGCGCAGGCCTTAATTGAAGGACCATCGTGTAGTGCGAAGGAGCGCAATTAGCTACGGTACTAATTAAGCGATGCGAGGGGCCTTTATACTCGGCGGCCATGATGGGTCAAGATCGGGTCTAGAAGCCGATATGTTGACCATGAAGGACGTACTGCGTGTCTTAAGGTGACACAACTAGTGCGAAGGACCACGCGGGTCGGAAGGTCCGTCGGGCTCGACTACGACGTTTGCGACTGGGCCACTTAGGGGCGAAGGGGCGTAGTGCTCTGAAGGACCACTCGAGTGCGAAGGATCAACACGGTGATACGTGATATGATATGAGATCAACGCTTAAAGCGATACTAGAGGAACAAAATATAGGGATCGACACTTTGAAGTCAATTCGTGTAATGCATATACGATTGCCAATAATACATGCAATGATTGATTTTTGGCGATGTGATGAATGAAATAGGTGATTCTTTTCTCTTTTTGTTTTTAGTTTTTTGCTTCTTTTTGGTATACAATAAATGCATGAAATGCGAATGTGGATGAAATGCTTGAATGCAAATGCTATGGTGCGATGATATGAAATGATTGATTTGGGTGTAGAAACACTTTTTTTGTGATGATGGGATGTGAGACTTTGGATGTGAGAGGTGGAGATTGATCATTCATTGGAAAGGCTAGATTTGATTCAAACTTCGGCAATCTCAAAGTTGTTATTTACAGACACTGATATGAAAAAGTACTATATTTACAAGCTCGCTTCTTTTTCTTTTCCATTATGATGCCCCATGATGACCGAAATTTGGGTCCCCAAAGTTAACCAAGTGTATTTTCAGTATCATATTATCAACTTGTGTTCTCTCTCTTTGAAGCATTGATTAGTAAAGATGTATAGCAATGTATATATAGATGAATGAGTCAGTTAACTTGGGGTTCTAGTGTGTGGACATTTGTGGCACATGAAGAGGGGAATGATTGACCGGTCTTTGTCAATGTCATGAAAGGTAGGTTTTCCCCAGCCAAGGAATGCAGGACTGTCCCAATTTAGATTTGATGACGGTGAGTGAAAATTGCCCCTGTCTAGTGGTGACAAGTTAGGGGTGTAGAAGATGATGAATTGGGAAGGCATTGGCTTTGGAATGAGAGGTGGCAAGTAGGAGATGTTGTCTCAACCCATAGAGTTTGATGTTTCCCTAATTTTGGTAAGGACAAGATTGCCCCGACTAGAGTAGAAACATTTAGGATAGTGAGTTGAGAAATTGCCCCAGTATGGTTTTTTGGCTGTGAATATGGCAAGGGGATGAGATGGGTGTAGGGTGAATTTTCCCATTTGAAGGTGGAGTGAAGAGCGACAGGATTTCCCCACTTGGAATGGTATTTGAATGGTTGTGAAATGTGTGAGTTAGGGTTATGGGTTTTGTAGTTGGACAAATGCGGTGTATATAGGTGGGAGTGGTAAAGGATGGACACTGGACACATTTCCCCAAGTTTAAGTGGAACAAAGGTGAAAAGAATGCCCCCACCGGGATCTAGGTGACGATCCTAGCGTAAGCCTTTTGGTTGTCTTTAGAACGACTCTTGAGTTTACCATGATAAAATCTGCACTTGGTGATCACTAAACCTTATCTTAGTATAACTGTAACTTGAATGAATCTTGTGGTGCAAGCCTTTTGATTTTTCCTTTTCTTTTGAGTTTTTTTTTTTTTTTGAGATACATTTTCTTTTAGCAAACATATTATAAATAAATAAACTTACTTGTCCTAAAATTAAAACTTTGAGAAAACAAAAGCAATCAATCAATGATCGGAATGAACTCTAGAGGGTTGTAATGTGGCTGGTGGTTAATGATTTACGAAGGAAGGGATAATTGGGCTCAAAGAGGTGTTTGATGATTGATGGCATAAATGATTTGGTGATGTAACGTGGCTAATGGGTGATGATTTATGAAGGAAATGGTTTTTAGGCTCAAATGAGTGTTTGAGATTTTATTGATGTGCCTCATGGTTGGATGGACTTGTTTAGGATTTTAACGTGGTTAAGGATTTATGGAAGATAGGATTTTGAGGCCAAAAGAAGTGTTTGAGGTTTATTTTAGACAAGTATCTCTTATGCATTTAATGGTAAGAAGTATTAGCTCATAATTGTACCACTTTTGCTTTTTCGTGGTTTTTCGATCCTCTTTTTTTTATTTCACTTTTTTATTTTGATTTTTTTTCTTTTTCTTTCTTTCGAGCTGAGTGACTTGATAAAATGATACACCATTTTTGATGTGGAATTGATCCTTGTCTAGGGTGATTGAAAGTTTTTTTGGATTTTGGCTTAAGGTGGGTGGCAAAGGATTTTTTGAGGATAGGGGAAGATGGTCAAACTTCATTTCAAAACATGATTGCTAGTTTTCTCAAAAATTAACTTAAGGACAATAATTCATTTACTTTTATATATTTGCTCTTTTTCTTTATTTCTCCTTTTTTTATTCCCTAATTTTTGCTTAGGCCGCTCTTACGAGTTTTCAACCTAACGGTCCTTTTCGAATTTTTTTTTTTTAAAAGACTTGCACCAAGGGAATACAACGTTGACAAGGTATTTTAGAGATCACACATTTGCCCCAGTATGGAGGGCCTAAAGTGTTATTTCACTAGGGGAACCAACCAGAAACGTCAACTATGTACTGATGTGGGGAGTATTTACTTTATGGGTGGTCGGGGTGGGATTAGACTCAGACAAAAATAAACACACATGTTACCCCAGTCACTACACAAATGCTTCATAGAGAGTTAACATTTAAAACATGATAGAAATTTTTGATGGGCATTTCGGTCATTTATCATGGGATGGAAGAGATGCAACGTTTGGTTAAAATGTGAGCAAGCTAAAAATTTGAAAACCTGAGTGACTTAAAACACCTTGAGCTTGCAACGAAGTATGACTACACTTTTTTCAAAAAGAATTATTTACCTCACAAGAATGCCTCACCTCTCATCACAATCTTTCTCTCAAAATTATGTTTTTTCGTTTTTATGATGCATGATGTAAGTATGCAAATGAATGAATGCGCATGAAATGAGAATGCGAATGAACGAATGAATGTATGTGAAAGGCGAATGCGATGTATGCGTATGAAATGATAATATATGACTTTATTCGTGTCGGGGAATTATAAACTTTTCATTGGAGAGTAAAGTACAAAATTTAATTTTGACTTCAGCGTGCAGCTTCTCTCCAAGGTAAAGATTTTAATTCACGACGATCATAAAAGTGCATGCAACGATAGATGTTTATTTCTTTGTATGCATGTGGTATATTTTCTAAAAGGTAGTAAAAAATGATTTTTGTTTTTTTGATGATTTTTTTGGATAGAATACGGTATGCATAAATATTTGTTTGAATGCGAGGGTATAAAGCTCCTTTGTGACCCTAGAAATGTATCTTCTACAGAGTGGGTCTAAGGTTTCTTTTATAGTGAACCTCACGGGGATAGTTCTAAAGAATCCTACACATGGTCCACAGAGCCAAGGACTCGGTCAAGAACAACGACCCAAAGAATAGGCAAGCTATTAGAAGGGATAGCATCCTCAAAAGGAATCAAACTCTAGGTGAGATTTTCGTGACCACCCAACGAGGCGACGTCCCCGCAGCCATCACTACGCAATCTCGTTCTAACTTAGGTTTATGCTCGAGTCCGGGTAGAGGACCTTTCTCACATGTGTGTGCGAAGTGTAATTGTGAAGTGTGTGTAGGAGCAATTTAAAAACAACCCAAAAGTCTGCAAGCAGACAAACAAACACATATACAAATATCGTCTTCTATCCTAGGGTTCATAAATCACATAAAAGTATAAGATGCGAAAAAATAAAATAAATAAATAAAGGAAGGGTAAAAATTAAATTAATCCTAAATAATTAGACTAGGTTTTGACTCTCTAAAAGATAAGTCCCGAGTGAAGTCGCATTGTGTAGTAATAGAAAAATCCGGAAAGGATTCTTCAAAGGTTCTTAGGAAGCCGCCACCAGGAAATTTTAGTTTAAGGGCAAATCAGGAAAATCCCTTTAGGTTTTAGAAGCCAAAGCATTGTTAGGGTTAGGGAGTCGTTATGTGTGGGAAGGTATTAGCACCCCACGACATCCATTGTCTAGTTATTTAGGATTTATTTAATGATTACCCTTTTATTTGTGGAGAAAAAGACTTATTTAGGTTTTTGGTTTTAGTGCTTGACAAGAGTCGAGTCTTGCTCCTACGTACCTCCGGATGCAATGGAGGAATCAAAGCTACGTAGTTCTTCTGAAAAAGTTTGTGGGTTGGTGTTTTTAATGTAGGGGTCCTAGGATTCCTTGAACTGTACAACTCACTGATTCTAGGACGCTGACTAACCCGATTGTACAACCGACTTAGTCCCCTACTTTTTGAAAATAATTTTAGAGTTTTTGAAAGAAATTGGTTTGGTGTGAGGTGGGTCCGTTTTAGAATAGGTATTCTAGAACTCCTGAAGTATCTGACTCATTAGTTCTAGAAGCATTGACTAACTTACATTTGTCACAGTGACTTAATCCCCTATTTTTAGGAAAATAGATTTATTTATATTTTATTAAGTTTTTGTAGGATTCTTGTTTATGCATTTCATTGGTCCTAAAATGATGACTAACCCGGTTGTACAACCGACTTAGCCGTTTATTTGACTTCGAGAGAAAAATTATTTATGTTTGAGTTGGAAAAAAAAAAATTAAAAAGAGAAACAGGGGGTGAAAACTGTAAATTGGGGTTTTATTAGTCGCAGGGGTTGTATAATAAATAGGAGGTGCAAAAAGGAAAGCCCAGTTCGCATAGGAGAGCCCAGTATGCGAAACTGAGCTTAAGTGGAGGGAGGTGTGCGCATGAATAAGTGGTGCGAATAGCGTTCTGAATATTTAAAAAAATAAATAAAAAAAGAAAGATATCATATAGGCCCAACACCAGAAAACCCTGAACCTAAAAAATCATTTACTCTCCTTCCTTCCCACACAGCAGCGCCGCTGCGTTTCTTGAGAGAGAGAGGGAAGGGACTGGGTTTTCCTCATTGGATCTTGACTGAACTCAGTTGAGCTAGGTTTCAGCCCATCAAAGTTGGACTCGTTCACCTTGCTGGCCTTTTGGGTTCACTGAAAACATGCAACGATAGGTTTGTTCCTGTCTTCTGGTTTTGTTTATCCTCCTAGGAACTATGGGGTTGAGACTCAATGTAGCTCGTTCACCTCCTATGCCAATGGGTTCCTATCAGGATTTTAGATGCATTTTGTGGAATTGAGTGCTACACCTAAAATCATGAGGTCAATATTTTGTGCACTATGGAATCTAATAAGCCTTTATATCAATCAGCTGTTGCACTTTGGGTATTTTAAAAAAATACTAAACCAAGCGAGTTGGGAAACAAAAAACAAAACATCACAATCAAAGCCCAAAAAGAAAAGCTTTATGTCTAATTCCCTTTCTCGTTGAATACTTTTGAAAGTGGAACCCAACAACTAAAAGTAATTTATAATTTACCAGGATGCATACCTTAAATAGTTGTCCAGAAAAGGTGGTGCAACCAAAAGTGAGATGGTTACCTCTTGTGCAACAAATAGAGCAGTTTCAGTAGACATTCCATCAAAATAAACTAATCTTGCTTCGTCAAATGCAGATAACAACATTGACTGGGACAAGTCATCTGGCATCAAGGGAGGATCTCCGGGATGTAAATACTTGTGCGAGTTTTTCAATTTTCCCTTTGCTCTCAAACCAGGAACTCGAAAGTGTGTGTTTAGTGGATTAGGATTCCGACTTTGAACCCTAATCCTTGTTTGAGTGATCAGTAGCAGTAGTTTTCTGCGCTTGGTTTCTGTGTGTTTTGCGCTAAATTTG
The DNA here is from genome assembly GCA_020916435.1 of Oxytropis ochrocephala. NCBI lineage: Eukaryota > Viridiplantae > Streptophyta > Magnoliopsida > Fabales > Fabaceae > Oxytropis > Oxytropis ochrocephala. The sequence continues at coordinate 31,257,969 of CM037095.1, forward strand.
TAGTTTATTTATAGGTAGAAATTAGGTTTTAGCATTAATAATTCTTTTTTTTGAGAACACTTGAGATCGATAATGTGGGCACTTGAGTAGTCTTGGAAGCGAAGCAGGCACGGGAGACACTAATGCTACTCATTTATTTAATTTTCGTTTTTTATATTCTTTGTATTTTTTATATTATCATTTTTGTATTTTTGGACTTTTTGGACTATTAAGTGCTCTTAAATTGTAAATTAAACTAAATAGAATTTTTTGACATTTTTGGGCTGTATATATGCTTAAATAAATTAAATAAACAAAATACGAATAAAATAATAAGAAAAGGAGTCGAGCCAAATACAAAGAGCGAGGACGGGCGGACTCAAACAAATACGCTAAAACTAGACCAAAAATAAAAGAAATGGGCGCGTTAACTAAAACCCCAAAATTAACTCGGAATCGCATTATTAAATCGAATTTAAACCGACTTTTTGTGAAAAAGACTTTAGGTAGACTAACTACGCGCGCGACTAAACTCGAATACGGACGTTAAATTGAAGAAGCGCGAAAAGATAGATCATTCGGCGTGCGTGCCTAATCTAAACAACGGCGTTTGATTTAGTTGAAGCGGAGTGATTGAAATTAATGTAAGAGACTCTACACTAATAATTCTCGTAATCACGCGACCAAACACGCCTTACTAAAAATAAGCGACAAAGCGAGAAAAAGTAAGATTTGAAAAATTGGGGTATAATGGTGCTATTCAGAAAGACTATTAAGTTATCTTTCTTGTAAACATCCCTATGGTATGTGAGGTTTAAGTATATTATTATTATATTATCTTTCTAGTAGTTAAATATTCCAACAGTATAACTACATGGTATAATGTTTTTTGGTTTGAGGTAGTCAGGTAGAGTCTATTTTTGAACACTAACAATATCTACTTACAGCAAAAGGATGAGTGGTTTTGATATGGCTCCTCCTGCTTCTGCAATGTTAGCTGGTGCCGCTGCTGTTACAGGTGCATATTCTGTTGTCTGTTTTACAGGCTTTTCTAATCTTAACTGCTGCTTTTTTTTGTTGGTCTTAGTATGGAAAAAGTTCATATCAAATTGCATGCTGTTATCTGGGTAAGCTATATTCAATTATTATCCAATTATATAGCTATTTGAGGACTGGTCTCCTATGGTGGGTAATTTACTATTCTATTATTTTGGTTACTTGTTGATAGAATACTGGAACTAAAAGTTGCTTTGGTTTTTTGTCTTCTCTTTGGTGTTTGTTTGTTTTGTTTCTATGTTTTGTCTTAAGTTCTAAGAAGGCAATGTTGGGCTACTTGCCCCACTGTGCTGACAATGGGCGTGAGCCAACATCTGTAGCTTTTATGTCCAAGGAGGAATCAATGCACCGGTTTTTGGTGGGTCTTGTTCGTCTTCAACTGGAAACTATATCTACTTTGGTAGACGTACAGATTTTATCTCCAAAACTTATTTAAAGTCAAAAAATGTTCCTTCAATCTTATTGATATATGAACAAGGTTAAATTATGTTTAAGCGCATCAAAATTGGAGTAAGAGGTTCATTTGATAATAGTTTTCCAAAAGATTAAATAATAAATTTGTTACGAGGCAATATCTGTCTATATTTGCAGAGTCAGATCACTACGCCAAATCCTGCAATTCTGGAGTGTTGCAAAACATGTTTCCGTTGGCTACTAGTCGGGTATACCTCCCTTTCTATGTTCCCACCCCAGTGCATTTGATTAGGTTTTTACTAATTTCTCTGTCTTCCTGCTTTTGTCTTCTTCAAGATGCAAAAGATTCGAGTGCTCTCCCCTGTCATGCCAATTCGAGCAATGACACAACAGTAGAGAAAGACTTTTCGGTGATATGATGGTTTCTTTCTTTCCTTTAGAATTATAGGCCCTAACCTAGGCCCTTCCTTGATGCGTAAAATTTATCTGAGGCTACTCGACATGCTAGAAGGGTGTACGTTGGGGACTTCCTCCTACTGACCAATGGCCAGTCATCGGGCTTTAGGAGGTCTTCCCTATTATCAATTTTTTCGACTTTTGGCTTCATGATCTTAGACCTTGTCCATTCATCGCTATTGAGGTTGGTGCGAGACTCCCCCTCTCTCTCCTCATTTTTTGACTTAAATAATTGTGTCTTCGATCTGAATGAATTTGGTTTCTTTTTAATTTAAAACATCGGGGAGCACTCACAAAGTCGAGAGACCTCACCGATTATAACCCTTCTCTAGCTGCTACTTTAGGCCCAAGCCAACCTAACCCAAACACGAACCTTGGTGCTGTTGGCTTAACACTGGTTCGGTGGCGGACTTGAAGGTCCCGATCGCATTTTTGTGGGTGGACTTCCTATTACTTCACGAAACTCGGATCGAGGAACTTTTAGAGACTTTTGGTCCTCTTGGGGTTTTGATATGGTGAAAGATAGAGAAACAGGAAACTCAAAGGGTTATGCATTTTGTGTTTACCAAGATCTTGCGATTCTGAGATATTGCTCATGCAAACTCTTAATGGAATTAAGATGGGAGATAAGACTCTTCTTGTTAAGCGAGCTAATCAAGGCACAAACCGGCCTAAACTTTGAACAAGAGAGCATTTTGATGCATGCACAACAAACAAATTGCTCTTCAGGTTTGAGAGACTCTCAAAATGTTTTCATTACCAAAATTGTGGTGCTTGATTAAGATTCTAATTACTTTATACATTTAATTTTGTAGAAACTTATATTTCAACCCGGCATTGATGGCTACAAAGGTGGTATGTCTAACTCAAGCTGGTTGCTCTCGATGAGCTCAAAGAAGATGAAGACTATGAAGAGATTATCGATGATATGAGACAGAATGCTCCAAATTTGGTAATTATTGATAATGCTTTGGTCTTTTATCAAAACACAGTAATGCATATGGAATTTGGATTAATTGTCTTGTTTGTTTTACATCCATTTGTAGTCCCACATTCTATTATAAAGAATCTGGACTAACATTCATTCCAAAGCCTTCATATTCATAACCTTCCATTTTTGAGTACTGTACATGTTTCAATGCATGTTTTGATATTTTATTTGCATAGTACACACTTTTAATTTTGTACTTTGCGGGTACTTTGGTGAATTGTGTGATCCTCGCCCTCGCCGGATGGAGATTTGTCCGTGGAGTTGGAAAGGTCTGTACTCTGGACCTTTGGTGAATTTTTATTGCTGTGATAAATAGCCATTATGATTGTTGTCTTCATGGTGATGATAACAACTGTTGTTGTAGCACTAGTGGTGATGGTGGAAGTAAAGGGTGCATGAAATTTTTATGCCATAATAAAAGTTTTTAAACTATGTCAACGTATTTTAGATATTCTTTGTTGGAAAATGGAAATATCTTGAAAACCGATCGAGAGCACGAGTTTTTTCCTTTGAATTCTGGTTTGACCTGGTGCTCGAGTGCATGGTACTTAGAATATGCTTTCTAGTGTCTGTTCGGGAAAACATCGGGTTATATAGACCAGTTCTCATATAATATTGTTGAGTAAAAATCATTATCCTTTTTATACTAATACTAGATTCCTAATCCTAATTATTATATAACAAAATAAATCATGAAATATGAGACAACATAATAGAAACCAATCCTAAGATATAATATTCCTCAAAGTTGGTGATCCTCTGAAAATGACTGCACTTAAGGGAATTTTCTCAAGTTATAAATCGATAAGAAAATTGTTCCAAAAATATAAGCAATTTGATTTCTTTTATTTGAGTATCTTATGTCTGCATGTCTTCTCTATTGATTCGTTGATGTGACACATTATCCGATTGGACCATGCGGTATGTGGGAGGGTTTATTGCAAGCAGTGTGTGGAAATAGGCATGGGAGATATGACAGAAGGAAGTAAATGTATTGATTGTCTTGAATGAATGTATACATGGTTTTTCCATTAAGTTGCTTGTATTAAATTAGCATCATTGATACTTAGTGAGTTTGGATTAAAATATTTGAAAGTTTCTTGAATGTAGTAATGTGCAATCCATTCTCATTAATAACGAGGCATGCTTCCTCTTATATCTATTAATTGATATCTATATATGCAAAGTGTGTGTGTGGTAAGATGTGAATTGAGAATTTTTTTTTAAAAGTAGACTTTTAGTATCGGTTATTTAAATAACCGATACTAAATGTCATTTTATAGACAACATACACAATGTTGAAAAGACATTTAGTATCGGTTATTTAAATAACCGATACTAAATGTCACTTTTTAGTATCGGTTAATTTAAATAACCGATACTAAATGTCAATTTTTAGACAGCAAACACAATGTTGAAAAGACATTTAGTATCGGTTATTTAAATAACCGATACTAAATGTCAATTTTTAGACAGCAAACACAATGTTGAAAATACATTTAGTATCGGTTATTTAAATAACCGATACTAAAAGTGACATTTAGTATCGGTTATTTAAATAACCGATACTAAATGTACGTTTTCAAGACATAAAAATCACCAAAAAAACGTCATTTAGTATCGGTTTTTTGAAAATCCGATACTAAAAGTGACATTTAGTATCGGTTATTTAACCGATACTAAATGTCAGACATTTAGTATCGGTCGAATTAGTATCGACAGATAACCGATACTAAAAGTGCAAAACAACCGATACAAAAAGTCTTTTCTGCATAAATGTATCTGGAGGATAGTTCAAAAACTGAATCTGTGCCAAAGTGCAAAGAAAAAAAATATATGCATCTGGAGGTCAAAGACTTGTGCCAAAGTGCAATTGCATCTGGAGGTCAGTGAGGAAGGCAATATTAGCTAGCAAAAGAAAAAGCATCATCAGTGCAGAAGCATAAATGCAACTGCACTGAAGAAAAGAAAAATGCAGAAAAAATCAATGCATAAATCACTTCAAAGAAGTAATGCATCTGCACAAAAAGATCCACACAAAAAAATAGAAAGATGCATTGGCTCAAAAGTTTTGAAAGATTCAACCAAGCCCTTTGTTGTACTTAAAACTCCCCAACACTTGAGAAAATTTTGTGAGTCTAATCTCTCTTTTGAAAAACATTTTGGTGTGACCAAAGATAAACCAATCCTTTCAAAGGCTTGGAGGAAGTTTTTCACTTAGTCTTGCAACCAATCTCAACTCAATGGGTTCACACACACACACACACAAAAGAGTTTGAATAACTTTGGTAGTTTTGAAGAAATAAAGGCATAAGAAAAATTGCTGAGAAATGAAGTTCATAGGGAAGTTCCTCATGAAAATCCAAAAAAATCAAGTTGATCTATCTTCTAGAATTATAGTTTTAAATAGTTTGTCTTTGTCATTACTTATGACAAGCAATGGTTTAAGTTTGGGGTGTGATAACTCATTTTTATATAGAGTATTTCATATGTTTAAACATAGTAAATTGCTCTCTTTCAAGTAAAGATAATTTTTTTTTTTGTATTTTTTTTAATAGCATAAAAAACAAAAAAAATTAAAATAAAAGCATAAAAAAATGTCTAAAGCAATAAAAATCTTTTTTGTTTAATATTGTTAAATTAATCCCCGACAACGACGCCAAAAACTTGTTGTTTTCCCTTTTAGATTTGTGCGGCACCCCCTTTTCGGCCCTGAATCCTTCCTTTTTAATTCATTCTTGCGCCTAGGTTAGCGTGCATGCTTTCTTTCTCGCCAAGTTAGTTGATCACGCACACCCATGGGCTTCCACTTCTCCTGATGGTCACGTGATAATCCTTCTTCTTTTTAATTCCCACATATATATAATACACATATATAAAATATTTAAATATCATACATATATATATATATATATTATTTTCTTTCTTTTTATCTTTTCTTTCTTTCTGCAAAATAAAGAGCAAATTCAGTCAGTAATTTATATAATTAGTAATAATTGATCTAAAAATGACTCAAAAATATCTCTAAAAATGCACTAATTTACAGTTTATCACAATGCACAAAAAGAAATGCAAAAATGTGGACAAAAGATCAAAGCCATAGTGTCCTGAATCATTTGAAACTATACCTATGCCTAAGTACATGAATGCATCTGGAGACCTGTGTCATGCAGGAATAAATGTATCTGGAGGATAGTTCAAAAACTGAATCTGTGCCAAAGTGCAAAGAAAAAAAATATATGTATCTGGAGGTCAAAGACTTGTGCCAAAGTGCAATTGCATCTAGAGGTCAGTGAGGAAGGCAATATGAGCTAGCAAAAGAAAAAGCATCATCAGTGCAGAAGCATCAATGCAACTGCACTGAAGAAAAGAAAAATGCAGAAAAAATCAATGCATAAATCACTTCAAAGAAGTAATGCATCTGCACAAAAAGATCCACACAAAAAAATAGAAAGATGCATTGGCTCAAAAGCTTTGAAAGATTCAACCAAGCCCTTTGTTGTACTTAAAACTCCCCAACACTTGAGAAAATTTTGTGAGTCTAATCTCTCTTTTGAAAAACATTTTGGTGTGACCAAAGATAAACCAATCCTTTCAAAGGCTTGGAGGAAGTTTTTCACTTAGTCTTGCAACCAATCTCAACTCAATGGGTTCACACACACACAAAAGAGTTTGAATAACTTTGGTAGTTTTGAAGAAATAAAGGCATAAGAAAAATTGCTGAGAAATGAAGTTCATAGGGAAGTTCCTCATGAAAATCCAAAAAAATCAAGTTGATCTATCTTCTAGAATTATAGTTTTAAATAGTTTGTCTTTGTCATTACTTGCGGACAAGCAATGGTTTAAGTTTGGGGGTGTGATAACTCTATTTTATATAGAGTATTTCATATGTTTAAACTTAGTAAATTGCTCTCTTTCAAGTAAAGATAAGGAGTTTATATAGTATTTTGTGTGATATATGATAACTTGAGTGATTGACATGGTTATAGTTGTTAATAGGACATTTTGGATATATTGTGGTATGTTTGATGTTTTGCTCAAGTCACGGTCTGAGATCTGCATCAATGCTCCTGCATTGATCCTGCACTGAATCTGCACTACTTGGTGAATGAGCAGCTAGCGACTTGTGCATCCACTTGCATTGCTGACCTCATGCTTGGTCCCCTAAAGCAGAACCACTTTATATAGTAAGCGTCTACCATTCACACATAGCCATAGGGATAGCTTTGAAGAGTCATCAACATAGGGACACATGTTCATACATCATTGGACCTCCTATACACTTGGTCAAAGATCTCAACTTGGGGATCAACCTGCGAAAAGCAACTACACTCAATCCTCTCAAGATTCCTTCAACATGAAGGAAGGAAGAACCTCTCTTGAAGACTATAAAAGGACCTCACATCTTCATTTGGAAATATATCACAATCCATAAGTTAGATCAAAATTTCAATATACATAGTTAGTTTCTATTTTATAAGAGGGAAAGGAAGGAATTAACAAATCCTCCTTACTTCGATTTCATAGTGTTTGTATAGTGCTAAGGAGTAATGCTAGTGCATTGCTAGGAGAATTCATACAAAGGGCTTCAACTTGTGTAACTTCTATCTTGTTTTGTTTCTCTTTTGTGATTTCAATTATATAAACATGTTCCATTCAGTTTATATTTACCTTGCAATGTCTATTGTCAGCTAAATCTCTCTTAGTTGGAATGTTCTAATCATTTAATGAGCTTTTAAGTAAGTATGATGCATGTATGTAATGTTTGTACTTTAGTTCTTGCTTGATAATATTTTCAACACTTATTTTGAGATTGATCACTTAAAATAAGTAACTTTGTGAAAACCATGCTAAGACCTAGACATAGGATAGTATAGTCCATAGGGTGATATTGTGGGTACTTAAGATACAAGGGTGAACTTATTTAAGCATTCCTAGACATAGGAAACTTGTAATGAAACTCTGAAGAAAGTGACTGAAAGGCACATAGCTAATGCAACAAAGATTCGATGCGGTTGCATCACATACTGCATCAAACACTTAAAAGTAAATTACTTGATGAAGACATTCCAACTAACTTCTCTCATTTGCACTACAAATACTTGCACTTTGGTTACCTTACACTCTATTACTTTGTATTAAATTTTAAAAGAGAGTTTTTCAATCTCTGTGGGTTCGATCTTTAATACTACTTGTTTTGGACTGTGTATACTTGCACATGCTTTTTTCCAAAACCAGCAACCTGCCCAGAACAAAGGAAAGGCCATCGTCGACATCACGACCGCCCAACCTCAGAACAAAGATGGGTCTGAGTAGGATCACGATACCCGACAATCTAGAGGCCGCAAGGTCGCCATGGTCATCCACGGTGGGAACCCCTTAGATCGCAGAGATTCCAACAAGGCCACGGAGAGGAAGTGTAATGATATACTCATGGTCGGTACAACATCGCCACCCGGCACCGACCTCGGATAGGCCGCCCATCTCTTTCGAGACAAGGATCTACTTGCGGAAGAATCAGCGATTCACGTTCCTTTGGTGGTATCAACATTGATGGCTAATACAGAAGTTAGAAGAATATTGGTCTACCAAGGGAGCTCGGCCGACATAATGTTCGAAGAGTTGGTCGACAAGTTGAATGTGGATAGGAGTGAGATTATTCCACAAAGCCGACCCAACCCCGCTGACGATGTGGTTCAATGGGTCGACCACATACCCTCGGGGAACGCTAGAATTGTTAGTCACCTTTGGAGATGACACGAATGAGAGCATGTTATGCGAAGCAGTTGGGGCCGGCGTTCCTAGTACTCCCAATTAAATCTTGTTACCAATGCATCATAGCCGACCGACGCTTGGTAAGTTAGAGGTTGTTTCTCCACATATCCACTTATAAATGAAGTTTACAAAGAAGAACGGCGAAGTAGTAACTCGATGGCGGACATGGAGGCGCCAAACGAAGCCACTATCTCGTATCAAGACATTTGTGACGGCGGCGCCAAGCGCCAACCCTCGAGATTTGGGTGAAAGTCATCAGGTCAACTTAGCCGACCTGGATGCTCGTTACGACCCTGACAGCGACCCAGAGGACGATGATGACGACCTAGCCCGTGAGCTAAAAAATAAGTTGAAAAGGCCAGAGCCCCATGGGGAATTGATTGATGTCCAACTAGGGGACGACCTAGCAAAAACAGTAAAGTTGGGTAGCGACCTGCCTGAACGGGTCAACCAAGGCCTCGTGGAATGCCTAAGAGATTATGCAGATCTATTTGCATGGCAGGCATCAGACATGCCTGGGATCCCCTTAGAGATCGCTTGTCATCAACTCTCGGTCGAGGAGAAAGCTAAATCGGTCGCGCAGAGAAGACGGACCCAGAACGAAGAAAAGTCTCAGGCAGCAGCTCAGGCCGTTGACGACCTAGTCAAGGCCAACTTCATTGAAGAGATTAAGTATATGACTTGGCTATCCAATGTCGTGTTGGTTAAGAAAAAGAACGGTAAGTGGCGCATGTGCGTTGACTATACCGACTTGAACAGGGCATGCCCGAAGGATGCCTTTCCAGTGCCCAACATTGACAAGCTGGTCGATGGTGCCTCGGGCTATAAACTCTTATCTTTCCTCGACGCTTATTCTGGTTACAATCAGATCACCATGTATCTTCCAGATCGCCACAAGACTGCTTTTATGACCGATCGTGGCAATTTTCAATACAAGGTCATGCCTTCGGCACGAAGAACGCGCGGGGCGACCTATCAACGAATGATGAACAAGATCTTCAAAAAGCGATCGGCCTCGCAAGTCACTCTCCTTGTTCAAGTGTTAAAGAAAGATGTGGGATTAGTGGGACCGAGCAATGCCCAATGAGCATTGGGCGACCGAAAGAAGCTTTGTCGAATCCGCCGATTATGACTAAACCATTCCGGGTGAAACCCTATATTTGTACTTGGCAATATGAAGAAGTCTCTTGCTATTTGTCCCAGTCGGGAGAATGACTCAAAAGCAAAACCGGTCTATTTCATCGCCAAAGGTGTCGCAAGGACCGAAATAAGATATCGAGAAGATTGAGAAGCTAGCCACTTGCATTCATCGGTGGCCGCCCGCGAGTTGAGGCCTTATTTCGTAGCCTATCAAGTCGTGGTAAGGACCGAGCACGACCCATCGAGCAAATCCTCCATCGGCGGATCTGGCGGGCGCATGATCAAATGGGCGGTAGAACTCAGGGAGTTTGGAATAAAGTTTAAGTCCAGGTCGGTCGCAAAGGCCCAGGTACTGGCCGATTTTATTGCTGAAATGACACCAGTCCTGAACGATCAATTGATGACGACACGAACCACGCATGTTGATGGTTCTTCTAATAGCAAAGGGAGTGGGGCGACCTAATCACGAAAACTCGAAGGCCTCACGGTGGAGGTATCTTTAACGCTTGCCTTCCACACATCAAACAATCGGGCGAGAATACGAAGCATGTATAGCCAGCCGCGACTCACCAAGGAATTCAACATCGATCGCTTGAAGGCGCCCTCGATTCTTGGCGAAGTCGTCGTCTCTCGATTCAAGAAGCGTATGATGCAAAGGACGACGTTTTGAAGAATTACTTGGCTAAAGTGAGAGAACTCCTCAAGCAATTCGACCAGCAGAGGTAAAGCACGCGTACTAAGAAGCGAGAATGTCCGGTGACATCCTTTCGAAGTTGGCAAGCACCAAAGCCCCGGAAATCACGAAGTTTGATCTAGGAAACTACGAGTCGGCCGAGTGTCTCAACCAAACCAAGTCAATTGCTGGCCGTACTCTCCTCGACCAAGAAAAGGACTGGATCACCCCCATTCTGCGTTACATTGTAGCAGGGGAAGAACCAGGCGACCCAAAGTGGCGCGAATTTGCTAAGATTAAGAGGCGACCAAGTATTACGTGATTGAAGGAAGATTGTACCAAGAGGATTTTCATCCCCATTACTAAGGTGTAAACCATGCGTCGGTGGTCGAAGCCGACCATGTTTTGAGAGACATCCATGAGGGTGTTTGTGGCAGCCATCAAGGGGGACGATCCATAGTGAAGAAAGCTCTTAGAGCCGGCTATTACTGGCCGACTATGGACGAAGACGCCAGAAAATTGGTCCAGAAATGTAAGAAATGTCAAGTACATGCAGATGTTCACGTCGCACCTTCTTCAGAACTACAAAGTCTCACCTCACCTTGGTCGTTTTCCTGGTGGGGGATGGATTTGCTAGGGTCGTTTCCACCTGCTCCAGGCTAGTTCAAGTTTTTGATCGTGGCAGTAGATTATTTTACTAAGTGGATTGTTGCCGGGCCTTTAGCAACCATAACTGCAGCAAAAGTAAGCAAGTTCTTCGGCCGGAATGTGCTAGCCCGATTTGGAGTCCCCCAACAGGGAAAGGTTGGTCTACTAGGGTAAAAGCGGCGTTTTACTTGATCGAGCGCCCATACCATGACGAGCGGCCAAGTGAAGCGCCAACAGAGTGAGTCGTGCGTGGTTTGAAAAGAAGGCTAGACGAAGCCAATGGAAACTGGGCCGAGGAACTGCAACCCATCCTCTAAGCATATAGGACGACCCCCCATTCGTCGACCGGGGAGTCACCCTTCAGACTTGTCTACGGAACTGACGCTGTCATCCAAATAGAAATGGGCAAGCTAAACTGAAGAACGGCGAACCCCCCAACCATGATCGACAACGACCGGGCTATAAGGGAAGAGTTAGACCTGAACGAAGAGTTGCGCACCCAAGTGTCGCTTAGAGAACAATTGATAAAACAGAAGGTCGCTGCTAGGTATAACGCTCGTGTTCAGAAGAGGGACTTCCCCATCGGGCAGCTCGTCCTTAGGCGTGCAGACGTTGAAACAAGAACAATCGTCAAGGAAAGCTCGCCCCTAATTGGGAATGGCCATACCGGGTTGTCAATAAGACCGGCAAGGGGGCCTATGAATTAGAAACCATGGAGGGGGCGACCATCCCCAGGACATGGAATGTGGATAAGCTTAGGAAGTACCATGTCTAAGTGTAATGAACGACCTATCAATAAATGAATATCAGGTGGGTGCTCTTTTTCCCCACTGGGATTTTTACTGAGGCCTGACCTTTAAAAGTCGTACTGGTACTTTACTTTTTCATGCAAGAATGTATGCCCGGTCGCTCATCATGCGCGTAGCAGCAGAGTGACCGTAAGGCCACCGAGTTGGCCCATAATGAGCGCCGTCGAACGGCCCAATCGAGTGCCACCGAGTTGGCCCATAACGAGCGCCGTCGAACGACCCAAACGAGTGCCATTGAATGGCCCAAGGCTTAAGCAATGACCCACGGACAAGCGTGAGGCCGCCGAGCGCCTACTGGCGAAAGTGCCCGAAAGGCCCAAATAGTGGTCGACGATCGGCCTAAAACGAGAGCCTTCGAAAGGCTCAACAGAGTGCCTTCGAAAGGCCCAAATAGCGGCTGACGATCGGCCTAGAACGAGTACCTTCGAAAGGTGCGAACGATTAATGATAAATAAACTTTAACAACTTAAAAAACAAGCAAATTAATCAAAAAAACAAGTGTAATTCATTACAAAATAAAGACGCCCGGTCGAAGCCGAGCGCCCAGAATATTCAACCGCTCGAAGGCGGAGCAAGATTACTTAGAAATTACAAAGATTACACCGCTCGCAGGCAGGCAAAAAAGGAAAAGGTTGTCTACTTTTTTGGGGGACCAAAGATGACCGGCCGTTTCTGGATCACCTTGCCTTCATCATCCTTCTTCAACGGCAACACAATCTCTTCACCTTCGACCACATGCTCAGGCTTCACCACGTTGCTGTTGTATTGGATGCCGCGGGCAGTTCAACACTCTCATTTAAGCAACAACGTTGTCAAACTGGTAGATGGCCGCTCCTTTTGCCATCCCGGCCACCTCAGCAATCTTCTCAGCAATAGCGGCCTCCTTCTCCTCCTCAAGGCGAGCGACCTTGGCTTTGAGGGACTTCACCTGATAAGCCAACTCTTTGTTCTTGCCCGCCAGCTTTGTCTTGTCATCCACGGCCCACCGCTTATCTTTTCAACCGCCACCAGTTTTGCCTTGGTCTGCTCCAGAGCGGCAATTTGGGGCTCGAGCTCTTTAAGCTTTCGCTCGGCCGCATCTCTCTCAGCTTCAGCACCTGAAACAAAAAGTAAGGGTCAGCGGACTGTCAAGATCCCTATTTCCCAGGAAGATACGAGGCTTACATGCTTCATCAGTTCTGAGCTTCTTCAAGACTTTCTTTGCCGACTTTACGGATCGCCACATACGCCCAAGGATCCTTCTTGAAAAGCTCATAGTCCTCTTGATCAAGTCTTCCGGTTCGAAGACGAGGAGACTCAACCCGCTTCTCTTCTTCCCTCTGCTGCCACTTGCCGGGCGCCGTCGGCCACCGTAGCATCCGACCGGCCAGTGCTCTTGTTTGGGCGGGAGTGGTTTGCCTTTGAGTAACCTCAACGACAGCATTTTTCTTTGGCCCGCTGGAGAAGGCGAGCTTCTCGAGGTTGGCCCAATCAGGGCCCGATATTTTCATAGTCTTGCCTGCAAAAAACCGAACGATTAGATAACCGACCAAAGTAATGGGAATAAAGACTTAAAACTTGGCGAAAAAGGTAGACAGAACGGACCAAGCTCGGCCAATAATTTATCTCCTTTGTACAAGGAAGGGCTTGCAAGGATGTCCCTTCGGGATTCTAGGGGGAGCTAGCTAGGCTCCTTAATTATTGACAATGTTTCTTTATCTTTGTCGTTCGGTGAAGCCACAGAAAAGGTGTATGAGCTCGGTTTAGCTGCAAAATGAGCGGCGTGCTAACGAAGTGGGAAGAAAGGCATGCCCGCTCCCCCATCGGGCAGAATTTCAGCAATTGAGGCAACAACCTCAAGATTGGGAACGACCAAAAATCGGTTCTTCCAACCGCGGGCAAGAGTCGGAGTATGCTTTGAAAAACTTACGAGGAAACCATTTCTGATTTTTGAATGATACTTGTTCTTTGTGCGCCATGTTAACTCACCGTGCCAGCTTAGCTCAAAGATAGTCAAGAAAAGTTGGGTCGACACCCTCCGACCCAACCTGTTTCACAAGCGTTCGAAGGTCTTGAGAAGCCCCAACCGTGTTGGGATGCGGTTGAAAGCGGAGGCGACCAGAGATGGTTTAACACGCCCCGTTGAAGTGAGGAGAAAGGGGGAACAATCCTCATTTTCTCGAAAGCGACCCAATGCATGGTGAATTTCACACATGCGGCGGCGATGCTATATTTTCATAAATCTGCATGCCTTTCACCTTCCGGCCGGCTTTGTGAGGAGTTCTTGGAGATCGGCTAGACAATGGTGGTCCGGCCCGATAAAACTCTTAAAGGCCCTCATTTTCTCAGACACCCAAGACATGTCAAAGGATCGATCCACGTGGCCGGCTCGGCGTTATCACTTCCCTTGCTCGCCACATGCTCCATGCGGCCTGCGTTGCCCGGTCGGCCGCCCCCCGGCATTTGGGCGGCGGCCAACATGCTCATCGATCACTTCCGGGCCAGGTTGGATGACTTCAACCACGTTCTCATCTCCCAGATCACCCACGGGCTGAGTGACTTCGACCACGCCCTCATCTCCCACGATGTCAACTGAAACGTCATCTCCCTCGTTCTCCGGGACAGGTGGCCCGGGCGACGGTGAGGGGCACCAATATTCAGTTGAAGATGAAAGACTTGTGTTGCCGCTCGAGCTAGCACAGCGAGAACTCTCTGAAGAACTGGAATTAGTGGACGTAGAGGAGCCCGCCGGGGAGTCCGGCCTAGGCGATTCAGGTCAGGTCTGGTTTGCTCGGTGCACTACGAAGGCTGGGCCATTTGCCGCGCAAGATTTTGGGCCGGGGCGCCAATAATTCGAGTGATTTTCTTCGTCCTTGCCAGGTCCACCAATGGAAGGAGAATCGTCCAGTCGGCCAGAGCAGTAGCGCTCGAGAAAAGGGGGCGACATGGTCGTCCCCCGACCGGACACCCCCCTTCGATGAGGCGTGGAATCTAAAATAAAGCGCTAAGAAAAAAGTTTGCGGGAAGCGACATGTACGAAGGAACACAAGAAGCAGAGAAAGGAGAAGCGTCGGACGAATCGTTATCGCACCACCACTTCAGTCGCTAGCGAGTGTTCGGTGATGGCGAGCTTGCTTAGGAAAGCGTGTGGAAAGCGTGCTAAGCAAAAGTACACTATTTATAGAGGCACACGTGCGCGCGCTTGGCCTTTGGAATTTGAAAGCAGCGTGGATCGGCATTCTCTCCTAACAGTGACATGGGAACACCAAAAGGTGCATCTGGAAGCGCAAAGTCACATCATTTATTGCTAAATAAATCGGGTTAATGACCTAACGACGAAGCCGACTTTCGGCGGCGCGACCGCTAGGGCAACGATTAAGCCCGGCCCGCCTCTTAGCGGCCTTAGGCTTGGGGGCAACTATTGCAGGGTGTATTAGCAATACCAAGAGGTCACATTCGAAGTGGGCGGCGGCCCAATCCAACGAAACGGCCCAAGCGCGTGGCTTGAGGCGCAATTCTCGGGGACCGGCCAAAATTCGCGCAATCGCGCGGGCGCCCGATGAAGTATAAATATCACCTCGCGTCTCTGATGATCAGTGCGTAACTCTACCTTGTGAATCTTGCCCGATAGCACACCTCGACTCGGCGTCGAGTGTTTTTGCCGAGTACCACACGAAGGCATTCAAGACCAGTCCGGACCTCTCCACGGCCGCCAGCGTAATAAAGCGGCAACTCAACCTCTATTGGTCAGGTACGATCAACATCCATGCCACAGCACCTCCATTCATTAGGAA
Source organism: Oxytropis ochrocephala (assembly GCA_020916435.1). Classification (NCBI taxonomy): domain Eukaryota; kingdom Viridiplantae; phylum Streptophyta; class Magnoliopsida; order Fabales; family Fabaceae; genus Oxytropis; species Oxytropis ochrocephala. The sequence goes on from CM037095.1 coordinate 31,273,683, forward strand.
CACATAACCTGATGTGCTTTTTCGATCAGCCACATCACCAGCATAATCACTATCTGTAAATCCCACCAGCTTCAATTTATCTCCTCTTTTGTACATTAATCCCAGGTTTATTGTGCCTCGCAGATACCTTAATATCTTCTTTGTAGCTAACCAATGCAACTATGTAGGATTAGACATGTACTGTGATCAAGCAAGCTGTGTACATCAAATCTAGCTTAGTAGCTGTTATATACATCAAGCTACCCACAAGTTGTTTGTACACTGTTCCATCCACCTTATCACCCTCTTCATCCTTATCAAGCTTGCAACCTGCTACCATTGGCACAATCACAGAATTGCACTCCTTCATATCAAATTTCTCAATAATCTTAGCTGCATATTTTCTCTGCACTATCCCAATTCCTTTAGCACGTTGAATTATCTCAATCCCTAGGAAATATTTCATTTTTCCTAAGTCATTCATACAGAATTCCTTCTTCATCTCTTCCTTGAACTCTGTCAATAAGGTATTGCAGTTTCCAGTATACACCAAATCGTCCACATATATGCTACCATTAATATTTCTCCCTTGTCACCATGTTACATGAATCTATTCATTTTTGTTGGCTTTAAAACCCTGCTTGATTAAATAGTCTTCAATCCTATTGAATCAAGATCTAGGAGCTTGCTTTAAGCCATACAAGGCCTTGTATAGCTTATACACCTTGTGTTCACTTCCTTTCACCATATAGCCTTTAGGTTGATCAATATACACATCCTCAGTCAATCTCCCATATAGAAAGGCCGATTTTACATCCAACTGGTACAATGTCCATCCTCTTTGTGTTGTTATTGCTATGATCAATCTTATAGTGTCCAATCTGCTAACTGGAGCAAAAATCTCTTTGTAATCAATTCCTTGTTGCTGAGAATACCCCTTTGCCACCAACCTTGCTTTGTACTTCTCTACCTCTCCCAATTCATTTAGCTTGGTCTTGTATACCCACTTAACTCCTATCATGTGTGCTTCTACCTTCTCTTCAGATAAGCCTTCACCACTCTCATAATCATTCAGATAACCAGGTGGCCTCCTAACTCTTCTGTCAATCATTTCTTCTTCTTGATTTTCCTCTACATTATCATTTGCTTCAACTATCTGTTCTACCTCATTCTGAGTCCCCTGCATACCCCCTCTTTTTTTTGTTACATTGTCTTCTTCATCACTATCATCACTATCACTCATAGGGACTGCTGAGTCATTCCATTCCAACTCAAGACTCACATCTTGCTTGTATTCATTAGTCCAATCCCAAAATTCCTCTTCTTCAAACACAACATCTCTACTTATTAGGATTTTCTTTTCTATGGGATCATACAATCTATAGCCCTTTGTCTCATTGCTTACACCAATTAAAACACATTTTCTACTCTTATTTTCATACTTAGTTCTCTTTGCATCGAGGAATATGCACATGTCCAATACATCCAAATACTCTAAGGTGTGAAACACATGGTTTACAGTTACTCCAGGCTTCCTGAGGGGTTCTATACTTCAGGCCACAGTTTTAGGCATTTTTCTACCAATCAAGGTTGATCTAACAACATTCATAATTGTTCTACTCTTCCTCTCGGCCTACCCCATTCTCTTTGAGGGTATAAAGCTATTTGTCAAGTGTCTTTTTCTTCCTTCCTCTACACAATACTTATCAAACTCACTTGATGTACACTCTCCACCCAAATTACATAGTTTTAGACCACTTTCCTTTTCTACCATACTCTTAAAATGCTTAAACTTCATGAGTGCCTCAGATTTTTCTACCAACAAGTACACCCAAATTTTCCTAGATAAATCATCTATAAAGTTTGAGAAAATACCTTTTTCTTTGGTTGATGTTCAGCAATTGGTCCACATATGTCAGCATGGACAAGCTCTAGTCTTTCACTTGCTCTCCACTTGCTTTTCTTAGGAATTGGATCTCTGTGTTGCTTCCCCTTCAAGCAATCTTCACACACCTTCATGTTACCAGCTAACACGAGCAATCCTGTCACCATCTCCTTAGACTTCAACAGATTCAAGTTTTTGATCCCTAGATGCCCATATCTGCAATGCCACAAATATGTCTCTTCCTCATTTGCAGTGTAGAAACACTTCTCATCAGATACCTTCCCTGCAATCATTGGTTCAGACAAAAACTTGAACATCCTATTTGATTCCATGACTGATTCAAGTATCAACCCCTTCTCCTTGTGATATATCTTGCAATAACCTTCATCAAACAGCACTACTAGGTCCCTCTCTTGCAATTGACCTATGCTCAAGAGGTTGTTCTTGAGCTCAGGTACATAGAATATATCAGTTATGGTGTGAATTACCCCATTCATTTTGACCTTTATGCTCCCTATCCTTCAACCTTCAACCTTGAATCATTGCCCAACCTTACTGATTTCTTGAATGTTTCATCCAATTCTGAGAACCACACCTTATTGCCACTCATATGATTCGAGCATCCTGAATCAAACACTACCAGAAAAACTGAATTTCCAAGGCATACCTTTCTGGCGGATTTTAATCCCCGGGAAACTTTTCGGCGGATTTTTGTATTTTTTGGCGGATTTTATCCGACAAAAACATTTTGGCGGAATTTTTGAATTTGTGGCGGATTAAAAAGTGGAAGTAAATTATCGGACCAAAAAAAATAATCCGCCAAAAAGGTAGTTCGATCACGCAAATACACGAGAAAAAATGGGGGAAATTTTAAAATTTAAAATCCATAGAAAAGAGGAATTTTCGCGCAATTGTATGCAGGATGTCCATTCCACGAAAAAGTAATATTATCCATGAAACTCTTCCTCGGATGACGTGTGTCCATTCCCAAGAAACACGATGAGTTAGTAAAACGACTTGGTGGGAATTTCAAAATTCAAATCCGCCAAAAGGACCTCTTTTCCAGCAGAACGACGCGACTTTCAAGGAAAGCAATGACTCTCCATCTACCTCCATAAAACTGATTTTACTTACTCACTCTTCTCTCAAATTTCTCCTTCTCGCCTTAAAACTTTACACACTCTTCTCTCAAATTTCTCCTTCTCACCTTAAAACTTCACACACTCTTCTCTCAAATTTCATCCCTTAAACTTCTCACAATTTCAGTTTTTTTCTTCTTGTCTCTCAAACTTTTGGAGGTATGTTGTAGTTTATACTTTGTTTTAATCTATTAGTTACTAATTGTGGTGTTGTTTGAGTTTAGTTCCTCTGTTTCTTTGTTCGAAGGACTCGAGTTTAACATCAAGTCAAAGTCTTCCCAGCACCACCGGTTAGTTATTGAAGTTATTAGTTGTCAATAAACTTATTTGATGTTATTAATTAGAATTCTTCATTATATTATCATTTTTAAAAAGTGTTAAATTTTAATATGTTTCCGGAAATCATTATATTATCATTTTTTGTTTAAATTGTTAAGTACAAAGTATCCAGCTTCTTTCTTTCCTTTTCTTCAATCTACGCAATAGCCATCAGTAGCAGAGACTCACATGACTCACTTTCTTTAGTTTCTGCCATCACAGAGTCACCTTCTTCAACTTCAATTCCTAGTAGTAACATGGATTCATCCTCTTCAGCTTCTGCATAGTTGACATCCTTCTCCTTTTTCCCATTCTGGGAACTCATTTCTATAGTGACCCAACTTCTTGCATTTGTAGCACTCCACAGTCTCACGATTCTGCCTCCCACGACCTCTGCTTCTTCCTCTAGTGCCTCCTCTTCCCCGTTGACTGCTACCACCATAGCCCCTTCCTTGTGTTTCTGTTTTCAATGCTTGTTCTTCATCTTTCACCTTATGGAACCTTGTTATGTTCTGTTCATGCACAATTAGCGAGCTATGCACCTCATCAACGGACATTTTATCAGTGTCCTTTGATTCAGCAATAGAACACACTACATGATTGAACTTTTCAGTTAGAGATGGTAGCATCTTTTCAACTGTTACTCCATCATCCATCTTTTAACCGTGAATCCGCATCTTGTTCGTGGTAGGTGAAAAGCATATGCAAGTATACATAGTCCTAAACAAGTAGTATAAAAGATCGAACCCACAGGGATTGAGAAACTCTTTTTGAAACTCAATACAATGTAATTAGTGCAAGGTAACCAAATAACAAATATAGCGAAGATGGTGTTATCACAATCAAGTTAATATAAAGCAAGGTGCAAGTAGTGGTAATGCAATAGAGAAAAGCTAGTTGGAATGTCTTCCCCAAGAAATTCACCTTTAAGTGTTTAATGCAGTATGTGATGTTGTTGCACTGAATGCTGTTGCATTAGCTATGTGCCTTTCAATCACTTTCTCCAGAGTTTCATTACAAGCTTCCTATGTCTAGGCTTGCTAAATAAGTTCACTCTTGTCTTTTTAAAGTACCCACAGTATCACCCTATGGACTATACTATCCTATGTCTAGAACTTAGCATGGTTTTCACAAAGTTTCCTTTATGTAAAACACTCACCCATATTAGTTCTTGAGTTCTTAATTGTAAACCATTTCTGCTTTTACAAATCTACTTATTCTAAGTGATCGATCTCAAAATAAGTGTCGAAAGTATTATCAAACAAGAACTAAAGTGCACACATTACATACGTGCATCAAACTTACTTAAAAGCTCATTAAATGGTTAGAACATTACAACTAAGAGAGATTTAGCTCAACATAGACATTGCAAGGTATATATAGACTGAATATATCATGTTTATATAATTGAAATCACAAAAGAGAGACAACAAGATAGAGATTACACGAGTTGAAGCTCTTTGCATGAATTCTCCTAGCAATGCAGTTGCATCACTACTCTGCACTTAGTAAAAATTACTAAATTGAAGTAAGGAGGATTTGTCAATTCCTTCCTTTCCTTATTACAAAATAGAAACTAACTATGACTATTGAAATTTTGATCTAACTTATGGATTGTGATATATCTCCAAGTGAAGAAGTGAGGTCCTTTTATAGTCTTCAAGAGAGGTGTAACAATGGTTACTTTTCAGAAGTTGCTTCACAAGTTGAGGCATTCACTCAAGTGTGTAGGGAGGTCCAATGAGAGATGAGCATGTGTCCCTATGTAGATGAGTCCTCAAAACTATGTGAAAATTGTAGGCGCCGAAATATAAAGTTGCTCTTGCTTTTGGAGACCAAGCATGAGGTCATCAATGCAAGTGAATGTGCAAGTAGATGGCTTCACTCTCTGAGCAATGCAGATGCAATGCAGAAGCATTGTGTAAATTCAGTGCAGTAGCATTTGTAGTGCAGGAATAATGCAAGAGCATTGATGCAGAAGCATTGATGCACGAGCATCTGTAGACTGCACTAAACAAACTAATCAAACATACCACAATATATCTAAAATGGCCTATTAACAACTTAAACCATGTCAAACACTCAAGTATATTATATCACATAAAATACTATATAAACTCCTTATCTTTGCTTGAAAGAGAGCAATTTACTAAGTTTAAACATATGAATAACTCTATATAAAATAGAGTTATCAGTTCGCAATCTGCATCACCTCAGGTATGTAATCGGTAATTGTTTCTCCCGATTATATTTCAATCGATTCAAACTGTTTTCTCAAACCTTGCAAAGTAGCTCTCTTCACTCGAGTGTGCCTTGATACTTTCTTTTCAATGAATCCCAAATCGCCTTCGCCGTGTCTTTATCCAAGATTGTTTCAAGAGTGGCACGATCAATTGCTTGAAACAAGTAGTTCTTGGCCTTCAAGTCTTTGAGTTTAGACTCCTCCAGTTTCTTTTTCTGAACATCGGTCATCATCGTCCCTTTCTCCGGTTCCTCTATCCCCTTTTCTATCAAACTCCAATACTCCTTTGAGCGCAGAAAATTCTCCATGAGCAAGCTCCAGTGCTCGTAATGGCCGTCCAATCGAGGTATGGATGGCTGCATATAGTTGTCGTCACCATTGTTGTCATTGTTTCTAGTACCGTTTGTCATCATTGAAACGCCGAGAAATTGAGATTTCTCGTCTTGAGAACCAGGCCCCTAATCGGAGCTCTGATGCCAATTTGTGAAGTGAAACTTAATATATGATCAAATGGTGGTTCTTGCATTAACTGTGAGCTACATATATAGATCAAGCATTTACATGAAAAGAGAGAGAAGTTAGTTGAGCTATTCTAACAGAAACTTACTTAGCTCAACTATACATCAACTGAAAGATTATCCAACTAACTCAAGTAAGCTAACCCTAGTTACAAGTAAACTAAAAACTAATTCAATATTAACTCAACAGATAGAACATATGTATATGGATGAAATGAATTAAACTAACATGTGTGCATAATTTCTGGACCAGTAACTCACATATCTAATAACCCAAATGGGCAGAAACTTTTGGCTTCCCTCACTTTCATTGTCACTGCATCCTCTTGTTGTTCCCATCTTGTTTAAAAACTTGAAACATCTAACAATGGAAGCTTGGGTTATTTGGGACCTGAGAAACAGATATATTTTTTCTAGAGGCGTACCTGATTTTGGGAGATGTATAGACAGGATATTATCCATATCTTGACAGTGGTTCAAAGCTAGTGGTAATTCTTTTTGTTTATTTTATTAGTAGTATGTTGATCCTATAGACTGTATTTCTAGGAGGTAGTTTTGGAGTTTAATGGTTTTTCCTTTTTCATTTGACTTATCTTGGTTGTATATGGGCTGAGTACCCCTTGTGTTTATCTATATATCTAATCATAATTTGCCTTTCAAAAAAAGAGCAATGAAAGCTTGGTTTTTTGCACCTACTAGACAAGACAAAAGAAGGACTAGAGAAGCCATGGCATGGAAAATAAAAACCAATTAACTTGAATTAAATCTATGGTTTTGTTATATCATCCATATACATATATGAATCATATAAGATTACAAGGGACGAGATAGGGATAGGGATAGGGATAGGGATAGAACTAAAATCTATGGTTTTGTTATATTGATATAAGTTTTTTGTTATATATATATATATATATATATATATATATATATATATCTATATATATATATATATAACAAAAAATGCGAACTATTAATCACCTGGCGAATGAAAATTTCTAGAATTTTGACTTCAAATATCTTCGGTATCTCTTAAATCACCATGAGGTAACTAGTTGGGACTTGGGACTATGTCTCATCAACCATTCATTGTATTATTTTACAATATAGAATGATGAATCAATTAAGTTCCCTCATTTTAATGTTTCTACTTGTAATAATATACCATATATACAATAAAAACAAGGGAGGGGATAAGCATAAAACATAACAGATTGGATATTTATATATAGATGACTTGAATCAAACACTGAATCTTGAATTCTTCATATATTTCTAGGATAATAAGTAAATCAAGCTAAAATGTGTACATAATTTCTGAACCAGTAACTCACATAATCTCTAAAGTGTAGCTAAACCAAATGGATAGAAACTTTGAGCTCCTGTAGAATGTCCTGCCCCATTTCCTTCAACTCACTTTCATAGTCACTCTGCCCTGATCTAATTTGTTGTTCCCATCTTGAATGAAAACTTGAAACATCTTCAACGGTGTTAAAGGATGTTGAAATAACAATGGAAGTTTGGTTTTTGTTTTTGGGACCTACGAGACAAGACAACAAAAGTACAAGAGAAGCCATGGCATAGAGAATAAGAGCTAGGAATTGAAGAAAATGTTGAGAGAGAGAGAGAGATATATATATAAGTTTTTTTTTATATATATATATATAGAGAGAGAGAGAGAGAGAGAGAGATGGTGTTGCTTCCAGCTAGGAATTGAAGAAAATGTTGAGAGACAAGACAAGTTGTTACATATGCTATTGTTGCTAATTACTAGAGAAATTTTGGCCATGGTGTTTGCACAAAGTGGTTGGGGTTGTTGGAACCTCCTCCTTTATTTTTAATGAGAAGAAAATAGAGAGATGTCAAGTTTTTTTGGTAATTAACGTGTGATTGGTGGGAGTTTTCATCCACAGGTGACTAATTTCGTCGCTGGGAAACTTGGGTGGGCACGTGTATATTCGACTTTGCCGGTCTGCGTGGTTCTCCCATCCCAATAGAGTTTTTGTCACACCCAATATTCGGATCCGAGTCCAGTTACCAATTGGACCAACTTATTGGTAAAAAAATGTCAAGTTAACTTTGTAAGATTGAAATAATAAGCTATTCAAAAACCTTATTATATGATGATGGTATATCATCTGTAATGTCAGCTATTTATATCTCCTACTATAGTTTTCCAGTTGATAGAGAAAATGCAAATGTCTGATAATAATCTAATAATTAATAATGAGAACAACATCGCCAAGCCCCCACCTTCATTACTATTACTCTCTTCCTATTTTGTTTATTGTTTTAATAAAAATTGTCTTATTTTAATATTGTTTTACAATACAAATAAAACATTCATACATTATATCGTTGAAAAAAATTTAGTACCTGATCATACCTTGACCAATGAAGTGTTGAAGTTGTTGTTGTCCTGTTGACTGGGCCGGTCGTTGAATGAGGGAAAGGATCGGTCCTGACTTCACGCTGAGCACCTCGGGTGGTACCTGCAAAGACACTCCGACGATCAAGTGAGTGGTCGCTCGGGCAGATAGCACAAGGTAAGAGAGCGTACCTGATGCCATGTGCGAATGGCATATATATCTTGTAGAGTCCCGGCCGTCGTCGAAGATTTGCGGTTGCGAGAATTGCGGTCTAAGCAGCGTGCTTGGGCCGGTTACGTTGGGCTGGGCCGACGGCCCAATTGCTATTGGCAGTTCTTGTAATTGCTGATACACCCAGGAACAGTTGCCCCCCAAGCCTAGGTCGCTTAAGAGCGGGCTGAGGCTTGAATCGCTGCCCCCAGGGGTGATGTTGTTTTGACCATTCTTCAAATGATGAAACGGACGCGGCCGTTTGCTCTCTTGATTGGACGGTCTCGACCGCTCGTCAACCGTCGGCCGTCTTTGGCCGGCGGTTGGCCTTCTTGACATTAATTATGACATGACGTTTGGTGTTTCCGAGGTTGTCTAAAGACAGCCATTGGTCAGAAGGTGAAACGTTGCGACGCTTCGTCTCCCAGTCCCTTTCGTGCCTTGGGCCTGCGCTATAAATACTCCTTCGGTGAGAGCTATTCCTTACGCTTTTACGAATTACTCTGCCGCCGACCGACTTGTCTGCCGCCGACTTACATCTGCAAAGAACTTCGCTGGTTCATTTCTGCTTTCGCGACCGATCTCCAACATCTGTTTAAGGTATGGATCGATCTCTGCTTTTATTCTTTAAATTTCTGAATTTTTCTTCGAATGCACTTTTCCACGCCTTGTGATGTCAGGTCTGGGGACGGCCAAGTCGCCCCCTCTCACGAGTACTCTGCTCGATCGACCTGACTCGACACAGGTGCTTGTGTATGCCACGGACGAAGCAAACCGCCCGTATTCCTAGAGGGCCATCCCAATCCTTTGCTAGCTACATGTCGAGGCCGTCCGAGGCTAACTCTCACGAAGAAGAGCCTAAGTCGTCTTCGGGCGACAGAAGTTCTGATTCTTCAAGCAGCTCGAGCTCGAGCACGAGCTCTTCCAGTAAGGGGTCGGATAGCTTGGGAAGCTCCGACTCCAAATCTGCCAATTCTGAAGTTAGATCGAATAATCCACCACCACCAGAAGATGTCATACCTTGCGTCATTGGTGGAGACGAAGAGGTGGTCATAGAAGATGAAGTGCAAAGTGCCGTCCAGGCCGTGGACGAGGAGATGGTCGCGGCCGAAGAGATGGTCGCGGACGAGGAGATGCAAAAGTCTTTGAAGTGGCTACCGAGGAAGTTGTAGATAGGCGTGGCGAGAGTTCCTCCGCTCGAGGGTAAACAATGAAGGAGGGTCGAGCGAGAGGCGGGCGCGGCCGTTACGCACGACATAGCCGAGACCCATCTGACATGTCTTGGGTGTCAGAAACTCTTCGCTTTCACAGGAGTATAATTACGGCGGCCATTGGGCCTTGCTTGAGCAGCAGTGCCACTTCAATAAATCGCCGGGCTGGAGGGTGAGAGGCATGAAGGAGGGTGAAGACATTGCAACTTATTCCAACAACCTTAAGTTCACGATGCATCGGATCGTGTTCGAGAGGATGAACATCACCCCACCCTTCAGCGAGTTCCAACGCGATGTCCTGCGTTACATTGGGGTCGCCCCTTCCCAGTTGCATCCGAACGCATGGGCGTTCCTAAAGACCTTTGAGGTGCTGCTGACTATGCTCGGTCGGCCGGTGTCGATCCATCTATTTTTCGCTATCTTTGAACTGAGTTGGTTGAGAGAGAAAGCCAACAAGGAGAAGAGGGAACATGTCTCCTTCAAGACTCAGAAGACCCAGCACCGGCACTTCAAAGCATATCAAGAGTCATTGGGCGCGGCCTGGAAAGGTCAATACTTTTGGATCGCTCCCACTAAGGAAGCCGGTAAGGCTATATCTGAGGTCCAACCTGACGGGATGCTCGGTCCCCCTTACTTCCCAATCATGTGGAACGAAGCTCACTTCTTCAGAGGCGAGGCGACTATATCTATCTGTTAAAGATTTGGGCGAGGCCGACTTGGAGTCTTTGGAGATGATCAAGACTTTGGCAGGCATGATGCCCCCAGATCCTAAGGGTGACCTGCCTTGTCGTCCCTTTGTGCTGCTCGTGGGTCGAGCTCTCGAAGCCGAGATTGGTTCGCTTTTGTACTTTATCTTTTACTTCTGATTATTGCTCGCTTTTTCTAACTCTTGAACTGTTCTATTTTGCAGGAAGAATGGCTGGCAAGAACTGGGCCGAGCTAGAAAAAGTTTTGAAACCCTCTTCCATTCCTGGCGCCTCTCGGCCGCCGCCTCGCAACGTGGTCGATCTCGATGGGCCGTCGAAGGTACCTCACACTCCTAAGAGCCAGGGGAAGAAACCAGCTGTCCGGTCGCCCCTTCACACCGATGATCGTTCTGCCAAGCGGCCCAAGTTTGATGATGGGAACTTGGATCTTGTTAAGGATGACGTTCCCATTCTCTCGCTCGAGGGTTTAGGACTGGCCGACTTCGAGCGGTTCAAGAAAAAACCCATGGCAGTCTGTGCTTCTCTTTGCATGGGGATGGACAAGATCATTCAAGAACTGTCGGATGAAGCTCAAGGTATTTTATTTTCCTAACCCGTCGTGTTTTTGCTTACATTCGACCGACTAACAGTCTTTGGCTATCTTTGTTTGCAGAAGCTCGGGTTGCGAAGGACAAGGCCGTGGCGGAGGCACAGCAGAAGCTGGATAAATTGGCTAAGTCAAAGAAGGATGCTCTCCAACGAGCCGAAGACGACCGGGCTAAGCTGCTAAAGAAGTACAAGGAATCCCAAACTCAGGTGACAAATCTGAAGACCGACCTTGAATCTTGGAGAAAGAGAAGGCCGAGTGGGAAACCCAAAGGGCTGAGCTGGAGGCACAAGTTCAAAAGATAGCCGGGATGGCTAAGGGTGCAGCGATCGAGCAGTTCTACAATGCTCTCGGCCAGGTGCGGGCACTGAACTCAGACTTGAGCATCAATTTTGATGAAAACCTGATAAAGCCCGAGCACTATGTCGAGAACAACAAGATTATGCAGCCAGAGAAGCGCGACGATCAGGGTAATGTCGTTCGCCCTGGCTCAGTCCTCTTCTGAAGCCCGCCTGCGAGCGGAGAATTTTGTAACAGTTTAACTTGCCTTCGGGCACAACAATTTTTAAGCTGCCTTCGAGCAGTAGGATATTTTGGGCGCTCGGCTTCGACCGGGCGTCACTATTTTGTAATGACCCATTTAACTTGTCTTTATTCTGTTTGCTTGAATTTGCATTGTTGAGTTCACCCGTATTGCATGTTTATATTTTTTCTAAGTTTTGAACTTTTAGGCGCTCGATGACCGTTATGTGTCTTATCGAAAACACTCGTTATAGACCGCAGCTCGGCGGTGCGTTTAGGCAATTCGATGGCACTCGATTGGGCCATTTCGATGGCTTTTTGTTGGGACCATTTCGATGGCGCTCGTGGTAGGCCGTTTCAACGGCCTATTATCTTTGGGTTATTACTTAACCCTTGGGCCATTTCGATGGCGCTCGATGTAGGTCGTTTCGACGGCCTGGCGTTTGGTGGGTTACTTCTTTAACCCTTGGGCCATTTTCGATGGCACTCGATTTAGATCGTTTCGACGATCCGTGTTTGGCTTGTTCTTGATCGCTCCTCGCCGCCATGAGGGCGTTTGAGCGGCAGGGCATACATTCTTGCGAAAGTAAAGTACAAGTAATTTTTCAAAGGTCGGGCCTCGATAAAAAACCCAATGGGAAAAGAAGCGCACTTTGTCTTTCATTAATAGATCGATGCGTTCATTACATTTAGACATAATATTTTCTAAGTTTTTCTGCGTTCCATGTTCTAGGGATAGTCGCCCCCTTCCATGGTTTTCGGCTCGTATGCCCCCCTTGCCGGTCTTCTTAATGACCCTATACGGACCTTCCCAATTTGGTGCTAGCTTTCCTTGTCCGGGCATTCTTGTTTCCAACATCCGCACGCCTTAGGGCCAGGTGGCGATCGAAAATCTCTTACGAACTCGGCGTTGTATCTAGCTGCGACCTTACGCTTGATCAATTGTTCTCTGAGTGATGCTTGCGTGCGCAGTTCTTCAATCAGGTCCAACTCTTCTCGTATAGCTCGGTCGTTGTCGGCTGCGGTTGGGGGATTCAAGGTTCTCCAATTTAGCTCGCCCATCTCTATGGGTATAACAGCATCGGTTCCATACACAAGTCTGAAGGGCGACTCCCCGGTCGAGGAATGGGGGGTCGTCCTGTAAGCCCAAAGAACAGACTGCAGCTCTTCGACCCAGTTCCCCTTTGCTTCATCGAGTCTTCGTTTCAAACCACGCAGGATAACTCTGTTGGCCGCTTTAGCTTGGTCGTTTGTCTGTGGGTGTTCGGTAGAGGTAAAGCATTTGCGCTTGACCCCTAAGTCGGCCAACATTTCTCTAAACCTTTTGTCTGCGAACTGGGTACCGTTGTCAGTTATCAATTGCTGTGGGACTCCAAAACGGGCTAACACACATCGACCGAAGAACTTGCTGACTTTGGCCGATGTGATCGTTGCAAGAGGCTCGGCCTCGATCCACTTCGTGAAATAGTCTACTTCCACGATCAAGAACTTGAACTGGCCTAGAGCAGGTGGAAACGGGCCTAGCAGATCCATGCCCCACCAGGCGAACGGCCAAGGTGAGACAAGACTTTGTAATTCTGAGGAAGGTGCAATGTGGACATCAGCATGCATTTGACACTTCTTGCACTTCTGGACTAATTTTGTTGCATCTTCATCCATGGTTGGCCAGTAATAACCGACCCTTAGAGCTTTCTTTGCTATGGATCGTGCACCTTGATGGCTTCCACAAACTCCCTCATGGATATCCCTCAACACATGGTCGGCTTCGACCGACGTAAGGCATCTCAGTAGTGGAGACGAGAATCCTCTTACGTATAATTTCCCTATTATTGAATACTTGGTCGCATACGAGCACGACCAATCTGCGGCTGCTTTTGGTCGCTCGGCTCTTCTCCTTCAACGATGTACCGTAGAATGGGGGCGATCCAATCTGAATCTGTGTTGATACATAGAACGGCCAACGACTGACTTGGCTTGGTTGACACACTTGGCCGATTTAGAGTCTCCTGAATCAAACTTCTGTGATTTCCAAGAGTTTTGGTACTTGCAAGTTTTGATAGAATGTCTGCTCGAACATTTTCGGTCCGAGGCACATGAATCACTTCAGCTCGGTCGAACTGCTTGAGAAGCTCTCTTACTCTGGCTAAATAACTCTTCAGCACGTCGTCCTTAGCATCGTACAATTCTTTGATCTGCGAGACAACAAGTAAGGAGTCTGATCGAAGTTCAACACGGTCGACATTGAAATCCCTGGCGAGCTGCAGGCCGGCTATGCATGCCTCATACTCGGCCTGGTTGTTTGATGTGTGGAATGCGAAAGTCAATGATACCTCCACAGCAAGGCCTTCTGAATTTTCTAATATTAGGCCTGCTCCACTCCCTTTGTTGTTGGACGACCCATCGACGTGTAAGATCCAGGTCGTTGTAGCTTGGTCTTCTGGAATAGGAGTCATTTCAGCTATAAAGTCGGCCAACACCTGTGCTTTTCCGGCCGATCTTGATTCGAACTTAATCCCAAACTCACTGAGTTTAACCGCCCATTTTATCATTCGTCCCGCCAGGTCTGGCCGATGGAGGACTTGCCTGATTGGCTGGTCGGTCCTTACCACGACCTGGTGGGCCACAAAATAGGGTCTCAATCTTCGAGCAGCCAATAGAAGTGCAAGGGCAAATTTTTCTATTTTTTGATATCTCAGCTCGGGCCCTTGCAGTACCTTACTGATGAAGTAGACCGGATTCTGCTTTAGATCGCTTTCTCTGACTAACACAGCACTCAAAACTTCTTCTGTTATCGCTAAGTAGAGATACAACGTTTCGCCCGGCAGCGGCTTGGTCATGATCGGTGGGTTAGTCAAAGCCTCTTTCAACTCATCCAACGCTCGCTGGCATTGGTCAGTCCATTCAAAATCTGTATCTTTCTTGAGGAGCCTGAATAATGGGAGCGACTTACAGGCCGCTTTCGGTATGAATCTGGATAAGGCAGCTACCATGCCGTTCAGCTGTTGAATTTCTTTTTTAGTAGTGGGCGGCCTCATGTCGGCGACCGCCCTACATTTATCAGGATTTGCTTCTATTCCTCTCTCCGTTAGGTGAAAGCCCAAAAATTTGCCGGCCCTCACACCAAAGGTACACTTTTCTGGATTCAGCCTAAGTGAATTCTTCCTGGCTTCTTCAAAGACTTCTTTTAGGTCGCTTACATGATCAGGATCGGTCAAGCTCTTGATGATCATATCGTCCAAGTACACCTCAGATATTCGACCGATCTGCCTCTTAAAGATCTTGTTCATCATTCGCTGGTAAGTCGCTCCAGCGTTCTTTAGGCCGAAAGGCATCACCTTGTATTGAAAGTTGCCACGATCTGTCATGAAGGCTGTCTTGTGTCGATCAGGTGGGTACATCGTAATCTAATTGTAACCCGAGTAAGCGTCCAGAAAAGATAGTAGTTTGTAGCCCGAGGCACCATCGACCAGCTTGTCGATGTTGGGCATAGGGAAGGCATCCTTCGGGCATGCCTTATTTAGGTCGGTGTAGTCTACACACATTCTCCACTTACCATTCTTCTTCTTTACCAACACGACATTAGATAGCCAGGTCGTGTATTTGATCTCTTCGATGAAGTTAGCCTTCACGAGGTCCTCAACGGCCTTTGCAGCGGCTTGAGATTTTTCCTCACTCTGAGTTCGTCTCCTTTGGGCGACCGGCTTAACTCCTTCATCGACTGAAAGTTGATGGCAAGCGATCTCCACGGGAATACCGGGCATGTCTGATGCCTGCCATGCGAACAGGTCAGCATAGTCTCTCAAACATTGCACAAGGTCTTGCTTCACCTGCTCCGGTAGGTCGCTACAGAGCTTCACCGTTTTAGCTGGGTCATCACCCAATTGAACATCTACCAATTCCCCATGAGGTTCTGGTCTTTTCAACCTGTTTTTTAGCTCTCGGGCTAAATCATCGTCATTGTCCTCTTGGTCGCTGTCTGAGATTGACTTGGTGGCCTTCACCGGTGCTTCGAGTGCTTGGGCCACGATCTACCTCATCACAAATTTCTCGATACAGGTAGTGGCTTCGCCAGCTGCCTCACAGGTCGGCCGCCAGGGTAACCACCAGTCGTCTTTCTTTGTAGAACTTCATTTTCAAATGAACCAGTTGATGCAACGACCTCAAGCTTGCCCAAGGTCGGCCTACCAATAATACATTGGTAGCGAGGATTTGATGGGGAGTACAAAGAAGCGTCGTCTGATCGTCTGTACAAAGTGCTTTCCCGGTGTCATCACCAAATGTAACTAAGAGTTCGATCGTTCCCCAACGGATAGGTGGTCGCTCCATTGAAGCACGTTAGAGGAGTAGGTTCGTCACGAGGAATTATCTCGCCGATCAACCTTTAAATTGTCAATCAATTCTTCAAACATGATATCGGCCGAGCTACCTTGAGTCGGCGAATTCTTTGCACCTCTGTGTTGGCCATTAGTGCTCTGACTACCAACGGGACATAACTGTTTGGCTTACCATCGAGTAAGTCGTTGTCCCCAAAAGAGATGGGTGGTCTATTCGAGACCGGTCGTTCGGCTGAAGTTGATGCGACCATTAGGAGTTCGTCCCATTTTCTCTTGGTGGCTTTGTTTGACTCTCTGCGATCGAACGGATTTCCGCCGTGTATAACCATTGCTACATTGCGGCCTTTTGATTGCCGAGTATCCCGGTCGTCAGAACGGTCTTTGTCTTGGGCGCTAGTGATGACTAGGGCGCCCTTTCCTCTATCTTGATCAGGCTCTCTTGTCTTCTCTTGAGGTCGGTCGCTTTCCTCCGACCTTACATACTTTCCCAACTTGCCTTTCTGAATGAGTTCCTCGATATCGTCCTTGAGGGCCATACAGTCGTTGGTGTCATGACCCTTGCTCTTGTGGTAACGGCAGTATCTTTTAGTCGGTCGTTCCCCCTTCTTGAGCACGAGTGGATCGGGCCGCTTTACACCCACGAACTCATTATTCTGGAACTCACTGTAAATCTGTGCAATAGAAGTATTCAGACGAGTACGATGATCAAACTTCTTGTCTCTGAAGTCCGGCCGGTTGTCTCGGCGACCTTCATGCCCTTTGGCCGGCTTGCTGTGCTCTTCTTTTGGGCGCGCACGGGCGGCCTTTCTTGCAGCCAAAGTTTCCTCATACGCCATGTGGACATTCGCCCTTGTCAGGAAGAAACTGAGGTCTTGGTAGTGGTTCAACGTGAATTCCTCTACGAACTTGTGGTCCGGTCGAATGCCACGCTTCAGGTACTTCAGCTTGTCTTTGTCGGACAATTCACGAACAGTCTCGGCCTCCGTGTTAAACCGGTCGATATATTGTCTCAGCGTCTCGTTATCACCTTGAACGACCGAGTCCAAGTGTTCTTCAAATCGATACTGGCAGCGGTTTGTCGTATAATGAGCTAAGAAGATTCTGATCAAGTCCTCCCATGAGGAAATAGTGTTGGGGCGAAGAGATTCCCACCATTCCAATGCTCGGCCGTCCAACGACTGAGGGAAAAGCCTGCATTTCATGGTCGATCCCAACTCTCTGTAACAGCAGTAATTGTTGAAATAGCGGAGGTGTTTATCTGGATCTCCACGGCCATCAAATTTATTTAGATTGGGCGGCTTTCTCAGATCTCTCGGAATTCTGTAGCGCCTAATTTCTCTGGAGAATGGGTTGTGGCCGTTTTGAATGCCGTTCGACCCAAAGGGTTGCATAGCGAGGCATGCCTCGTTGCCCGGCATTCCATAGTATCCTCCGGAAGGGCCAGATGGTGGAAGTTGAGGGGGTCTTCTTGGTCGCTCGCGTTGACCTCTCCTTGGCCGGCGCGAGACATCCCTGATTCTTCCATCCCTGTAATCTTCAAGCTCTTCACGAGAATCCCAAGACACGCTTCTCGGCCAAGCGTGAGCCGGACGACTCGTTAGATGAGTATCTAGTGGGCGGCGGCGGTGTCGAGCGTGTTTGGAATCCTCATATTCATCATAAGACATCGAGCGGCGTCTGCGCGCGTTCTGCGCAGAGGCGACCTATCGCCCTACTGCCGTCGTCTTGGGAGACCGGTGGGTGGTGCTCTCCGGCGAGAAAGGCTCCGCCGAGGAGGAGGCGTGTCTGGCAGCGTCGGTCGTAAAGCATAAGGTTCTCCGTCTTCCGCACGCGAGCGGCCCAAAATTGACACTCTTTCATAGCGAGAGATCAGCTCATCTCTGTCTGCGATCACCTGCAGAACGGCCTGAGTGACATGCTCCGGCAATGGTTCCTGAATGCCCGCTTCGATCAGTTCGGGTGGTAGATCTTGAGGAACGGGCGGCTGAATCTGCTGCAGGACCGGTCCGCGACCGTTGTGCACCGAAGGCTTTTGTCGCGGATTTCCTTGAGATTCGTGGATTGTAACGGCTACGCCCTCCGGAGTCTGCTGCTGAGGATGTTGCCCGGAGGGGTTGAGTCGGGATGAGGCCCTCGTCTGGGGCCGGTCGCGTGGAGCCATGAATGACGTAGGATAGCGCTCGGGCCTCCCACTGTGGTCGCCAATTGATCGTACCTTGACCAATGAAGTGTTGAAGTTGTTGTTGTCCTGTTGACTGGGTCGGTCGTTGAATGAGGGAAAGGACCGGTCCCGGCTTCACTGTTGAACACCTCGGGTGGTACTGCAAAGACACTCCGGCGATCAGTGAGTGGTCGCTCAGGCGGATAACACTGAGTAAGAGGCGTACACGATGCCATGTGCGAATGGCATATATATCTGATGAAGTCCCGGCCGTCGGCAAGATTTCGGCCGGTTGCGAGAGTGCGGTCAAGCGGCGTGCTTGGGCGGTTATGTTGTTGGTGGCCGACGACCCATTGCTATTGGCGGTTCTTGTAATTCGCGATACACCGAAACGATTACCTAATATTAATAGAGATATAGAGTAACAAGGGAAAGTTTAAAAAATATAAGGTACTAGGACGATTACCCGTGCGATGCACGGGGAGGTGATTAACAGGCCTACAGATGTAGTTTCGAAAAAACATCAACATTTTATAAGGGGGGTATAAAAATACGCAACCCATATATATAAGGCGAAGAGGCAACAATAGCCCTTGGTGGGATGAGGCAACAATGTCGGTCCAAAAATATAGAGTGGGGGTATATTGGTAAATAGTGGGATACAAAATGAGGGGTATATTGGTAAATGGTGGGGTACAAAATATAGAGTGGGGGTAATAAAATTTTCCCACCAAAAGTGGATAAAAAAAAGAGTGTTGGACAAAACAAAAATTGTCAGGGGTATGTCGGTCCAAAAATATAGAGTGGGGGTATATTGGAGTGGGGTACAAAATGAGGGGTATATTGGTAAATGGTGGGAATAAAATTTTCCCACCAAAAGTGAATAAAAAAAGTGTTGGACAAATAAAAAATTTATCGAGGGGGTATGTCGGTCCAAAAATATAGAGTGGGGGTATATTGGTAAACAGTGAGGTACAAAATGAGGGTATATTGGTAAATGGTGGGGTACAAAATATAGAGTGGGGGTATGTCGGTCCAAAAACATAGAGTGGGGGTATATTGGTAAACATTGGGGTACAAAATGAGGGGTATATTGCTAAATGGTGGGAATAAAATTTTCCCACCAAAAGTGGGGAAGTCAACGATTGTGTATTAATTAAGAGAGAT
The DNA here is from genome assembly GCA_020916435.1 of Oxytropis ochrocephala. NCBI lineage: Eukaryota > Viridiplantae > Streptophyta > Magnoliopsida > Fabales > Fabaceae > Oxytropis > Oxytropis ochrocephala. Next base: position 31,293,031 of record CM037095.1, read on the forward strand.
AATAATAATAATAATAATAATAATAATAATAATAATAATAATAATAATAATAATAATAATAATAATAATAATAATAAAAGAGTGTTGGACAAATAAAAAATTTGTCAGGAGTATGTCGGTCCAAAAATATAAAGTGGGGGTGTATTGGTAAACAGTGGGGTACAAAATCAGGGGTATATTGGTAAATGGTGGGGGTACAAAATATAGAGTGAGGGTATGTCGGTAAAAAAATATAGAGTGGAGGTATATTGGTAAACAGTGGGGTACAAAATGAGGAGTATATTGATAAATAGTGAGGTACAAAATGGGGGAAGTCAACCATTTTGCCTTAATATATAGAGATTATTATAAATTTTGAACTATTAATTTAATTAGTTTTTGATATGCCACAACCTTACACGTCAATAAAAAGGGAACCTGACTGGCCACGAGTACTCGACTTTGCCGGCCTGTGTGGTTCTCTCCTCCCAATAGAGTTTTTTGTCACACCCAAAATTTGAACCCGGGACCTTGGAGTGGGATCCGAGTCTAGTTACCACTTGGACCAACCCTTGTTGGTACTATGCTTACTTATTTTGATCACAAGTATCTTTATGTTTTATATTTTTTAATTTTAATTAAATTTTTTATTGAAGTATCATTGCCGTATCGTATCTTGATTTTCAAAATTTTCCCGTATCCACGTATCGTGTCGTATCGTATCCCGTATCGTATCCCGTATCCGGGCTTCATAGCCTATTGGGTATTTAATTGATTAAAATGTGATTTTAGTCTGTGTAACGCCCCAAAATAATTTAATTCATTTATTTAAATTAAGTTATTTAAGGCTTGCAACATTTATTTAAGTAGATTAATTAATTTGAAGTTTATTTCATTTAGGAGGTGTTTAAGTGATTAGGAGTGGTGGGAGTAGTTAAAGGGAATTAAGTTGTGAGGAAATATTAGAATTAATTAATTAATAGAGTTTATTTTAATTAGGAGTTGTTTAAATAGTTAGGGAAAGGTGGAAGTAAATAAAAAAGAGAGTGTAGGAAATAAGAGGCCATTGGCCCAAATCAAGTGGGCCTAGGGTAAATGAAAGAAAAGAAAGGGATTAAAAAAGAAGAAGAGGAGCGGCTGAGAGGAGGGAGGCAGGAGCAGAGTGAGGCAAAATGAGAGGAAAGGGAGAAAAGAGAGAGAAGAGAGAAGAAGAGAGAAAGGAAGAGAGAGAGAGAAACCGAAAGTTCTCTAGGGAGAAAAGAAGAGGTTTCGCATGGAGGGCTTCATGGAGAGGAGGAAAGCTTGTTGTTGGTGTTTCTTGGAGATGGCTAGGAGTGGGTTTGGCTTCTTCAATTCTCTTGAGGTAAGGGTGAGCGTTTCGTTTAACATAATTGGAAGTGTTGGATGACTGAATTGGTAAATAAAACGTGAAATTCCTGCACAATTGACTGTTTCTGCACAATCACGCTTGAGCTGCGCTTGAGTGGCGCTTCAGGCGCAATTGAGCGCGCGAGAAACGATGTTTTACGCCAAATCGCGCTCGATCGCGCGCGGCTTCGCGCTCGCGCGGATCAACTTTTTTGCACTATTTTTGCATGCGTTTTTGAAAAATTCATATCTTGCGAACCGGGAACCCGATTGAGGTGTTCTAAGATGCGTTGGAAAGCTTATTCAGAGGCCTAACTGAATATTCTACTTTTAAGGAAAAATAAACTGTTTTGTGGTAGTTGATATAAGAATGAAATGTTATACTATTAGTGTGCTAATTGACTATGGCTAAATTGTGGTTTACCACTAAGGTCAGAATTTCTTTCACTGGTGTATTTACAAGGGCATCACTGAGAGTCTTGCAAAGGTGGCCAATGCCTGTTGCAAGTAGTATCAGTTACCTGAGTAATCCCATAGTCAATCAGTTCACTATTTTATAACACACTAAACCAAAAGATAACTGAAAAATATATATACTTTAAATGATGTTGGTGTGTATGGTTTTGATGATTTGCGGTGAATGTTCTCTATGAGTATAATTATGATGATGTTGTAGTATGAATTGCGTGAAATGTGACGAGTTCACTCTATGAGTGATTATGATGATGTGATATATATATGAGTGATGAACTGCGACGAATACACTCTATGAGTGTTTTATGATGAATGAGTTCACTCTATGAGTGATTATGATGATGTGATATATATATATATATATATATGAGTGATGAACTGCGACGAATACACTCTATGAGTGTTTTATGATGAATGATGGTGAGTATTTTGATGAAATGCACATGTGTATATAGAGTCTCATGGCATGTGCATATTGTGAAGAATAGGCCCGGCCTCTTTGCGAGAAGAATAGGCTTGGCCCTCCTGTGAAGAATAGGCTTGGCCTCTTGATTGTGAGCGAATATGGTACCATCATGCATATGCCCGCGCGAGTGGGTTGCACTTTCATACATAATCATAAGCGTGAATTGTTCTTTGCTTGTGATTGGGTGGTGTTGTGTGATTATGATGTGGTGATGATGATGATCTTGTGTGATTGCTCGCTCTCATTTCTCTATTATGTATATGATTATGTTTTATTGAAATTCTCACCCATTCTCGCTTGGAATGTTGCTCTATTGTGGCAACGCTCAGCTGGTAACCACAGTGAAGGTCTATTTGCCTTCTTGTTAGGCTGTCGGGAAGTCTGTTTGTGTCGCTCTACGATACAGTAGCACCTAGGGGCGTATTTTGGGATTTGATGTTAAATTACTTAAGCGTATGAGGTTTATTTGAGGATTATGAGGCGTGTTTGAGTGGACTAGTGAGTCAATATTTATTTCATTTGTGATGAGATGATTTTTGAAGTTTTAACTTTATGATGTATGTGTTGTTGCACCAACTTAATGGTGCATACGATGAGTTTAATTTAATGAAGACGTAACATTTCTTTCTACTACTTAATTAAAATTTTTGAACGGTGGAATACTCCGATAATGACGTTGGAAATTAAGGGGTAGAAAAGGGGTGTTACATTAGTGGTATCAGAGCAGTTCGGTCTGTCCGGCCAAGTCGTCTAGTTGTAGAGTCTGTGGATGATTGAGTAGTGCTAGATTAGTTCTAACCATTGTCTGTGTAGTAAATGATGTTCCTGCAGGTAAAGGGGCAAACCGAGTACTGCTGAATGGTAAGTGAATAAGTGGGGGAGATACCCCGCTGATAATGTGTGTTGTATTGTGTTTCCAATGTGTGAACTCTGTGTCTTCTGTTTTTGAATTCCCTGATGGTTTGGAAAATGCTTGGTTTGCGAAAGATGCGTTAGTTACTTCTTTTGAAACCGAAGGAAAATATTTTTTGCCGCTCTAGGCTTCAATGTTCTTAAAAATAATTATTACATGATTTTAAGAGTTGAGGACACCTTTCATTTACGAAACTCATTTCCAAAAAGTAAATTGTTGATTGTGTTGGAAAACAACTTTTACTCATTTTTCGCACTTCTACTTATAAATATTTTTGAAGTAGAGATGTCGCATTTATTGATATGTAGATTGTGTGATTGTTATTTGACTTAAATTTGGTCCATGACCTTTGTTGTTGTTGTTGTTGATGGGTCAATGTGACCAAAGCGTTGTTGTTGTTGTTGTTGGGTCAATGTGACCAAAGTGTCGTGTGTCATACCCCAATTTTGTCCGGCTTAGGTCAAAACCCTAATTTTCCCCAAAAAATAATTAAATTAAAAAGTAAAAAAGCATCATGCATTGCATTTAGGTTTCTAAAGTCATTTCAAAGCTTCCAAAATCATTTTTAGAGTTAGAATGCATTTTTTAGACAAATTAGAGTTTTTCAGTGCAAAAGGGTATTTTGGTCATTTTGCAAATAAAGGACAATTTCTCAGGACAAGTCATTCAACATGCATTTTTGAGGTACTAGAGGTCACTCCTAGGGAGAAAAAATCATTTTTGAAGTGGAAATGTGTTTCATGCAAAAACTAGGGTTTTTAGAGTGAAAGGGCATTTTGGTCATTTCACACTAAAAACAGTTTTTGTCCCAAATCCTTGAATAATCATCAATGATTTATTTAAGGGATATTTATGCTCCATTGTGAATATTTTTGTGCATAAATATTAAACCTTGTGGCCTAAAAACCTAGTTTTTGGATGAAAGGGTAAAATGGTCTTTTCCTTTGAGGTGGGGTAAATAAATCAATTTTGGGATTGGTGAGATCATAAACTTCAGAGCCCAATCATTGAATCATAGGATATGGCCCAAAATGGCATGAATTAGGAAGAATGATCTAGAAGGGAATATTCTAGACTCATTTGAATTAAGGATAAGAACAAAAGTACAATTTGCAATTCCACTCACTCTCCCACTCCCTTAGCTGCGAAATAACAGCCATAATCACCTCATTTCCATTTATTTTTATTGTTTGCAAATTGTATTAAATCATGGCCATCCATTCAAGTGTGAAAATCAATCCTCACCTTTCATTTGAATCAAAATGGCACTTGTGTAATAAGCTTTGTAGAAAAATACAATTTTGTAATTGAGCTTATCCTTCACCACCTCTCCTTATGCTGCACACCCAGCCCTCTCTCTCCTCATTTTATTGCCCCTAATCCATGTGATAATGCATCTTGACCATTGATTCAATTTCTTTCTCAAATCCTATTGATTTACAAGAGTTACATTGTCCTAATTACCCTTTAAGTTTTCACTTCATATAAAAGCCCAAAATAAGACCTAGCTCACATAGACACTCTCATTTTACCCTAGCACTCTTCTCCTCTCCTTCTCCTCTCTCAAAACCGTAGCCCCCTCTCCATTCTCTCTTCCATTTTCTTCATTTTTCCATCACCAAACCTTCAAATACTCTTGATCCTAACACTAAACACCCCTTTCAAACTTCCATAATCTTTCAAGTTCCATCAAGATCCTTCCAAGAAGAGGTGTTTGGCGCAAGGTTTAGGTTGATAGGGGCTGTTCATCAAGTTATTTTGCTTCATCTTGCATTTTTCTTCTTTTGCTAACTAGTTCTAGAGGTAAATTCTTAATCTCTTGCATTTTCTTTAACTATCACCATGTAGATTCTTCTTCTACTCCTCTTTTCCTTCTCAAAGGCTTAGAGGACTTGTTTCCAACATTATGACAAGGACATTGGGAGCCTTGGGTGTTGGCAATGAGTCCTTGGCCTAGAGAGGGGTTTTCTTGTGTTTTCATTTTGTTGTTTGCATTTCACACTCATTTTATCATGTTTTCCTTGCATATACTATTTTGATTGCATGATTTTTGAGTCAAATAAGATCATCTCTTCATGGTTGTGGTTTCGGCCTCTAGAGCAAAAATTAGGGTTCATATGTGTTCTTGATCATTTCATGGGTTGAAGGTACAAAATGGCTTGATTGTGAATATGTGTAGTTTAAGGTTTTGGTTCTAGAAATTAGGGGCTATGTTTTCTCTTGTGTTTCTTAATGTTTAGGGTGAATAAAATATATGAGTTGCTTGATTGTTGTTTAGTAGTATAGCATATTAATTTAGGGTCTTATCTTGTGTATGATCTATGTGTTGATTGTGCAAATTTAGCAAGAAATAATTGATTGATTAAGCATGTATATGTTTCGGTTTTAGGGGCTGTTTTTGGTGCCTATTTTGTGCCTAAAATGTGTTGCTTGATCTTGTGTAGATAGTGGCAATTGTGTTAGTGTGTTTTTAACCTTTTACCATTCACTTATTTTTCACTTTACCATTCATTAACCTTTTACTAAAACTCAAAAATATTTTACCATTTACTTTTTACATTTTTACTTTACCATCTCATTAAATAATTACATTTTACCTCATGCATCTTTTACTTTACCATCTCATTAAATAATTACCATTTACCTTCACTTAAATAATTCACCACCTTCACTTAAATAAGTTACCATTTCATTAATAATTTACCTTTACTTTTTACCTTTCTTAAATTACAAAAAGATCCAAAACATTTTCTAGTTTACATTTATAACTTTTTCAACTTTATAAAATTAACCCAAAAATACTTTTACCATTTTTCCTAAGACTCTAAAAACACCAAAACATTTCACCATCTCCTAAGAATAAGGTAACTAAATTTTTACCACTTCTTATTACACACCCTCACACACTTGCACTTAAATAAAATCTCATTCATTCTCTTGCATACTCTCTTGTTTTGACCTTCATACCTTTTCATATATTCATATCTCTTGCATATTCATTTGTACTCTCACTTGTTAATACCTCATGCATCCTTACTTGTCTATACTTCTTGCATTCTCACATGTCCATTCATAATTAAATAGTCATGCATCCTCACATGCTCATGCATTAATATACTTGTTCAATCATGTGTTCAATTAATCATGTATGCAATTGTTCATGGCAACTTGTAAATATTTTTCATGTTGCTTTGCTTATGCTTTCATTATTATCTAGGTTTGGATTTGAAAAGATTTGAAATGTTCTATCTTATTTTCCAAACTTGAAATCACTTGTTTTCAAATAAAAAACCTAAAGGTGTTTTCATAAGCAAATCATTAACCATCACTCGAAGCCATTGCTTGTTTGATCGTTAATGAGGAGTAATTAGTGATAGTCACTCGAAGCCTTTGCTTGTTTGACTATCATGAAAGCTCCCACACATTAATAAAACAACAAAAACCCAATTCAAATTTCCTAAAAATAATGTGGGTCATTAGTGGTAATGATCACTAAGACTCATCTTTTTTCAAAACAATTTCAAAAAATATAATAAAGCGTTGCGACTAGTAATCACTTGAGTAATTGCTCGTGATTATCGGTTCCAACACTTTTCTTTCAAGTTAGTAATGAACGCCACTCAAAGCCATTGCTTGTTTGGTATTCATGAACGCTTGAGTCATATTTCCAAAACCCAAAAGACAAGACAAGATAAGACACAGATTTTCACAAAATAAAGAATTAAGAACTACGTAGCTTTGATCCTCGGTCATTGAGGGTACGTAGAGACCCGGTCATATCCGTCAAGCTCGCTTTCAAAAAAATCACAAAATCAAGAACTAAGAACTACGTAGCTTTGATCCCTCGGTCATTGAAGTGCGTAGGACCGGGTCATATCCCGTCAAGCACTCTTTCAAAAAACCTTAGTTTAGTTTCACTTTTCAAAAATCACAAAAAGATTCATTCCTCTCTTTTGTTTTCTAAAAAACTCTTTCAAATAAAAAGGAAAAGAAAAGAAGTAGAACGACTATTTTCAAATCAAACAATCCAAACCACACATCGAATTAATGGTTCTCTTTCGGTAGAGAGGAGGTGTGGGGTGCTAATACCTTCCCCACACCTAACCGACCCCCGAACCTACATCTCAAAGTTTTCGAAAGACCAATTGCCTCCCAAAAAAGGGTTTCCTAATATTTCCCTTAATAAATATTAGTGGCGGCTTCATTGATTTTTTAGAAAAGTTGTAAACGAGTAAAGTTCTCCCTCGGGGACTTTTTCGGGCGCAACATCGTGTTGTTGTTGTCGGGCTGACAAATAATGTATTTGTGAGTTAAATGACTGTGCATTAAATGATGAAATTGCGGTGTTTAGTGTAGAGATGAACTATGAACATATGTTGCCTACAAGTTGTTTGATAGTATTACCTTATGAGTTTTGAAGGTGAAATTACTATGCTTAAGTAGTATATGATGTTGAAATTGGTATTTTGGTGGTTGGGTGAATTTGGGGTGTCGGGATGATTTGATTAGATTGTAGTCAAAGTGTTGCATGTAAAGTGTTGATAAATGCATAAGTGAAGTTTAGAGTGCATGTAGGTGTTTGACCAAATATTAAAATGTTGATTGGATGCCCAAGTGTTGTTTGATGACATGAATTGTTAAATTTGAGTGTTGTTTGAGATTATTGTTTCGTGACGAAACATGATGAATTTTACTTGTTTACGGTTTTGTGCATTTCTGACACTGTTTCGGTTTCTCTAAACTGGTACTGTTTGGTTGATCCAAAAATTATGTGGCTGATTGTTTTGAAAAATGGATTTAACTCCGGTCGTTTTGCCACTGGTTTCATAAATTTTCAATAAGAGACGAGAAAGAAAATTCGGTTGCAAGTTGAGTAAGAAGTTCTGTCCAAGTTTGGTACCTAAGTGCAGTATTTTGAAAAAATTGTACCAATTGGCTACTTATTTTGAAAAATAAAAATCATAGATAGAAACTACACTCAGAGAGCTTTCCAACAAGTATTTATTTGTCGAAATCCGATGTCGTTTACTATTTTAATTAATTCGTCAAAGTAGACGCATAGTTGCAGAATTTTCTGCAACGTTTATGAAGATTTAAAAAAAAAAAAAACATTTTGAACTCTGATCTTTATATGTTGTAGATTGGAAATTTAAAAACGAAGTGATTTTTGAGGTTGCTTGTGAACCTTTAACAAGCAATGTTATGGTTGGGTATTAATGTGAGTATTAAATTTATTTTCAACAAAAGAGTACTCACCTTGTTGTCGTATGTTCTCCTATGTGTTTACTTATGTGGCTAAATTAAACTCTAGTCTCGCATGAACTTGTTATGTGGTTGATTTAGCATTATCACTTTGACTATATGAATTGGTGAAAGTATAGCATGAAGTATAATATGAATTTTTACTGTAACATGTTCTTGATTACGTGTTAATGTTGTATGCTAAATGCCTTGTAGATTAATCTTTCTACTTGTGTTAAGATGCTTCATTGTCTTGACCATTAAGAGTGATCCTTTGTAGGGGGTACCCGGTGACCCCGATTTGTGTTTATGTATTATGTGTTAGGTATTATGTGAGAACCATTGTAGTAGCAAAGAAGTAAATGTAAATGATGAGTTCTTTATAGTAAATTGAGTAAATGCATGTTTTGATGATGACGTAATTGAATATGATTAAGATTGATTGATGATTTGTTTAAGTGTGTTAGGGCAATGAAAATATTTTGCTCACAAAACTTATTGTGTATGACCATGAGGATAGTTTAATGATACGGATTGATGAATTGATTTTATACCTGACAGTATGTGGTTATACATGATTGGTTGAACTTGTGGGGTTGATGTGATGGCTTGTTCCTTTCTAACTAACTAGTTGATGTGATGAAAAGTTGTGTTGTTAATTGGATGATAGTGCGGTTAAAAGAGTTTTAACGATGTCAAAAGAGTGGGAGTCGTGACGACGCCTTCGCACTCTAGACCGCGTTAAAAGCCTTTTAGCGTAGTATGTGTAAATTGGAAGGATTGTAGTTTTGTGACCTCAATTAGTTGGTGGCATGAGTAGGAGGGACTGATCACCCCAATAACTCATCCCCAATGAAAGAGGCGGCAATAACTCATGGTATTATAAATTTTGGATGTATGTGTTAATTTTGATTTGGGTAATTAAGTGGTGTGCTCATACTTGACTTCATGTTAATTATTACATGTGTGTATATAAGTGTTCTCAATACGTGATGTTGTGAAAAATGCTTGATTTTGAAGTCACGTGTAGTACTACAAATTTGTTATTCATTTTAGAACTTGTGGGTCATTATAGCGATTATGTATTTTTCTATGTGTGGTCCTTGAGAATAGAAGGTTAATTAAATCTTGTTTTAAATTTCATTTTTTGTATTGAGTTGTGGGTAGTAGTTGTGTTTGGATTGAAAGTAGATAGTTATGTGGTATGAGGGATTGAATCAATACCTTAAGTTGAGACTCATGAGGAATAATAAGACCATACATTATAAGAACTTTTGGGAATGTGTCTTTATGGAATTTGATGAGTTTGATGATGTTTGAGTAGTTGAGTAGGACTTTGATAACCTACAGATTAGAACATCTAAGTGGAAGTAAAGATGTAAAGAAAAGTGTTTAGTATGCTACAAAGTATATGATGGATTAAGGGCAATGATGGTTGGAGTTGACAAGAAGATTTGGTATTAGTTTCGTGAGTTTGGTGTGAATTTTCGAGGACGGAAATATTCTAAGTGGGGGAGAGTTGTAACGCCCCAAAATAATTTAATTCATTTATTTAAATTAAGTTATTTAAGGCTTGCAACATTTATTTAAGTAGATTAATTAATTTGAAGTTTATTTCATTTAGGAGGTGTTTAAGTGATTAGGAGTGGTGGGAGTAATTAAAGGGAATTAAGTTGTGAGGAAATATTAGAATTAATTAATTAATAGAGTTTATTTTAATTAGGAGTTGTTTAAATAGTTAGGGAAAGGTGGAAGTAAATAAAAAGAGAGGTGTAGGAAATAAGAGGCCATTGGCCCAAATCAATTGGGCCTAGGGTAAATGAAAGAAAAGAAAGGGATTAAAAGAAGAAGAGGAACGGCTGAGAGGGAGGGAGGCAGGAACCGTGAGGCAAAATGAGAGGAAAGGGAGAAAAGAAGAGAAGGAGAGAAGAAGAGAAAGGAAGAGGAGAGAGAAACCGAAAGTTCTCTAGGGAGAAGAAGAAGAGGTTCGCATGGAGGGCTTCATGGAGAGGGAGGAAAGCTTGTTGTTGGTGTTTCTTGGAGATGGCTAGGAGTGGGTTTGGCTTCTTCAATTCTCTTGAGGTAAGGGTGAGCGTTTCGTTTAACATAATTGGGTATAGGTAGGGTTTTATGGGGTTTTGTAAGTTAGATATTGTTGATGAATTAATATTAATTATGATGTCTTGATGAAATCTGAAGTTGTTGATGATTGATGAGGTTTGTGACGTTTTGATGAAATTAAAATTGGTAATGTAAGGACCTAGTTCATGAGGAGTTGACGAAATCGAAATTCCTACTCAATTTGATGTTGTTTGAGTGATTGATAAATGCTGATGATTACTTGATGAAATTGATGATGTTTGATGAATTGGCATTGTTTATGAGATTGATGACATTGGATGAATATATATTGTTGGATGATTTTGGTGTTGTTTTGATGCATTTGATGCATTGGAAGTGTTGGATGACTGAATTGGTAAATAAAACGTGAAATTCCTGCACAATTGACTGTTTCTGCACAATCACGCTTGAGCTGCGCTTGAGTGGCGCTTCAGGCGCAATTGAGCTGCGCAGAAACCTGATGTTTCTGCCAAATCGCGCTCCAGTCGCGCTCGACTCGTGCTCCGCGCGCGGGTCACTGTTTTGCACTATTTTCTGTACGTTTTTGAAAAATTCATATCTTGCGAACCAGGAACCCGATTGAGGTGTTCTAAGATGTGTTGGAAAGCTTATTCAGAGGCCTAACTGAATATTCTACTTTTAAGGAAAAATAAACTGTTTTGTGGTAGTTGATATAAGAATGAAATGTTATACTATTAGTGTGCTAATTGACTATGGCTAAATTGTGGTTTACCACTAAGGTCGTAATTTCTTTCATCGGTGTATTTACAAGGGCATCGAGAGTCTTGCAAAGGTGGCAGTGCTCACTGTTGCAAGTAGTATCGATTACTGAGTAATCCCATAGTCAATCAGTTCACTATTTTATAACACACTAAACCAAAAGATAACTGAAAAATATATATACTTTAAATGATGTTGGTGTGTATGGTTTTGATGATTTGCGGTGAATGTTCTCTATGAGTATAATTATGATGATGTTGTAGTATGAATTGCGTGAAATGTGACGAGTTCACTCTATGAGTGATTATGATGATGTGATATATATATGAGTGATGAACTGCGACGAATACACTCTATGAGTGTTTTATGATGAATGAGTTCACTCTATGAGTGATTATGATGATGTGATATATATATATATATATATATATATATATATATATATATATATATATATATATATATATATGAGTGATGAACTGCGACGAATACACTCTATGAGTGTTTTATGATGAATGATGGTGAGTATTTTGATGAAATGCACATGTGTATATAGAGTCTCATGGCATGTGCATATTGTGAAGAATAGGCTTCGGCCTCTTGCGAAGAATAGGCTTCGGCCTCCTGTGAAGAATAGGCTTCGGCCTCTTGATTGTGACGAATATGGTACCATCATGCATATGCCCGCGAGTGGGTTGCACTTTCATACATAATCATAACTGTGAATTGTTGCTGCTTGTGATTGGAGCTGGTGTTGTGTGATTATGATGTGGTGATGATGATGATGATACTGTGTGATTGCCTGCTCTCATTTCTCTATTATGTATCTGATTATGTTTTATTGAAATTCTCACCCATTCTGCTTGGAATGTTGCTCTATTGTGGCAACGCTGCAGGTAACCACGAGTGAAGGTCTATTTGCCTTCTTGTTAGTTTGTCGGGAAGTCTGCATTTGTGTCGCTCTCCGACATCTTTGTAGCACCTAGGGGCGTATTTTGGGATTTGATGTTAAATTACTTAACTGTATGAGGTTTATTTCAGGATTATGAGACGTGTTTGAGTGGACTAGTGAGTCAATATTTATTTCCGCTGTGATGAGATGATTTTTGAAGTTTTAACTTTATGATGTATGTGTTGTTGCACCAACTTAATGGTGCATACGATGAGTTTAATTTAATGAAGACGTAACATTTCTTTCTACTACTTAATTAATATTTTTGAACGGTGGAATACTCCGATAATGACGTTGGAAATTAAGGGGTAGAAAAGGGGTGTTACAGTCTGCCCTTATTTATTACTATTATTTTAGTCTTCCCATCTTCAAGGACTATGGAATTATGGTTTGACTAATCTTAAAAATCTATTCTAATCTAATCTAATATCTAATCTAATATCTATATATACAAGGTCAAAGGGTACTAATGTCATTTTATGGATCAAACTTTTAACTTTTTCTAACTTTTCACTTTTCCCAATTTCACTTTTCCCAACCCCTTCTCTCTCTCTCTTTCACTTTTCTCAACTCCCTCACAAATCTATTATTATTATTAATTATCTAATCTAATATCTTCTAATATCTATTTATACTAATAAACTACACTTAAAATTCCATCTTTAGCCTTTCACTTTATTTAACACTTAGATAGCTTAATTTAATGAGAAAAGATACAATGGTAATTGGACTAAAATTTAAATATTTTTCACACATATCCATATATTTTTAATACTACTATAAATCTATTATATAAAAAGCACGGGATTAATATTTGTTATTGATAAACCTACTACCTATATTTTACTATCTACTATAATCTACTAATCAACTAAAATAATCAATTGAAACTACCCCATAACTGTAATGATATATAAGAAAATCCGGGATAACTGCACTGATATATAAAAAAAATACAAGATTTATATTTCTCATTGAAAATTATAATTTTTGAAGACTAATATAAACCTACTATCTAAAAACAAGAAGATTTAATGAGAATTTAAACTACTGTTAGTATTTAAAATAAATATTTTTATTGATAATCTACTATCTCTCTTTTACTATATACTATAATCTACTAATCAACTAAAATAATCAATTGAAACTACGAGATAGTAGCACTGATATATAAAAAAACACGGGATAACTGCATTGTTATATAAAAAAACACGGGATTAATATTTGTCATTGATAATTAAAGTTTTTGAATACTACTACAAACCTACTATATATCTAAATAACAAGAAGACTTATTACTACTTAAACTGCTGATTAATATTTAAAACAAATATTTCTTATTGATAATCTACTATCTATCTTTTACTATCTACTATAATCTACTAATCAACAAAAATAATCAAATGAAACTACGAGATAACTACACTGATATATAAAATAAACACGGGATAGCTGGACAGATATACAAAAACACGGGATTAATATTTGCCTTTGATAATTATAAGGTTCGAAGATTACTATAAACCTACAATAAAAAAAACAAGAAGACTTGATGACTATTTAAACTACTGAATAATATTTAAAACACACGTGACAAATATTTGTCAATAATACCTAAGAAAGGATAAATAATTGTCGCTGATATATAAAAAACAGGGATAAATATTATTTTTTATTTATCTCCTTAATTTTTTCTTTATTTTCACAGGGTAATGTTCAGACTATGTAAATTTTGTCTAAGTTCATTCATTAAATGAATACGACAGCACCCGTGCGTATACACGGGTATACTATTAGTTAAGTTATTAAATTGATTTGAAAAGTTCAATGTTATCATTAGTAGTATTGTTATTGTTATTGTTATTCTACCAATAAAAAACGAACACAATTAAATTAAAGGGAGGAAAAAGCATCGATCCAACACTACATAGGTTAACATAAAGTTCAAAAATTGCTTTAAAAAAGTTATAGGTTTGGAAAGGTATGGAAAGTTAGAAGATCCATCCATGTTTCTGGTCCATCCAACCTAAAAATGTCAGATGACTTCAAAATTGATAATAAAGAATAGATCCAAATTGGTAGTTTGAACTTGTCAATCTTTTATATTTTTTTGAAACTTGTTTAAGTTTTTTTTTTAATTTAAACAATCCAAATAGGTTTGACTTCACTTAAACTGTTTATTTATAAACATAAAATTCGTTAATTACTACTTAAACCATTAACAATATTCATCAATTCAATCTCCAATATGATACACATTGGTATTATTACACTATTGTGATTTGCAGGAAACTAAAATAGGGGATATTAGGATATTAATAAAAATAGAGCAATCATATAAATGTCCATAACTATTTAAACTCATAAACATCTCAGTTTTTTTTTTTGGTCAACTGAAAGGTTTCATTAATTGGGCCAAGCCACAAAACCAATACATCATAGGAGATAAGGGCACAAGGCCAGCCAAACACAACAGTAAAGTCCTACCTTCTAGGAGAGAAGAAATACAAACAAACTGGAAAGCAGTAAAAATAAACAAGGGGGTGCGAGAATTAGTTGGTCCAACCAACCTCACAAAGCCCAACCCAACCCGCCCGCTTTACAACTAATACACTCGAGGAAACCAATCGGCGTGACCGAAGCCTCCAAAATGGGAAACATTCAACGAGCTCTCGCGATCTCGTTCAACCAAAACCCTAATTCAGCAAATCCTTTCCATCTTCAATTTCTCCCACGATTCAGCTTCCAAACCCCGATCTCCTCCTTAACTATCAGGAATCCTTGGTTAACCTTTGAATTCTCCACTTTGATCAAGAAGGCAAGAAAAGAGCGAGAGGGAGAACTTCGATCGGCGAGGAAGAGTAGACCTTCGAGTTAATCGTGTTTCTCTGTCTCTAAAAGCGTGGTGAGCACCGGAGGGGGGAAGTAGTCCAGTTTTGGTGGAGTTGGCCATGGAGAGCAAGGTTCGCGACCAGATCCGCCACTGAGTTAGAAGTGTAAAATTGGGTCGTCTATCCTAACCTATCTGACTTGCAAAATGACCCATACTTCTTCCAACCCTCTAGCTACTCAGTAGACGACCCCTAACCCTTAAATATTCCTAAAGTACCCTCACGCGTGGACACCCCTCACGCTGTATTTTAACTAGTTCGGAGCACGGTCGTCCAAACCTGTTCGAAGGAGGTGCCTCCGAACCAGTTTGGTAGTGGTTCCACCGAACCATACTGAACGTGAAGACTGAAGAGACCAATTCTCACCGTGAAATCTATTAAAGAGTTCTTTCCTGATTCCAGTATCTATGATCCACCTCAAGAGATATTTGGCGCACCCTGAGGTTTGAAGTTTGAACCCTTTCTTCCCCAACCTTGGTTGTCCAGTGACTCCAGTCTTCAAAACTTTGCTTTTTAATAAACTTTGTTTTTATGTCTTCGCATTCAAGACACATTAGGTAGGAGGCGCAATGTTATTATGTTTTCTACTGATATGCTATTATGTTTTCTTCTTCACAATTGTGAAGGGTTTTCTCATGGCTAGAAGCAAGTTGATTACTAGTGCATAAAGATTTCGATAGCATAATTTTGTAAAGTTTGTTTGAAAAAGTAGGGGTAGCTCTGATGATTTTATCTCCAAATAATCACTACCTCAACATGTGTAAAAAGAAATTCCCACATAATCAATCATTTCTACAGTACTGCAATGAAAATTGGATAGACCACGTTCTTTCAGATTTCTTTGTAACAATTGGTTGTTTCAGTGAGGTTCGGTAGAACCAAGTCCGAACCGATTCGGACAACTGTGCTCTGAACTGTCCGGACGACTGTGCTCTGAACCATCGTAGAATTACAAGATTCATTAATGGTATTTTGGTCTTTTCACGCGTGTTGGGGATGTCTCTTGATCGTAAGAAGGGGTTGGAAGAAGTATGAGCTTGCAAAATCGAGAAGACAAGCCCATAAATTCATTGGACCATATATCTTGTGATCCAACCATACCTAAAAAATTAGCTCATACTTCTTATTCACCCCCAGCTACTCAGACAAAATTACCTTTAACGAAACGTGTGTGTTTCGTTTTGTTTGGAGGATAACGAGGGTTCGATCGGTAGTTACGCACCGAACCAGTTCGGTGGATAACCACCGAGTATATTATCTTCAAAGACACCCCCCTAATATTGAACTTACCAAGTTCGATAGATCCCCATCGAATCGATTCAGAACTTTGAGTCCGAACTATTCAGAGTTTCAAAGAAAAAAAAAGGGCATTTTGGAAATATTGGGGTGTTGGGGTGTGCAACGAGTAGCGGGTGGATTGTAAGAAGTATGGGCAAAAAAATTTGGGTTGAAAAGATGAAGCCTACGAGACAAACCGGGCTAGGCCAAATTGGCCCTGTTATTTTGGCCCATGCTTCGTCCAACCCCCCTCCTACTCACTAGAAACCCCATGCCACCCTTTATTCCCAAAATACCCCTGGACGGTGGAGAGAGTACGGCGCACGACTGATTGATTTGGATCGGCACACGCTTGGTCGAACCTAGTCAAAACATAAATTTGGGGTGTTTGAGTAAATTTTGACTGATTCGACGCAGCGAGATTCGATCAAGTTCGATCAACCGTGTGCCGAACCGTGCATAATCTTTAAAAAAATAAAAACCAAATTTCAATAAAGACTTTTGGTCTTTTCACACCAAAAAGGGGATTCTAGTGAGTAGAGGGGGGTTGTACAAAGCATGGGCCGTTATTTTTGAGTTAACATTTAAGATGTCCAACCCAAAAAACAAATCAATTGAAATGTGCCAAAATTAGTAGCTCTATCTACATATTATGCGTTTTAAGCGTCTGTTTGCTTGAACTGAGGAAGAAAGTGAAGAGATAATGACTCTATCGTTTGGTTGAAGTGAGAGAGAAATGGAAGAGAGAAAGGGAGAAGAGAGAATGCCTTTTTATTGCACCAAGAGTGTGTTTGTTTGAGGTCAAAGAGGGAAAAGAGAGTAACGAAAGAGAGAGAGTACCAAACAGACCCTCCGTTTGGTTGGAGCGAGAGAAAGAGAGAAGAGAGTGTACCAAACAATAGAAAGAGAGAAAAGATTCTCTCTTTCCTCTTTCTCTCCAATCAAACGGACTGAAGAACGACACTCATAGCACCTATAATACTAAAGGTAAGTTTTGTCCAAGAAAAGAAAAACCTTCTCAACATGTTTAGAAGGCATGAGTCCTTCACTCACAGCAACATGCCTCATACCCACCAGAAGCATAGATACCGCAAATATATAAAACATCTTTGAAATTCAGTAGCTTTAAAGTTCAAATACCATATATAAAATTATTAGTTGCTTAAACCATTATTGAAAAGATAGCATGGCCATATGGTACTACTACTGCCTAAGAACGATCAGCGCCACCACGACTCACTGCGAACCCTTCTCGACATCTTAGCCTGGCGGCCAGTTCAATTGTCGACCACCAAGAAGGTGCACATGAATGTGATAAACTGATTGGCCTGTTCAAAATAAATCAAAATCAGTCAAAAATAAAATGATGATTTATCAAAATTAAAGAGCTGGCATGGATAATTTATTAAAACTTACATCCATTTTTGCCATCATTAATAACAACCCTGTAGCCATCATCAAGACCTTCTTGCTTTGCAATCAGCTTAGCAGTGTAAAGAAGTCTCCCAAGAATCTCAACATGCCTCTCCTCAGCCTGTGGAGAAACAAACATTTTTACCACAAAGTGAGCTTTAGAATTTATATTTAACATTATCATGTTTGGTATAAGTTATAAAAACATACTTTTCCATATTATTGATTTCTGGAAAATTACTTATTCATCTTTTCCCTATTTTTTATGCTCAAGATGAGTGATGAAATATGAAGTACAGACACGAACACCGGATATGACACAGACATATGGACACGTAGAAATCAGTTTTAAATTGAAAAATATAAGTAATTGTAGTGTCGGTGTTGGCATCCAACACAATTAGTGTCAGACACTGGACACGTCTTCAACGGGAAGTGTTAGTGCTACAGAGATGATGAAAAGGTAGGAATCTTATATTTCCCAGGTGATGGAAATTACTCTAAAATTCAAAAAACACATTGAACATTCACTTTTTTTTTCTATTTTTGACTTTTATCTAAATAAATTTTTAAAATATTCTTGAACATCAACCAAAAATTTCAAGTGTATGTTTGGTTTACACCTAGAATCAATTCTAAAACCAAAAACAAGGTCATTAGAATTGAAAGTTACTGTCCTTATGTTTGGGTGAAAAAATCGCAGTGAATAAAATGGATTCTAGGATGAGCAGAATTCTTTTTAACGGAAACAATAGTTCCTAGCTTCGGTGTTGAATAAAATCTATTGTGAATGTCGGAGCCACCAATTTTTATATTTACACATCAAAAGTGATTCTACTTTTATCATCCAAACAAAATCAATTTTACTAAACCCATTCTAGTCCCTAAGAACTACAAATATTAGTAACGTTAATCATTCTTAGCCTTCTTAGAGACTAGTATGTCCAATGTCTTGAGATAAACGTGACAAATATTTAAGGATTAAAGAACTAGAGTGGGATTAACAATAGAGTAAAGATATTTGGACAAAAATTTCAGACAAATATAGCCAAAAACCAATTCACAACACCAATTAACCAAGCTTTTTAGGCTATTAACCAAATAACCAATTAACCAAGTTTTTAGTTAATGGCTTAAAAAACTCTGAAAAGACAGGTTGGTTAATAGTCTAAATTTTATTGCAGAAAGGTAAGACAAAGATATTCATCTGGAGGGAACAGCATTGAATCTACAGCCTATATTCATTCTGGATTCACCATATAATAAAGAGCTATAGGTTGCAAAATCCATGAATGTGAAACAATGAACAATTTTATGGAGGTGGAAATAGCCTTCAAATTGACAATATATATTATATAATATAGACCTCTTAGATTTTGGACTTATTACTCAACCCCACAAACTAGCTTGTAAGGCGAGAGATGCTCATTCATTATATAATAATTAATACTCCCTCCGTCCCATATTAAATGAAAATTTGGGAAGGCACGAGGAACCAACTGGAATTATGCAGAAACGTAACGCTTTTCTAGAGTATTCGACAGACTCAAGACTCTCATAATGCGAAAAGGTCCCGAGTCTATGCAAATGACAAGATAGCTTCCTACTTAACATAAGAAAGGCCCACTAAGGCCCAAATCTATCAGTCTATGGACACCAAAAGAACCAATAAAAGTTACCTTGGATATACCAGCTAACCCGTCTTTGACTTTAGGAATGATTAGAATGTGGATAGGAGCTTGTGGATTTATGTCCCTAAAGGCAAGCACCTGTCAAAAGGGAAAACATAACGAAATGATCAATTGTCACAAATGATGAAATTACAATAAATTCCCAATGTTTATTTTCTGCAGTTACAGATGTATGTTTCTACTTTCAATTTTAATAATCAACCATTATAGTAAGTATGTAAGTGAGATCCCAAAGCAAGTTACAGAGTAAAGCTTTTAAGTTTTAACTTTTAACCCTAAAATGACAAGCATAATTCTGATTCTGCAGTTGAATTTCTCTGAAGGACAAACATGATAAACAAGAAACCACAGTGAAGAGAGAAAAAAAAATCTATACAAAACCCATGACTAAGTAAGAACTAAAAAAATATTTTTTTTTTTTTAATATTTTGAAGAATTATGTCCATCAAGTCTTTTTAAAAGTGCAGTACGCCCCAGTGTAGTAAAGATTGCCACAATAAGTCATTTGAAAGATACATGCAAAGACATAGGCCCCATTTGGATAAACAACTTAATTAAGCACTTATAGCATAAACGCTTATCTTTTTTTTTTTGTAGCGAGAAAACTTATGTCATTTCATTCAAAATAGAGTTGGAAATACAAATAGGAAGAATATAATGAGTATGGTGACTAGCAAATAATTGAGCCGCCCGAGCTAAGGAGTGAGCAACACAATTGGCTTGTCGCCGAATAAAACTGACGGTACAGTTGGATAATTGTTGGAAAGTATGCTGACAAGATGAAACAAGTGTGCCAAACTCCGTAGAGCATTGGCCTCTCCCATGAAACGCATCCACAACCTGCTTGCAATCCAGCTCAACATCAACACTATCAAGAGGCAGGTGCTGTATCCACTGCAGTGACTCAAGTAAACCCAATGCTTCTATTTCACGCGGAGGGAGGACGCCATCAAACCAAATCGTTTTCGCTTGTAAGAACGAACCCATATGATCCCGGAGACACATACCAATACCACACTTCGGCCCCGTCGAAAACCAAGCAGCGTCGACATTCAATTTGAGCCGACCAGCTGCTGGTTTGCACCAGACCGAGGACTGGTGTGCAGTGGTTCGGTTTTGGCCAACTTCCCGAGCTCTAAGCCATTCTATAATTACCGTACGGGCTTCGATTAGTGCAATATTGATTGGCAGATTATTAGAGTTCCATACCATTTCGTTCTGTTGCCTCCATAGGCACCAAAACACTGCTGCCACCTCGGTTTGGTCCTTCTGCTCTAGCATTCCCAGCAGACGGAAAATTAGCTCCGTAGCACCTTCGGCCTCTAGAAACGCAGGCTCAATCCGATCCCATAACCCCGCTTCTCGCCACACCTGCTGTGCCGAGTTGCAGCCAAAAAAGGCATGCCATTCATTCTCCAACACCTCGGTACACATTGGACAGAGGTCGGGGCATAAACGCTTATCATATAATTATATAAGTGTTTATGCATATACTATTTCTATAATAAAGGATAAAATAATGTTAAACTATTTTTCGATAAGCTATATAAGCTCCTTTCATAAGCTATCCTATGGAGCATATGAAAATTAGTTGAAAATAGCTTATGAACATCTCATAACCTGTTTCCATAAGCTCTCCCAAACAGTCTCACTAATGCTTATGCCAGTAGATAAGCTCAAATAAACAAATCCAAACAGTCTCACTAATACTATATATTAACCAGCAACCAATGTGTTTCACATTTGAGCCTGTTCCCTTTTAGGATGTGTGAATACTCTTGTAAAAGCTATCACTTCAAAGGGCTTATCAAAACATCTAAAATCTTTTATCATTGAAAACCCATTGAACAGATTGCATGTTTACTACATATCAGAAAGTCTCTAAGGCTATGTCTAAGCCGTAAAGAAACACATACACATAGAAATACAACAATTGAATTTCAATCTACATTGGTAATGGACTAATGGTAATGGCAATGCTTTCAGTTTGATAATGGACAGCAAACTTCTTCCATTCATCAATTCTCCAAAGAAAAACCAACATAGCACAATCTATTTGTTAATAGTAATAATACACACAGTACCTTATCATCCTCATAAACCACAGTAGAAGGAATCTCCTTGTTGATAATCTTGTCAAATCTGTGCATCACATAACACAAAATTAAGAACAATTATTATATAAGTTATTATTCAATAAATTTCACAAAATTAAAGCATCTTCTTCTACATTCAGCACAATCAAAAACACTGATCAAAACCCCCATCAAAACAAGAATCTTGTCAAATTAAGCAAACATTAAACATTATTACCAAGTCCCATCAATCAAGTACACATTTTCATAGTATATATAAGATTAAACAGCAAAATAGTAACAACAAACACACACTTTAAATTTCAAACAATATTTTTTTTCCAAATAAAATTGGCTATATTAAAAAAAGAAAAAGAAAAAAAAAATTGAAAATTTCGATACCCATTAAGCCTAATTGCATAAAAATGCAAACTTTTTAGGGTTTCTGCAAAACAAACCCAGATAATCCAAACATGGAAAAAAGGGAACTTTATGAGAAAAAGAGATACCCATGAAAAAGGGAACAAGAAGAAAGAGAAGAGAGGGTTGAATCATACATGGTGGGAGCATCAAGATCTGAGGGAGTGGCAGCAGCAAGAGCAGCTTCTTTTTCGGAAGCCATGGGAGAAGAATAAGTGAAGTGTGATGCTAACACAGCAACCCTTTTTTCACCTTTGTTGCCGTTTGTCATTCATATAAGTGCTTTTTCTATTGATAAGCCGCAATGACCTAGATGTAACTGCATCCAAACACACCTTTAACTGCAAAAAAAATTATTATTTTTTGACCAAACCTTAACTGCAAATATTTTGATAATGCATTTTTAGGCGAAGCTTATGCCAATAATAAGTCACCACGTCATTGTAAATATGGACATGTCAATGTGATAGATTTTTCGCTTAAAATATTTAGGTTTAAATATGTTTTTAAATCAAGAAAATATATTATTTTTAAAATAATCGATGAAAAATATTTTTTAAATAAATTTATGAAAATAACTTTTTTTAAATAAGTCCTCGCAAAAAGTTTATTTTTAAATTAACCATTGTAAAATTTTAAATTATTCATTTTACTCCCTGCAAAAAGTTCTTTTATTTAAAATAGCCCTTCCAAAAATTAAAATTATTCATTTTGCAGGGACCAAAATGAATAATTTAAAATTTTGCAAGGACTATTTTAAAAAAATAATAATTTTGCAGAGACTAAAATGGATATTCGCCATATTTGTAGGAACCAAAAGGATATTTAAACCAAAAATTTATCTAATAAATTTTACACAAAAATTATTTAATTATGACAAGTTGGCCCTTTAAGTTTTTTTATCACTTAGGTCCTTTAATTTATTCAAATGTAACAAATTGGTCTATTAAGTTTTTTCCGTACCACTTAATTCATTTGAATTATTTAATTGTAACAAGTTGATCCTCTAAATTATTTAATTGAAACTTTTAAATCCTAATAATTTATATTTTTCAGTCCCAAAGGACAAGGAACAAGTATGACTTACGGTACTAAAGAAATGTTTAGTAATTCTTACTAAAGGGCTATATAGGTAACTTATCTAATAATTAAAAACATTTTTTGACACACTAATAATTAAAACATGGTTAATCAATATCTCTATTTTTAGGAGTTATTTTTGGCTAAAATTTTGCTTCAGATACAATAACAAATCAAAACATTACTATCATGCTTCAAATTTCCGTTCCATCTCTCTCGTATTTTCTAAAACAAATTCATCGCTGAAACGAATCCATCTCTCTTTCGTTCCTTCTTAAGCACCTCTTGTTTCATCTTCTAACAAAAAATTCCAGGTGTTTTTTTTACACAAAAAAATCGTTCATTAACCACATATTTGCATAGCAATGGTTAGTAGCCATTAACTACAGATATGCATAACTGTGGTGTTAGCCTGTATTTTCGACAGGCTAAATAAATACAGTCAACGGTGTTTGACCGTGTGCTTTGAAGAAATCAGTTTGAGCCTTCGACAATAAGAGGGTATGTCAAAGGTGTGTTTCGATCACTAAAGGGTTTTAACAAGTTCGAAAGTGAAGAATAATGGCAAGCTTAAGCTTGGAAGATGGCATCGAAGGAAGCAGTTTCAATGCTGTCGAGAGTTTAGCGATTCTTAGTTTAAATTTCAAATGTATTAACCGTTGCATGCAGTTTTTTCTCCCTCTTCTTAGTATATATAGTTTTTCCTGAGAAGGAAAACGGGTGACAATCCCAACATACACATTCTTACGCTCAAAATTCCAGCGATAGAAAAAAGTGAGCAACAGAAGCAAATGTATGGAATTGTGCACCAACGCTTTACATTTTTATGCAATTTAAGTTTATTTCTTTAAACTTTTCTTTATCTTTCGTTTTCTTTGAGGATTCCTTGGCTTTCAAGGCGATTCGTCATTTTCTTTTCTTTTGAATTTACTGGTTACACGAAGAACACGAAGAGTGTTCACACATTATTCTCCAAATAATTAACACAATATGCTCCACGAGATTCACCGTTGATCTCGCAAGTTAATAATTCGGACGGTTGTTTACCAAAAATCACCAGTAAACAAATTGGCACACGGTGGGGTGATTGTGTTAATGTTATTAGTATTTGCATGAGCAAGTCGTGGTTTGTTATATGCATTTGAGAAGTGGAAAACAATTTCTACAATGGCACGTTCAAGTTCAAACAATGTTTCAACGTCAAATGCACAAAATCCACAAAGTTCGCAAGAACAAGCGTCATAGGGTGATGCTAACGCTGCAACTGTCGTAGGAGTAACCGCTCATATGCCTTCTTCGACACTAGTAGGGGCAACTGCTCCTATATCTGTGTCAAGCACTTCAGCAATATCACATTTTGGTCTCCAAAACAATTTTACCAATCTTGTCGAAACAATTCTAGCCCAGAATGGCCTAAATTTAGGCCTGCATAGACCCAATTTTATTCACCTTTGTCAGAGTATGTGTTACAAACTGAACTACCTAGAGGTTGGAAAATCCCTAAATTCACAAAATTTGCTAGGGAAACCAGCGAATCTATTGTCAAACATGTTGCCCGTTATTTGACTAAGGCAGGGGATTTGGCCCATACTGAGAACTTGAGGCTAAAATATTTCCCAAATTCTCTAACAAAGAATGTGTTTACTTGGTTTACTACTCTTCCCCCACACTCTATATTTAACTGGGGGCAATTAGAAAAAGCATTCCATGAGCAATTCTACATGGGTCAATCGAAAATTAGCCTTAAAGAATTGGCCAGTGTTCAACGCAAAGTGACTGAGTCTATTGATTATTATCTCAATAGGTTTAGACTTCTCAAAGCAAGGTGTTTTACTCAAGTGCCTGAACATGAGTTAGTCGAAATGGTTGCTGGTGGATTAGACTACTCTATAAGGAAGAAGTTAGATACTTCACACTTAAGAGATATGGCACAACTTGCTGATAGAGTTCGATAAGTCGAAAGACTAAAAGCTGAAAAAACCAGAACTAATAAGTTTGGTAAAAAAGAAAAGGTTGCCTATGTCGAATCATATGGCAGCGACCAAGAGTTCGACATTTCTTATGAAGATGTCGAAGAGGAGGTTAATGTTGCTGAATTAAAACCTGGACCTCCTTATGCTTGTAAATTATTAAAGCCTTCAGATGAGAAGAATCCTGTCGAGCCTAAAAATGATAAATTTGTTGCAAAAACCTATACCTTTGATGTTTCTAAACGTGATCAAATTTTTGATCTTTTAGTTGTTGATGGGCAGATAATTGTGCCTAAGGGCCTAATGTAACGCCCCAAAAATAATTCAAGTATTTATTTAATTAAGTGTTATATTGGTTGGTTATATTAAAATAATGATAGGGTATTTGATGTAAATGAGGAGTGGTGGTTAGTAAAAAGTAAGTGGTAATTTAATTAAAAGAGGGAGTAGTGCAAGTAATGGAGGAGGTGTGAATAGAGGCCCATGATAGTTAGGCCCATATCCATGAGATAAGTTGAGGTGTCGATGGTGAGAGTTCATTTGCAACCAATTACAAAGAAAAGTCAAAGAGTAAAGTGAGTAGAGAGAGAGAGGTGCGATAGCCTTAAGGAGGGAGAAGAGAAGATCTTGGCGTGGAGAGTTCAAGCAAGGGAGAGAAGCTTGATTGTTGTTGATGAGTTGGTCATATGAGAGACCTAGAAAGAAATGGGATCTAAGGAACCCTAAGTATTAGGACGTTATTTTGGTGTAGTCACCTTTGTTGATTACTTTGATGAGTGTGTGGGACAAATTTTGAATGAATATAAGTGTAGTAGTTGTGGTTTAAGTTTGATCATAATATGAGAATCAAAGAAAAGAGGGAAGATGAGGGTTAGGTGCGTTGTAGCTTGTGAAGGTCGAAGGTGTGTGCGTCGAAGGATAGTGAGTCGAAGTAAGGGTGTGTCGAGAAGCATAAGTGTGTCAGCGTAAGGGTGTGCGTCGTAGTATATGTGCGTCGAAGTATGTGTGTGCCGAGAGAAGAGTTGGTGTGTTGAAGTGAGTATGTGTGCGTCAAAGTATGTATGTCTTTGAAGTGTAGAAATACCGAGGTGTAGTATATGGATGTCAAAGCTAGTGTAACCGAGGTAGTGTAGTACCGAGGTGAGTAATGGTTAAGTGAGGAAGTGTGGCAAGGTGATTGATGGTCAAGTGAAGTAGTGTAACCGAGGTAGTGTAGTCACCGAGGTGAGTAATGGTTAAGTGAGGAAGTGTGGCAAGGTGATTGATGGTGAAGTGAAGTAGTGTAACCGAGGTGAGTGATGGTGAATTGAAGACCAATACAATGAAAAATGCAAGTGGTTTATCCTAAGGTGAAGAAGAACTCATTGACTTCCTTAATCATTTGTAAAATCAACAATTACAAGTCATGTTGTGTACAGGTGCGATTCTTTGTTTGACAAAAGAGGTTGCTAAAAGTTTGGAAGGCTTTACTCCTCAACTAAAGAGAAAAGGAAAGTGGGTCGACAAAAGGCCTAAGTTCAACTTCAACAAGAGGGAATTCCATACAAAGTGGTCCCTTCGACAAAACACACGAAGTTCAGATTAAGACCTATGTACCACCAACAACACGCGCGGTTGGAAAATGGGTTCACTCAAAGTCTCTTGTCGAGAAGTGGGTGCACTCGGGGGGGAAGGATGCGAGCTACCATTCCCAAAAGAGAAAGGAAGTTCAAGCTACTGCAAATCGGCCGAGACAATAGTGTCGAAAAAATATGCCTACAAAGAACAACTACAAGGGTAAAAACCCAATGACTAGAACACAATGGCGAAGGTATCGGTGCAAAAGAAGGTTTACTACGAGTAGCAAAGGCAAACCCCAACAATAACAAAAGGGCAAACAGATGGCATCCGTGGTCGAAGTACAAAGGAAGCCAAGAATGAGAGAGGATCTTTCCTCCTGTCGATTGTTAAAGAGGGTTTAAATATGAAGAAAGACCTTGATGAGAAAGAAGACCTTAACTTAGATGAGGAAATAGTGGTGCGGTTTACCGATTGTAACCGCATTTTGATGTCTCGTGTGTAACGTGGTCTCAATACTCCCTATTGAGTTCGATGTGATTTCTGATGTAAATGAAGTCGAAGGAGAGTTCGACGAAGATATGGCAAAACATAAGCCAGTTTGCTACTATGTCCTAAACAATGGCTGCATAGAGGAACAAACTACTATGTTTGAAAGACCAGATGGTGGAATGATGTATCATCTGAAACCCTTGTTCATTCAAGCCAAGGTAAATAATGTGACAGTCAATAAAGTCTTGGTTGATGGAGGTGCTGCGGTTAATCTGATGCCCCAATGCATGTTGTCAAAGATAGGTAAATCAGATACAGATTTAAGACCACATAACATAGTACTTGCAAACTATGAAGACAAGACTGGATATTCACTTGGAGCAATCGAAGTTGAATTGGTGGTTGGCAGTGTGAAAAGGTTTAACTTTGTTCATGGTGATCGTTACCAAGGCAAATTTTAACCTTCTGCTTGGTAGGGAATGGATTCATGGAGTAGGTGCAGTCCCTTCAACCCTACACCAAAGGATTGCCATTTGGAGAGATGATGGTTTAGTCGAAAATGTGGAATTTGATCAAAGCTATTTCTTTGCAGAAGTGGATCACATCACCAAGAAAACTTTTGACAAGCAATTGGCAAACATTGCGCCATGAACACCATCAGATTCAGCCTATGTTCCAAAAGACAATGTTTATGCTTCATTAGACCTTCACCCAATGCATGGATTCATATGGGAGAGGGAAGTGTTAGATGAAGCAAACTGCTCAAAAGGCTAAAGTAAGCCTATTGGGTGGGATGGACCTTGAATCATCTTATGATGACTACACCCAGTGCATGGGAAAGAATTACGGCCTATGTGGTCGAAAATAAGAAAATCATGGCTTTAGAGGCCAAGATAAAACAAAAAATGGCCGAAGAAACCATTTTAGATCAAGTCGAAAAAGAATTGGTCGAAGACCAAAGGCTAGATTGCATCTATGATGATAAACCTTTAGGTTTTGAAAAGACCCACTTGTTTCCCAACAGAGCGGATGAAGGCACAATATCCCATGGAAGAAATTGACTTGGGAGATGACACCATAAAAAGGCCAACATTTATTAGTGCCAAAATTGAAAAAGACCTGAGAGACAAAATGTAACACCCCATTTCTACCCGGAATTTAAATCAATTATCAGAGTACAAAATTAAATTCTTGAATTGAAAGCGTTCAATGGAATGTTACACACGTCTCTTAAAATTACTCAAACAGCCAGTTCAGCTCATAAATATAAATCAATACGTAACACCATAAACACGTGGGAAATAATCTCATAACATGCAGCGGAAAATAATGTTACATCTCAAAGAGTAATCATGCAACCTTAACAATGCATAGTATATCAAATACAAAGCTCAACAAAGTGAGCAAAATAAAATAACTAAAGTCTACAAATCCCCTCCCCCCAGGTGCTACGATCGAAAGGCATCGGCTCGGGAAGTGAAGGAACTAGGCCTTCACTCATGACTACCTGTGGTAAACAACAGAAAGGGTGAGTCTCGAACTATATAATAAAGATGATAATAAGCAATATATATACAATCATAGCATCACCTGAGCCTGATTAAAGACACAAATCAAGCCATTCATTAATCAATAGCACTTATGCGTTTATGAGAATGTATGCAATGTAGTCATGCATGTGGTACCATTTGCCCCCATGGCAGTATCATCATCAAGTTGAGCCCCCATGGCCTCACAATCAATTTATAAACGTCGCGACCGCAGCCGAATGTATGCATGAGACTCCATGAACATATCACAAGCACATTCACAATATCACAATTCACACATTATTTCTCACCTCATTATTAATTGATAACTCATATTTATATGAGTTATTTAGAATCACTCAAGAATAAATCATGCAAGTTCTCTAGCAATACAAGGTTTATTTAAGTAATTTTATGTTAGTTTCGTAATTCTGAGTGGGTGAAAGGTTAATTGAATAAATCTGTGCATTTTGGCACCAAGAGGTGCCCTTGAGAGCGTTTTGATGCTTTTTGTGCTTGTGCAGGAAATTTAGTGCTGAACGTTACCACGTCCCTCACCACGTCTACTGAAGTGCAGCAGAGCAAGGGTGAAAGATCTCAATTTTGGCGCGCTAAGCAATGATAGTCAAAGATATAAAGTCAGAAGATCTTTCTATTCCCATGAGCTGACGCGCAGAAACTCGTAAAGACCGAGCAAAGGTCGTGCGTACCGAGAGAAGAAAAGCAGACTGGTAGGTGGGAAAGTGACATCACGACCACACGTGAGCAAGGAGGCTATTTAATGAAGGCTCAGCTCTCTCTCAAGGCATCCTTCCACACATCACTCATACACGAATACACCTTCATCCACTCACTCCAGTTCATCACCTACCTTCATCCACTTCAGAGAAGGCATTAAAGAAGATATGGAAACAGACTTCTGCTTTGTTTTTACTTTTCTGAACTTTGTTTTATTTTTACGCAAACTCAACTCTTTGTAAGGCTCGGAGCGTTGTAACGTCTATACAATGATACATCTTTGAAAGAGCTACTTAGGTGTATCTTTTGCACTTAGTTCCTTTTCTGTAATGTATGGTATTTGGATTCTAAATCCTTATCATTCTGTAAAGATGCTCAGCATGAGCTAAACACTTTGTAGTTGAGTTGTTGTTTTGCTTATAATGAATTTCTAGTTAATGTTATAAAGTATTGGCGTTGCATGTTTTAAATCTTTGTGCGAAAATATTTCCAAACTTGTTTTGAGGTTGGCCTCTTAAAATAGGTAGATTCATAGAGTGCATGGACATGGTCTATGAAAAGAAATCAAAGGTTTATATGAACGAACGGTGTACTAAAGACATTTAGGCATTTTTTATCTAAGTCTAGACATAGAAAGGATAAATAGTTCATAGAACATTGGTGTGGGTGCTTAAAATACAGGAGTGGGCCTATTTAGAACCTAGACATAGGACCTCTTATACTTGAAACTCTGACGTTTTGTGCTGAAAAGCATAGCTCTTTTGCGACAGCGTTCAAGCGTGGCCACGTCATATACGAAATAGCATTTATGCGTTATAACGTGCAAAGCGTTATAACGTCTGACTAGAAAGGATTTATTCTGCATGCAACAACTCAACTCACCTCTCATCCATATTCACAACCAACATTTGTTTACTTGCTTTTATTACATCTTTAGCTTTAAATCAACTCTTATTGCCGATTTGTTACTTGATTCTCTTGTGTTTTGAAACTTGAACTTTGAAAAGTATACCAATCCTCGTGGGAATGATCTCTTACTTAAAACCACTCTATTACTTGTACGATGTGTATACTTGCACTATGATTGCGAAAAACCACACTATTACACAAGCGCAACAAGTTTTTGGCGCCGTTGCCGGGGATTGTAGTAATTTTCATTGTTCAAAAGTATTAGAACACAAGTTGAAAGAATTTCACTGTGTTGTTTGTTGTTTCTGTGTTTGAACAGGTAGACGTTACAGCGTATGCTTAGTTCCAACTCAAGCTCTAGTTCAACTGAACCAATGAGTGAATCGAACTCGAGTTTGATCCGAACACTGAAAGAACCTTCAGACAACTAAGGAGACAACAAAGGTTAAGAAGGAGGCAACAACAACAAGAACAACACCCAACCATGTCTGAACATAACACCGGTTCTAGAGGTGGACACACACCAAGAGGAGGTAGAGGACAAGGTCGCGGACCACAAAATCATACAGAGACAATAATTGTTGATGATGAACACTACCAAAGCAAGAACTCATCAATGCAGGACCACAAGATATGGTCAATGATAGGGACAGCCTATGCGTGATTATGTCGTGCTCAATCCTGCTCATTTACAAACAGGCATTGCAAGACCAACCCTTCATACTGGTCATTTTGAGTTCAAGCCAATGATGTTCCAAATCTTTGCGCAAGCTGCAGCCAATTTGGAGGGTTCCCCAAGAAGATCCATATTCTCACCTAAGGCAATTTACGGATGTGTGCGTAACTTTATCATCCCCTGAGTCTCGAGAGGATGCCTTTAGATGAAGCTCTTCCCATACTCACTCAAGGATAAGGCTAAAAATTGGTTGAACTCTTTGGAGCCAAATTCAATTCATACTTGGGATGAGCTAGCAGAAAAGTTCCTTGCAAAGTATTTCCCTCCCAACAAGAATGCTAAACTATGAAATGATATCACTTCCTTCAAACAAAGGGAAGGGGAATCACTATTTGAAGCTTGGGAGAGGTGGAAAGAATTACTGAGAATGTGCCCACACCATGGCATTCCTGTGGTGATCCAAATGGAGACATTTTATAATGGTCTAGATCAGCCTACAAGGTTGATACTTGATGCTTCATCAGGTGGTGTCATTCTAAACATGTCCTTTTCTGAGGCATGCAAGCTCATTGATGACATAGCCACCCATAACTCTCATTGGCCATCTGATAGATTTACTCTTGGAAAGAAGGCAGGTGTGCATGAAATAAGTGAAGTGACTGCTCTTTCTGCTCAAGTGGCTACCCTGACCAACATGATCAAAACTTTGAGTACTTCAAACGTGGCCACGTCTGAGAAGCAGATCTAGCTGCGGCCAGATTGAACCTACCCACTCTGGTGGAGTAGTGTGTGTTTATTGTGAAGAAGGGCATGTGTATGAGGAGTGTCCCTACAACCCTCAGTCTGTAAACTTTGTATCTCAGAACAAAGGAAATGGTCCCTATTCCAACTCCTACAATTCAAACTGGAGAAATCATCCAAATTTCAGTTGGAGAAACAACAATGCACTCGAATACCGGCAATATTGCTCCGCAATACCTCCGGGATTTCCCCAACAACAACAACAGAGCGGTAGATGCGAGAATAACAACAATAGCAACTTGGAGGCTATGATGAAAAGCTTCATAAGTGATTGTAAGACAACTTTGCAAACTCATGAGTCTTCAATCAAAACTCGGAAAATCAGTTGGATGAGATTTTCCACTCTCACTCAAAAGCGAGAATGGATCTCTTCCTTCTACAACCTGAAACTCCATCATCATCCAACCCTAATGGTAATAATGGGGTAAATGGACAGTAAATGCAATTTCTTTAAGAAGTGGTGCTGAATATCCCGAACCAACTATGCCTGTGGAGGAAGAAGTATGCAGGAGAAGCAAAAAGAAGTACCAGAGAAAGAGAAAAAGAAAGGGAAAGAAGCAAGCACAAGTGGTGTGAAAGATACTCCTGACATTGTGACGTCTAAGCCAGACGTTACGACGTCTAATTTTGAACCAGGAATCAAGACTGTGCCTAGGCTTGTACCTGAGTATCCTCCTCCACCATACCCTCAAAGATTGAAGAAGGCTCATGAAGACAAGAAGTTCAAAGAAGTTCATGGAGATGTTAAAGCAGATTACACATCAACCTTCCTTTGGTTGAAGCTTTACAACAGATGCCAAACTATGCCAAGTTCTTAAAAGACATTATCACCAAAAGGAGAAGGCTAGGGGAGTTTGAAACTGTTGCTTTAACTGAGGAATGTAGTTTAATTATGCAAAATAAGCTTCCTAGAAAACTCAAGGATCCTGACAGTTTCACTATACCATGCTCCATTGGAGATTTTTACATTGGAAAAGCTTTGTGTGACTTGGGAGCAAGTATCAACTTGATGCCCAAGTCCATTTATGATAAACTTGGTATAGGAACTGTCAGACCTACTTCTTTAAGCCTAACTTTAGCTGATAAAAGTAGAGTTTATCCTGAAGGCATATTAGATGATGTTTTGATTAAAGTTGACAAGTTTGTGTTTCCAAAGTGGATTTTGTTATTTTAGATTTTGATGCGAGATAAAGAAGTTCCCATCATGCTGGGGAGACCATTCTTAGCTCTTTGGAAGGACAATCATTGATGTACGAAAGGAGAATTAATCATGAGAGTCAATGACCAAGAAGTCAAGTTCAACGTCCTCAATGCACTCAAATATCCAGATCCAAACACGAGGAATGTTAGTATGTAGTTGCCATTGATCATATGGTTCAAAAACAATTCAACAAGGATAATGATCATTTGGAGAAAATTCTGGGCAACAATGAAATACAAGAATTGTTGGCAGAAGAAGTTGTTCCTCTAGACGTGGCCACGTCTGAGCCCCCTGCACCAAAGTCATGGACAAAGAGGTATGAATCTTTAGGGCAAGAGGAGTCAAATCTGAAGAAGAATGTGCCTTCCATTAAAGAGCCACCTACCTTGGAACTAAAGGTGTTACCTGATCATTTAAAGTATGTCTTTTTAGGGGAAAATGATTCCTTACCCGTGATCATTTCTTCCAAGCTCACCCAAGAGCAAGAAAATGATCTCATTACTACCCTGAAGAGACATAGAAAGGCAATTGGTTGGCAAATGGCAGACATCAAAGGTATCAGTCCCACAATCTGCATGCATAGAATTGTCTTGGAGGAAAATGCCAAGAATAGTATTGAAGGACAGAGGAGATTGAACCCCATAATGAAGGAGGTGGTTAAGAAAGAAATCATCAAGTGGTTGGATGCGAAATCATTTACCCTATTAGTGATAGCTCTGGGTAAGCCCGAAGACAATGTGTGCCAAAGAAGGGTGGAGTTCTTGTGGTAACAAATGATAAAAATGAGCTAATTCCAACAAGGACAAGATATGCAGTGGAGGATATGCATGGATTCGAGAAAGTTAAACAAAGCAACTAAGAAGGATCATTTCCTCTTCCATTCATTGATCGGATGCTAGATGTGCTCGCGAGCAAGGATTTCTCTTGTTTCCTTGATGGTTATTCGAGGCTACAACCGGATAGCTATAGCACGAAGATCAAGAAAAGACAACATTCACTTGTCCCTATGGTACCTTTGCTTTTGAAGGATGCCATTTGGGGCGTGCAATGCTCCTACAACATTTCAAAGGTGCATGATGGCCTTATTTTACGATTTTATTGAAAATTCCATGGAGGTCTTTATGGACGATTTCTCGATCTATGGAGATTCATACAAGGCATGCCCGGATAATTTGGAAGGAGTTCTCGATAAGGTGTGAAGAAACCAACCTAGTACTCAATTGGGAAAAATGCCATTTCATGGTACAAGAAGGAATAGTGTTGGGACAAGAATATCAAAGAAAGGGTTAGAGGTGGACAGAGCAAAGATTGATGTTATTGACAAGCTGCCTCCACCAACAACTATCAAAGGAGTCAGAAGTTTCTTAGGACATGCAGGGTTTTACAAAAGATTTATCAAGGATTTCTCAAAGATTTCAAAACCCTTGTGTCTGCTATTGCAACGTGACAACGTCTTCAACTTTGATGAACAATGTCATGAGGCTTTCAACAAACCAAGATCGCCTTGGTGATCGCTGCTCCATCATAGTCACTCCGCATTGGTCTAAACCATTTGAGTTGATGTGTGATGCAAGTGATTATCTTTGTAGGAGTGTATTGGGGCAAAGGTATGGAAAAAATTTTCATTCTATTTATTATGCCAAGAAACCTTAGATGATGCCCAATTGAATTATCTTTGTGGATGAAAAAGAGCTTTTGGCTGTTGTGTTTGCATTTGATAAGTTTAGATCTTACTTAGTGGGTGCAAAAGTTATTGTTTTTACTGATCATTCAGCCATTAAGTATTTAATTTCAAAAAAAGATGCAAAGCCAAGGCTTATTAGATGGGTTCTCCTCCTCCAAGAATTTGACTTGGAAATTCGTGACAAAAAGGGGGTGGAGAACCAAGTTCTTTGATCATCTCTCTAGGCTTGAGAATGTTGATGCAGGTACAGGTGAAGAGGAGATAAAAGAAAAATTTCCTGATGAGAGACTATTGTCAGTAGCCTCAGTAGTTAAAGACGTTACCACGTCTATGACATTTTCGTCAAACGTTATAACGTCTGATACTACTGCACCATGGTATGCTGACAAAGTTAACTTCCTTGTTAGCAAGATTGTGCCTGTAGGATTCAACTATCAACAGAAGAAGAGGTTCTTCCACACTATAAAGCAATATTACTGGGATGAACCATACTTGTACAAATTGTGTCCAGATCAGTTACTAAGAAGGTGTCTAGCTGAGGAAGAACAACTTCATGTGCTGCAACAATGTCATTCAGCACCTTATGGTGGACATTTTGGAGGTAGCAGAACAGCTGCAAAGGTCCTACAATCAGGCTACTATTGACCAACACTATTCAAGGATGCACATGAGTTGGTAAGAAGATGTGACAAGTACCAAAGAATGGGGAAATATATCAAACAAGCGGGAGATGCCACTCACAAGCATTACGGAAGTTGAGTTGTTTGATGTATGGGAATGGATTTCATGGGACCATTTTCTATGTCTCATGGAAATCTATATATTCGTAGTCATGTGGATTACGTATCAAAGTGGGTTGAAGCGGTGGCATTACCAAACAATGAAGCTAAATCGGTGAGCAAGTTCACGAAAAAGAATATATTCACAAAGGTTTGGTACTCCAAGAGCCATAATCGATTTGAGGGCTCTCATTTTCGCAATAAGTTAATTGAGAACCTCTTGGCTAAGTATGGAGTGAAACACAAAATTGCTACAGCTTATCACCCCCAAACCAGTGGCCAGGCAGAAATATCCAACAGAGAGATCAAAAGAATACTTGAGAAGATGGTTGGTCCCAACAGAAAGGAGTGGTCAGTACACTTGGATGATGCACTTTGGGCTTACAGGACAGCGTACAAAACACCATTGGGCATGTCTCCTTACAAGCTAGTTTATGGTAAGGTGCTGTCACCACCTACCAATTGAACTCCAACACAAGGCTTACTGGGCATTGAAGCAACTAAACTTGGACCATACAAGGGATGGTGAGGCAAGGTTATTGCAATTAAATGAGCTAGAAGAGTTTAGACACCATGCCTATGAAAGCTCAACAATGTACAAGGAAAAGACAAAGAGGTGGCATGATCAAAGAATACAAAGGAGAGAGCTGGCAGAAGGACATCAGGTGTTGTTATTCAATTCAAGGCTAAAGTTGTTCCCAGGCAAGCTAAAATCAAGATGGTCAGGTCCATTCAAATTAATGAAAATCTATCCTCATGGTGCTGTGGACCTCTTTGATGAAAAGACAAACACCATGTTCAAAGTTAATGGCCAACGTGTGAAGCAGTATCATGGAGAGCATGTGGAAAGGGACAAGATCCAATTGTCCTTCAATAATTCTTGAATTAAAAGGGCAAAAGTCTGGCTGAAGACTCTTAAAGCAAGCGCTCTTGGGAGGCAACCCAATGATTTTTAATTAACCAAAATTTTTTTTTTTGTGTTTTTTTTAATTTTTGTTTTGCAGGAATAACAGTTGAAGTGAAGTAAAGGCAAAAGGTGATAGACGTCGTAACGTCTCAATATGCACTAGACGTGGGCACGTCTGGGCAGTCAGGGCAGGTTTAAATTAAGTCAAAGACGTAAGTGATGACGTGTCAGAAATGATTTCCCTCTGCATCACGAACGTGGTAACTGACCATGACGTCATCTCCTTTCCCCTACTTGTCTAATCAACGGTTACTTTTCTCCATTACTCCACTCTACCATTTCTCAACTCCCCATAACCAATTTCCCATAAAAAGTCCCACCATTCACCATTATCCCACCTCCTGCAACATCTTTCTAATCCATTTCTCTCTGAAACCAAAATCTTCCATCTCTTTCTCAGAAAACCTAAAATTTCCAAAAACCCCCATTCCCTTCCAAACAATTTCTGCGAAATCAAACATGACAAAAGTGAAGCAATACGCTACCAAATCCTGCAGGAAAGGCAAACATCTTTGACCTAAGTTCATCTTCACCCCTATCCCTGAAACACCTAACCCATCCAAAAGAAAGCCCTACTTCACGAAAGGGGCTTTAGTCAAGAAAGCCCAAATCCCGATTTTTCGCAGAACCGCCGCATCGCGGCGTTGGGGTGGCAAAAATTTGTGGTTCACGAGAAAGAATATATTGCTACTTTGGTTCACGATTTCTACAAGGGAATCGTTGAGAGACCCGAAGGAGAGCCGTCCATTGTGTCAAAGGTGCGAGGTGAGGAAGTGAAGTTTGGAGTGAGAGTCATCAATGACTACTTTGGGCTAGGATACTATGGAAATTTGTGTGGAGACCAAGCAAAAGACACATGGGTCGATGAAATGGAAGCTATAAAGGAAAGGATCCGTGTAGAAGGTGTTTGTCTGCGGGAGAGGAGTGGAGAGCACGGTAGTGAATTCAAAATCATGAAAAGGTACCTATGTGATGAAGCCAACACTTGGTTTCATTTCATAAGGCATTGCTTAATTCCCACTTCTCACACATCCTGGGTAGACAAAGAGAGACTGATTGTGATTGATGCAATCATGTCAAGAGACAAAGTGGAGGTTGGAAAGTTAATCAACCGTGAGCTCAACAAATGGAAGAACAGGAAAGATGGGTACTTGTATTTCCCATGTATGATTACTGACTTGTGTATGGAGGCAGGGGTAGAGATTGAAACCTCAGAACTAAGGGAGCAACCTCAAGGCCCCTTTTCAACAAAATTCAAGCCTAGGGTGAAATCTGCAGGAGCTTCAAGTTCTGTTGATGCGCAGACGTTGCAACGTCTGGAGGAGAGGCAGAACTCCCTGGTCAAATTTGTCAAGGAACAATTTGAGTGGCAAAAGAAGGTATTTGCCCAAGTATCCAAGGGAAAGAAAGTGATTGAAGAGCCTGTATTGCCAGACTGGATGCAGGAAGAAAATGAAGATGATGTGCCCCTGTCTACAATCCAAAGAAGAGCTGTAAAGAAAGAAAGGGCCAAGAGAGCAAGAAGCCCACCAAAAAGGCAGAGCCCAGCAAAGAAACAAAAGAAGGTAAGTAGTGAAGAGGAATTTAATTCAACTGATTTGGATGATATTTCTGATGTTGATGCAGATGAATCAAGAAAAGTGAGCATGCAAGTAATCAGTGAGGAGGAAGAGGAGGAGAGCCGTGAGGAGAAAGGTAGTTCAAGTGAGAGGACTGAAAGTGAATCCCCAACAAATCAAGCAAACAAAGAGCCAGCCCAAACAAAATCCAAACCACCATCCCCACAAGCCACACAACCACCACCTTCACCAAAAGAAACCTCCACCCATGAATAGAACACACCCAAGACCCCACAATCCAAAGCCCAAGACCAACCAATCCCAACACCCCCACCCCAACCTGAGCCTGAAAAGCAACCATCACCCGAGAAAGTGCAAGAACCGGACGTGGCGACGCCTCGCGAGCCAACAAACACTGTGGAGCAAACCTGCATTCCCAACCCATTTCCCCACCCAAGAAAACACGAGTGAAAAGTGCACTCACATACAATCCCTTTGGAAGGAAGAAGAGACAAGAGCTAGGCTCTTTGAGTCAAAACAAGCTCAAGCGGAGTGGAGATAAAGAGGAAGTTGCTGCCCCCACAACAATAAGGAAAAAGCTTCTGTGAAGAGAAAAGGTCAAGGTGTCTTTGCAGGAAACTCACATCGCTACTAGTGCGGCATTTGTTGCTACTAGTGTTTTCAGAAGCCCTTCTGCGCTATTCTTGAAGAAGCGCCTCTGAGGCGTCATAACGTCTCTGTGAAAAAAGAGGCCGCAGCCAAGCTTGGAGAAATGCAAATTACGAATGAAAGAGAAGCTGCCATGGAAAAAGTAAGACATCAAGCAATGGAAGAGGCCACTCAGAAACTAGCAGAGCACCTGTTGAAGCAAGCTCAGGGTACAGTTGCTGGAATTGGAGGATCATCATCAGACGTGGCAACGTCTAAAGAGCTAGAGGTGGAAAAAGCCCAGATGATCCCCAACGAACCAATGCATATCAACCCAGCTGAATTAGCAATGAAGATGTGGGAGGAGGCCAAAAAGAGGATTGCTGAAGCCTCAAGTGCTGCTGGTGCAAGTGTGGGTGCAAGCTCAAAAGAGAAAGAATCTGATGAAACAACAACAACCACCACCACCGAGCAAGGAGGAGTGAAGGTGAAGAAAGAGAAGAAGGAAAAGAAGAAAGGAGAAGGTCGGTCCAGAGTTCCCACCGCATGCAGCGGAAGGCTCGTGTCCAGTGTTTGCAAACAAGTAAGCCCCATTAATTTCATCGTAGTTGTAGTTTTTAATTTTCGCTTTAGTTCTACTTTCATTAGTTTCAATTGTTTGTCTGTTTGAGACCCTCTAATGTTAAAAAAAAAAAAACACAGAAATCATGCTGTTTATCTTTGAGCAATGGGGACATTGCTCAAGTTTAAGTGGGGGGAATCTCAATGTTTTAAGTTTCGCTCTCTTTTTTGTACATGAAATCAAATGCAAAAGCAATTTCTGTTCTTACTCTAACAAGCATGAAAACAATTCTCTTTGGGCTAAAGATAGTGAAAATGTGTGTGTGAGTAGCCTATGCATGATTAGATGAAAAGAATTGATTCTTTGCTCTACACAAACTCGTTTTTAAGAAAGAATCTAGCTAGCTAGGAATATTTTGTCTTTGAAGCTAGTCTTGGTGAACTATGATGAGAATAAAACTTGATTAAAAACCTAGAATAGCAGTAGAAGCTAAGTTTGGGGGTGAATCAAGTCGCATTTTATGGTCGGAGTGCAAAGGCGTAGGATGGTTAGTGCAGGTGTAGTGTGAGTGCAACATTGTAACGTCTACCCGTAACGTTATAACGTATGCCGTGTGTGTTGTGCAGTGTGTTTAGACGTTACAACGTCTCACCCATAAACGTTGTAACGTCTACTCCCAAAAATACCAAAAAGAGTATGTTGATACAAATAAGTGGAAAATCCACATGTATTCTGTGTTCCCTGTAATACCCTGAAACAAATGCTGAGCACTCCACCCTATAAAAAAAAAGAGAAACAGAACTCCAAAATGGAGCAAATAAAAGAGAGTTGCTCGAAGAATGAGGGGTTTCTGATCTTTGCGCGTGTGTGAGTCAGTAAATTAGTGCACTAACCCAGTCCTAGCACCCAATTAAGACCCTTTGTCATGCTTTAAATGAACCCCCATTCTTATGTGAAAATGTTAGTCTATTCTTTGTTTTGAAAGATGTTTTACTGTCACCATTTGGGAACCATTCTTTCATAAGCTAAAGTAGTTTCTGAACTAGTTAGAGGAAAATTAATCGTAGAGATCACACACTCACTTTGAGCCTTAATGAATCGAAATTTAATTATGCATCAGTGCGTGAGTGTGTGGAGAATTAGCCCTCGAGAATGAGTTTTTGATCCTGTTGGTTGAGTAGAGCATAACTTGCTAGTGAAGTTGATTTCATGTATTTGTGTGTTGTCTTGATTGCTTGAGGACAAGCAATGATTTAAGTTTTGGGGTGTGATAACTCATATTTATATGAGTTATTTAGAATCACTCAAGAATAAATCATGCAAGTTCTCTAGCAATACAAGGTTTATTTAAGTAATTTTATGTTAGTTTTCGTAATTCGAGTGGGTGAAAGGTTAATTGAATAAATCAGGCATTTTGGCACCAAGAGGTGCCTCGAGAGCGTTTTGATGCTTTTTGTGCTTGTGCAGAAATTTAGTGTTGAACGTTACCACGTCCCTCACCACGCTCATGAAGTGCAGCAGAGCAAGGGTGAAAGATCTCAATTTTGGTGGCGCTAAGCAATGATAGTCAAAGATATAAAGTCGTAAGATCTTTCTATTCCCACGTGGTGACGCCACAGAACATCAGAGACCGACAAAGGTCAAAGCGTAAGAAAAAGCAGACACTGGTAGGTGGGCAAGTGACATCACCACACGTGAGCAAGGAGGCAATTTAATGAAGGCTCACTCTCTCTCAAGGCATCCTTCCACACATCACTCATACACGAATACACCTTCATCCACTCACTCCAGTTCATCACCTACCTTCATCCACTTCAGAGAAGGCATTAAAGAAGATATGGAAACAGACTTCTGCTTTGTTTTTACTTTTCGAACTTTGTTTTATTTTCTCGCAAACTCATCTGCTTTGTAAGGCTCGGGACGTTGTAGCGTCTATACGTACAGACATGCCAAGAGCTACTTAGGTGTATCTTTTGCACTTAGTTCCTTTTCTCGTAATGTATGGTGATCGCACCTTGACCAATGAAGAGTTGAAGTGTTGATTGATTCGTTAAATGGGCCGGTCGTTGAATGAGTGAAAGGACCGGTCCCCGCTTCACGCGTTGAGCACCTCGGGTGGTACCGCAAAGACACTCCGACGATCTAGTGAGAGGTCGCCGCAGATAGCACAAGGTTAGAGAACGTGCACTGATGCCATGTGCGAATGGCGATATATATCTGATGATGTCCGACCGTTATGCGAGAATTTCGCCGGCGAGAATTGCGCTCCAAGCAGCCGTGTTGGGCGATCGTGATGGGTCGGGCGCGCAGTCCAATTGTCATTGGCGATCCTCATAATTGCCGATACACCCGGGGAACATATGGTATTTGGATTCTAAATCCTTATCATTCTCAGAAAGATGCTCGCATGAGCTAAACACTTTGTAGTTGAGTTGTTGTTTTGCTTATAATGAATTTCTAGTTAATGTTATAAAGTATTGGCGTTGCATGTTTTAAATCTTTGTGCGAAAATATTTCCAAACTTGTTTTGAGGTTGGCCTCTTAAAATAGGTAGATTCATAGGTACAAACATGGTCTATGAAAAGAAATCAAAAGTTTATATGAACGAACGGTGTACTAAAGACATTTAGGCATTTTTTATCTAAGTCTAGACATAGAAAGGATAAATAGTTCATAGAACATTGATGTGGGTGCTTAAAATACAGGAGTGGGCCTATTTAGAACCTAGACATAGGACCTCTTATACTTGAAACTCTGACGTTTTGTGCTGAAAAGCATAGCTCTTTTCATGACAAGCGTTCAAAGCGTGGCCACGTCTATACGAAATAGCATTTATGCGTTATAACGTGTAAACGTTATAACGTCTGACTAGAAAGGATTTATTCTGCATGCAACAACTCAACTCACCTCTCATCCATATTCACAACCAACATTTGTTTACTTGCTTTTATTACATCTTTAGCTTTAAACCAACTCTTATTGCCGATTTGTTACTTGATTCTCTTGTGTTTTGAAACTTGAACTTTGAAAAGTATACCAATCCTCGTGGGAACGATCTCTTACTTAAAACCACTCTATTACTTGTACGATGTGTATACTTGCACTATAATTGCGAAAAACCACACTATTACACAAGCGCAACATTAATCTCATTTATAGCCCCCATGGCTCATGCCCCCATGGCATCATCAATCACCTCAGTCTCTAATTCAACACAATCAAGTCCCAAGGGCTAATCACAATTAGAGGACTAAACCTCACTCAGGGACCTAAAACACCCTTTAGGACCAAAATAACGCTTAGGGACTAATCTGTCACCTTTAGGACCAAACTGTCACTCAGGGACCAAAACTACACCCTTAGGACTAAACTGTCACTTAGGGACCAAACTGTCACCTAGGGACCAAAACAACACACACTTAGACACAAGGCAGCTCCAGGCGCCATTTTCCCCACAAAATGGCGCCACCAGGCAACACAAAGACTAGGCGACTAAAACTCAAAGAACTTGGCGCCCTGGCAACACGACCATTGGCGCCATTTTCCTAGCAACTGGCGCCCGCAGGCAACACGGTCTTAGACACAAACTAAGACACAAACCGAGAGATCTGCCTGCACACAGCGCATGACTAGGCGCCCTGGCAAGACTTTTTGGCGCCTAC
This sequence comes from Oxytropis ochrocephala, assembly GCA_020916435.1. Taxonomy (NCBI): domain Eukaryota; kingdom Viridiplantae; phylum Streptophyta; class Magnoliopsida; order Fabales; family Fabaceae; genus Oxytropis; species Oxytropis ochrocephala. The sequence goes on from CM037095.1 coordinate 31,335,847, forward strand.
CTGAGACACAGCGCGCAGGGCAGCCATTTGGCGCCTGTCTTGCCGCGCCACATGCACCCACACACACGCAACACACTTTATGGTGCCACCTTAGGCGCCCATGGCAGCCAAAATGGCGCCCATCACTTAGACAGACACACACACACCCACCTGGCGCCACAGGCAGCCATTTGGCGCCTCGCACTTGGCACAAGACACCCAGCGCATTGGCAGCCACTTTGGCGCCACGCACCTGACACACAGACACACAACACGTGAAAAAGTGACACAGCGCCATTCAGGCACCACTGGGCAGCATTTGGCGCTCACATCGCACACACCCACGACACACAACAAGCGAAGGCACGTGGCGCCATTTTCCCAGCAACTTGGCGCCCTGGCAGAACACACCTGCACAAAAACACAACCCAACACATAAACAGTGCTCAGGGTGCCCTTTTCCCAGCAATGTGGCGCCCTGGCAGTGACATTCCAGTACAAACACACAACACGCTCCATGAACAGTACACAGGGCGCCATATTCCCAGCAAATTGGCGCCCAGACATCAGACACACACACAGTCACTGCTACAGTGACACAGGCGCCATTTCTCTAGGAAATTGGCGCCCAGGCAACACAACACACCCACCCACTTCCTGCTACAGTACACAAGGCACCTTATTCCTAGCAATTTGGCGCTTCAAACCCCAAATTCTCCAAATTCTCTTAAACCAATTCACTCCATAATCATTCTAATACTCCTAATTTCATATTCTAACAATCAATTGCATGCTCAATCATCAAACACATCTTAAAAACACAAAATCACATATCATAAACCCTAACATAAGCCCTAAATCGATTTTGTCAAGAAATTCATCAAATCCAATGAATCAAATCATCATGCAATCATCAATTAACATCAAACAAAACCTATGATCTACATATAACCCATTATCCTCCCTATTATAGAGTGAGACTCCCCTTACCTCAAATTAAACCGTAGGAATTGCTTCTCACCAAGTCACGTACAAAACCTCTGCAACAATTGAGCTTTCCTCTCCTCCTTGCTTGGTGCGATCCAATTTCTCCCTCTTCTCACCCTAATGCGCCGTTCTCCTCTTCTCCTTTCTCTTCTCACTTTCGTTTTTTCCTTCTTTCTTTCCTTTGGTGCGAAGTGCACAATCTCTAGGAGCCTAAGTCATTGGGCTTGGGCTCCTGAGCCCATAACTGCAGTTCCGGTATTTCCAATACCACTCCCTTCAATAAAATAAATTACTATATTATAAAATACTATATTATAACTTTAATATAATTAAAATAGTGCAACACTTTAAATAATTTAATCAATTGCTTAATTAAATCATTTAGGGTGTTACACAAAACAATAAAACACTTGAAAGAATATAAAGACTGATTTGCATGAGATTATCATGAAATGTCAGGATTGAGTCGAGAAGTGGTAGAACTAAAGTTACCAATTCGACCAATCACTACAAGAAAATCGTTGATTTGCCACGGACATTTCCGTGGCAAATGTACAAATTTCCGTGGCAAAACAACATTTGCCACGGACCAAAAATGGTGGCAAAAACGCTCGTCGCAAATCGTTTGCCACGGACTTTTCCGTGGCAAATTTTTCTGTCGCAAACCCGTGGCAAATCCGTCGCAATTATCCGTGGCAAAGTCATCGCAAATTTCATCGCAAATCCGTGGCAAATCCGTCGCAAAAATTTAAAAAAAAATTAAAAAAAAATTAAATCATAATTTTAATTCTTCAACCCATTCATTAGTCAATGTTATCATCACAATTATTTAGAATCAAACTCCCTACACTTGAAATTTAGCTAGGAGATATTAAAAAAAATAAAGGATAATATGATTAATGTAAATGAAAAAACAAAAGACTCCAAGAATTGACCTAGTGAAGCATGCATGACTTGAAAATATCACTATAATGCACTTAAGGACTACAATAATACATAAATTATAAATAGGTGACAATTCATTGGCAAAAAAATTGCACCTCTTCAAATTGTCATGATAAATTTTCAAAAAAATGGGGTTGTATGTACACATAAAATATACATACATATAGATAGATAAAAGAAAAATAAAGGAGAAAGAGTTATCTAGTTTGAACTAATGACACTATAACAGCTTACATCATCAAGCTTGCCACCGCATAACCCACATAGCCCATGACTGGGCTGCATCACCAAAAGGACTTCTAGTGGTTCTTGATCTTCCAACCTCTTGTGCTCTTATGGTCAAGAATTTCGCTATATCCTGCAAGTCATTAGCATGAACTACCAAGTAAGTGCGTGGTTTAGAGTTTCCAGAGCGGTGAAATTGATATTAAGTATTGGCACCACTATTTTGCTAAGCCAACAAGTTAACAAATGTGATTGTGTTTGGTTGTGTCGTAATTATTGTAATGAATTGTAAATATTGTATTAGGCAACAACATACCGTGAATGCATAAGGTGCAGGAAGGATGTGATGAATGTTGACAGTACTCTATACTTAGTCCAACAAAAGAAAATATTATTTTCAAATTAGTAAATGAAAGTTCATAAATTACAAAGAGGAGAATAAACATAATTTCAATTTTCAAGAAATGGCATTCGGGGATTAAGTTGGACTATTGAAGTTTCTAATAAACTAGGATCCAATGCATAAATTCTGTATCAAATGCATTTGTTCAAAGAGACACACACACGGGGAAACGGTGAAGATACATTAGATACTTCCCAAAATTCCAAATAATGTAGAAAGGATACCTTCAAGTGACCACCGACCAACTCCATCGCCTACAAATTAGCCGATTTTGGCGAGAAATAAAATAAGCATCTTCTCGAATCACAATGCCTCGAAAGTTGTTATTCATAGGCTTAATTACAAGGTACCATTCAAGATTGAAGCTACACATCGCCTCAAATACTATGTACATGTTCATACATATACACAAGTCAGTAAACTTGTCAAACTTCTAGGTAAAATAATTTGCATATTGCAAAGTTACATTGCTTCTATAATGGGATAAATAATGCAGATGGGATATTTAATCGCTAACATAGATGCCAAATTATACGGTGAGGAAAAACAAAGTTTTCTTCCACTCCCCTTTGAGTGTCACTATTACCTTCCTATAAATTTAGCAATTTCATCTATACATCGACCTGGGATACACACAAGTTCTCCCAGAATCTTTGGGTATTATTTTTTGTCACTTAAAAGCGTTAAACATATCAATGTTACAATAAAAGAAACAAGAACAATCACAATATGAGTGAGCTCTTAATAGAAGAATCTTGTTAGTTAGAAGAGGAAGCAATATAAACCTATGAACACCAAAACAAAACCAAAATCAGCTTTAAGAGAAACAGAGGAAGCAATATACCATATTGAAGAAGTAGAAATGAGATGACTCCACAAAAAGGAATTAACACCCACAAATATAAAACCAAAACCAGTAAATTAAGTAGAAGTATTTCAACTTTCAAGCTATTAATAAACAACTCATATATGCAAGTACTTATAGATGAAAACCAGAAAGTGATACAAATAAGTAATTACCTTAAGAGAAACAACGTTGGCTCTAAGATATTCTTGAATTAGATCTCTGGTCAATTGAAGAGGAAGGAGAAATACAATATGTAAAAATCGATTTCTATATATTTTAGAAATGAAAACAAATTTAACTCCAACAAGTACCTGGTAAGATGAAGTACTTGCTCCAAAGAGGAACCTTTGTAGGAATTGAGATATGCTAATTTCATCTTCAACTTCATGGGAACACTTAATAGGACATGAAAATTAATAAAGTAAAATAGTGTAAAGAAATTATGAAATGAGTCTCAATCAACTTGGACAAAAACAGAAGATAGAACTAAGAATTAGACTGTTTCTTTTATTAATACCACAATAAGTACATGTCGATTTGAAATTCATAGTTAACAACAAAGAAATGCCTACTACACGACAATGATCTAAAATACACATCGGAAAATTATGAAACAAGTATTACCTTTTCGCCGGGCTTCCGGTTGCTATACACTTGATCTTTACATAATCAACAGGATCCATACGCCACCTTTGCTAGTATCCGGTCTCACAAAGTTGGCGACTGCCATGCTCTTTGTTGCAACTATGTCAAGCCGATCATTAGAATCATTTTCCTTACCAACTTGAATTCCTCTCCCTGTAAAAGCTGTGAAACAAGAGCTCTAAAATGGCCATGTATGACAAACTTTCAAAGAATCCTTGTTTCCCTCATTATTTTTCTCCTTTGCAGAAACAAATTAGATAAACCGCTATTGGATGAGAACAAGGCACCGAGTCACCAATATCATCATCCTCATCATCATATGCAAAGAAATTACCTTACTGCATCATCATTTTCATCATCGTGGTGGGGAAACCAAATATGGCTATTGTTTTCAAAATCCAATGGCCTCTGTGATTTCTCACTTTGGTTCGGAAAACCGACAAGTCATCAGAGAAATAAGCAAAGATTATATGCATCCTCGGTCCCTCGCTCAAAGCTTTCCTAAAACAACCATATTTTGTTGAGGATGGGGCCTTTCTCCTTTCCCTTTTTCTCGCATAGGAAGTCCAACACTACTAGAAGTAAAATCATTTCTAGAAGGGCTCTCAAGGACTTGACCCGCAGAATTATAGTTGTAAGTGTCATGTCTAGCACTAACGCTACTCGAATCTATATCGAATTATTATCACAATATGTACGCGATGGATCGAGAGAGTTCTTCCCGAGAATCTTCCATCCCTTCTTCATCGCTCCCGCAAATGAATATATCGTATCAAGTCAAATTAGATAAACTAGGCAAGTCACCCTCGCTTCAAATAAATAAAAAGATCATGTGAATTGTTCACCTATTCAAGCATCGAAAAACATATATGAGAACAGATATTTAGAAATTTAAATACCAATGGAAATTCACCCTTGTAGTTGCCACAGAACAAAGCAAAGCAATTCAATAAGAAATCGGGTATGCAAGAATTTCCTAATTAAGTTCTAAAATATATAAAATAAAACTAAGTAGCTTATGGCATAAAAGATGAAAATTATGATTACCTGGAGGTAGTTGGATGAGTAGATACAGGAGAAAGGTGAGAACTAGGTGAATTGATACTCCTATTGATCATGGAATGAGGATAATAACCACAATCTTGATCATGAAAATGGCGTTCAAAATGACTTCCCTGATTCAAAACCAAAATCAAAATCAATAGAGCTACATATTGAGGAAACTAGGGAAAATCACAACATCAAGAGATTCAACATATTCAACATTGGGGGAAATCGGAATTGGGAGAATTAGGGGAATTCAGAATTGGGAAAATTGGGGAAAAATCACAACATCAACATCTACAAATTCAACATTGGGAAAATTGGGGGAGAATTACAAGAAATTCAACATCAACAGATTCAATATCAACAGAATACGAGTTAATAAGGATTTAGGGTTTTGAGAGAAAATCAGTTTCTGACCTTAAAGCTACCAACAATGATAGAGGCGACGAACGGAACCTTCACTAGTAGAGGCTGCGAACGAAGTGCAAACGGAAGGAAGAAACGCTATTCCGCAAAGCTGTTGGCGTCACGAACGGAAGTTGCTGGTTTCCTCTTTAGTGTTATTTGCGATTGGTATTTGTGAGGCTAGGGTTTGGTATTTGTTACTGCACGAGGAAGAGGAAGAGCGAGGAAGAGGGAGAGCGAAGATGGAGGCTAGGGCAACAATGAGAGTTGAGGGTGAGATTTAGAGATGAGAGTTGAGAGGGAGAGATGAGAGTTGAGAGTGAGGTTCAGAGATGTGGGTGGCGGTGAGGTGGTGGTGATTGAGAGTGAGGAGGAGGCGGATTGAAGGTGAGGAGAGAGAGCGAGAGAGGTGAGGAGGAGAGAGCGAGAGAGGTGAGAGAGCGAGAGGGTGGCGTTCATTTTTTAGGATAGGAGAGGATCGGGCTGATTTTATTTTGATTAATGGGTTGCCACGGACTTGCCACAGAATCTCCGTGGCAAATTTCTGTCCTTTCACATGTCCGTGGCAAACCCGTGGCAAACACCACGGAAATTTCGCGCTCTATTTTTTACGCATGCCGTCGCAAACTGTGGCAAATTACTGACGGAATAAGCTCCGTGGCAATTGCTGGTGGCTAAAACAAGCTTTTCTAGTAGTGAATTAAGAAACCAGTTAAGCAGACAGCCAAAAGATTTGCACCCCAGATCTTGACGAAGATTAAGGAAGAGATCGAAAGGCTACTCAAGAGCAAATTCATCAGGACAACGAGGTACGTTGATTGGCTAGCAAACATAGTTCCTGTTATAATGAAAAATGGGACTCTTAGAGTCTGCATAGATTTTAGGGACTTAAACAATGCTACACCAAAAGATGAATACCCCATGCCCGAGGGCGTAAATGCTAGTTGACTCAGCAGCAGGGTTTGAATACTTGAGTATGCTAGATGGCTATTTAGGGTATAACCAAATCTATGTTGCTGAGGAAGACGTATCAAAAACAGCTTTTCGATGCCCTGGAGCCTTAGGCGTTTATGAATGGGTAGTAATGTCATTTGGGTTAAAAATGTTGCGGCAACGTATCAAAGAGCGATGAATTCTATGTTTCATGATTTTATAGAAGATTTTATGCAAATATACATAGATGATATTGTTGTTAAATCTTCAATAGAAAGTGGTCATTTAGACATCTTCGACAGTCATTCGTGCAGGTGATTTCCTAGGCTTTGTTGTGCACAAAAAAGGCATAGAAATACATGAAAACAAAACAAATGCTATCTTGGAAACGAAGGCTCCTTCGACAAAGAAAGAATTGCAATCTTTGTTGGGAAAAATCAACTTCCTAAGAAGGTTTATATCAAACCTTAGTGGTGAAACTCAACTTTTCTCACAACCGCCTTTGATCAAGATGGAAGAGGTATTTAGATGGGACTCGAGAACATCAAAAAGCCTTCGACGAGATCAAGTCTTATTTGACAAAGCCACCAATGTTGCTTCCACCTATTAGGAATAAAGTTATGAAGTTGTACATAACAACTCGTAAAAGACAATAGGTAGTATGTTAGCACATGAGAATGAAAACGGCGTCGAAAGAGCTGTGTATTGCCTTAGTAGACTATTGAATGATGCAGAAACAATATATCATCCAATAGAAAAACTATGTTTGTGTCTGTATTTCTCTTGTACAAAACTGAAGCAATATATAAAGCCTGTTGATGTGTATGTTTATTCACATTATGATATCATTAAGCACATGTTGTCGAAACAGATACTTCATAGTCGAATAGGCAAATGGGCTTTTTCATTGTCTGAATATTCCTTAACATACCAGCCATTGAGAGCTGTAAAAGGACAAGTAGTGGCTGACTTCATAGTAGACCATTCCATGGTCGAAGAGACAATATGTTCAGTAGAAATGCAGCCATGGAAATTGTTTTTGATGGCTCAAGCCATAAAAATGGTACAGGGATTGGGATTTTAATAATATCTCCAACGAAGATACCAACAAAATTTAAATACAAAATTCAAAGTGATTGCTCCAACAGTGAGGCAGAATATGAAGCCTTAATAACAGGATTAGAACTGTTATTAGAATTGGGGGCAACATCTGTTGAAATAAAGGGTGACTCTGAACTAGTTGTTACGCAACTAAAAAAGAATACAAATGTATCAAAGAAAATTTGGTGAAGTACTTTGTGATTGCCAATGCGTTGCTTAAACAGTTCACACATGTAGAAATAAAGCATGCGCCTCGAATTGAAAATCAAGAGGCAAATGAGTTAGCTCAAATAGCTTCAGGTTACAGAGTTTCTAAGCAAAAACTCCAAGAATTTATAGAAGTAAAAGAGAAACTGCTATTTTGATGGACACTTTACAGCACGAGTTGTCAATGCAAAAACTTGGGGGGCCGAAGATAAGTTAGAAGTATACTTCCCCCAATTGAGGATAATTTAGAGGATTTTGACTTACAAAATTTTCAGAATTTTCAAGTTTTTGTCATTGACAACATGCCAAGTGATGATTGGCGAAGGCCAATCGTCGAATACTTGGAAAATCCAACAGGAGTAACTTGTCGAAAAACTAAGTATAGGGCTTTGAGCTACATGATTGCTGGAAATGAATTGTTCAAGAAAACTGCTGAAGGTGTTTTACTTAAATGCTTAAGTGAAAACGAAGCTTACTTAGCAGTGTTCAGTACTCATAGTGGTGCTTGTGGATCACATCAAACAGGCCACAAAATGAAATGGCTTTATTTCAACAAGGTGTGTATTGGCTAACTATGTTGAAAGACTGCATTGACTACGCCAAAGGGTGTCAAGAATTTCAAAGACACGCAGGAATTCAACATGTGTCAGCAAATGAATTGCATTCAATAATAAAGCCTTGGCCATTCAGGGGTTGGGCCTTAGACATAATTGGTGAGATAAAACCAACTTCGTCGAAGGGTCATCATTTTATTTTAGTAGGTATTGACTACTTCACTAAATGGGTCGAAGTTATCCCCTTAGTTAATGTTGACCAAGAGGCCGCAGTTATGAGTTTTATTCAGAAACACATTTTATATAGATTTGGAATTCCAGAAACCATTACAACGGATCAAGGTTCAGTGTTTACTGGTCGAAAAATGGTGGAATTTGCCTTTGAAAAAGGTTTTAGGTTATCTACTTCGACACCATATTATGCTCAGGCCAATGGTCAAGTAGAAGCAGCCAATAAAATTGTTATTGTTATACCCCAATTTTGTCCGACTAATTGAAAATCAAATAAAAATTTATATTTTAGTGAATGCCCAATTTTAACGGGTATTTTTCTTGTTTTCAAAAGAGTTCAAAAATTTGTATCTCGCACTATTTTTATTCTCGTTTGTTGTGTGTATTATTTCTAGTAGTGTGCTTGTATTTGGCGTATATCGTCGTTCATGCGTATTTGTTTCGTTACTTATTATTATTATCCATATATATTTATTAGTTTCTTATATCATTATTTTTACACAAAAATCAAATTCTAAAAAAATGGCTTTTATTATTATAAATATAGTACAAAATTTTAAAACAAAAATAAAAAAAGAGGGAGCAACATAGCATGTGCGCTGGCTGTTGCTGTTCAACATGTTATTTTGAGAGTGATGCTCAATTTCATTTCATCTTGTCCCTTTACTTTTTACAATTTGGGCAAAACACTTCAAATTCAAACCTTGCTCACGCCTCATTGCCTTGTGTCTTTTTCAAGAGTTTGTTATGTTTTTGTCTCAAAGAGTTTTGATCCTCTGTTTTGCATACCACACCCACACCAAATACAAAGTGTGTATAAATAACAGTTAACAGCAACAAAAGAAAAGGGGGAGGAACTGAGAAAGAAAAAATCAAATGGAAGAGCAATGAATCATGAGTGAGAAGTGATCTTCGGTGATCATCACTTCCAACCCAACCATGAATCTCACGCTACTTCCACCATTAACCCCACATTTACACCATTCTCCCAAAAATACTCCACAACACTATTGTCACTGACCCTCTCAAAAAACCCCTTTCAATACAAACCCTCACTCAAAATACAAGCCAACGACAAGCCATAACAGAAAGAAAAGAACTCAAAAAGAAAAAGAAAATGGAGTGAGCATGAGTGAATCTCTTCAGTCCACCAGCGCACCAACGCCGGCGAAGCCCCATGGCCGCCGTCTGCCTTGTTCATCGTTGCCACCAAGCAACCACCGTGAACGCAGTCGCCGTCGTACCACCGATTTCTTTCTCTCGTAAGTTAGTTTCTCTCTCTTCCTTTCTCTCAAGTTGGGGAGCGCTACTGAGATGTGAGAAGAAGTGTGATTAGGATTCCGCAAATTAAGGTTGCTTAATATATGTTTTTTAATGTTTTTCTATTTTTTATTTTAAATCTCCTTTTTACATCAGACTCATATTCACACCCTTCCCATTTTTGTAATACACCCTTGGAAGCTTTGGACTTGCAGATTCAAGGCCTGTACTGAAAGCTCTCATTCTTTGTAATACACCCTTGGAAGCTTTGGACTTGCAGATTCAACTGTGCACAGAGTTTAAGATCAAACATCACAATTCTGCTCCCTACCGTCCGAAGATGAATGGGGCAGTCGAAGCAGTCAATAAGAATATCAAGAGAATCGTGCAGAAGATGGTAGTAACCTATAAAGACTGGCACGAGATGCTTCCCTTTGCTTTGCACGGGTATCACACCTCAGTACGTACTTCAACCAGGGCAACCCCCTTCTCTCTAGTGTATGGGTCAGAAGCAGAACTTCCCATTGAAGTTGAGATACCCTCTCTCCGAGTGCTCATGGAAACCAAGTTAGAAGAGGCTGAATGGGTTCAAACCCGTTTAGATCAGTTGAATCTCATAGAGGAAAAGAGAATTGCAGCTTTGTGTCATGGTCAGATATACCAACAAAGGATTAAGACGACTTTTGACAAAAGGTTCGCCGTGGCATTCAATGAAGGAAACCTTGTGCTCAAGAAGATCTTGCCCATTCAAAGTGATCCTCGTGGGAAGTGGACCCCAAGTTATGAAGGGCCATATGTGGTGAAGAAAGCCTTTTCTGGAGGAGCATTGATACTCACCAACATGGATGGTGAAGAACTCAGGAACCCAGTCAATTCAGATTCAGGTAAGAAATATTACGCCTGAGAAAAATAAAAGAAAAAAGAGAAAAATGAGCCAAGCAAGAATTAGCTCACTAGGTTGAAAACCCGAAAGGGCGGCCTAAAAGTCATGCATTCATCAGACATAGAAAATATTAATAATAATAATAATAATAATAATAATAAATTAAAGAAAAGAGAAATTCAGACATTTGCATTACATTCATCATAAGAAAAAGAAAAAGAAAACAGCAAACATGGCATGTGCATTGCATTGCATTGCATTGGTTCATTTTTCAACTGCAGATAAGTGAGAGAGGATAAACACTTCGGTGTTGATGCTCGCCTTCAGATTCCAGAAAGCGCTCCCCCAGTTGGGAGTTCAAAGGAGAGAAAAGAAAAAGAAAGAGAGAGAAAAGAGAAAAGAGAAAGAGAAAAGAGAAAGAGAAGAGAAAAGAAAAAGAAAAAGAAAAGAAATAGAAAAGAGAGAAACAGAAAAGAACAGAAAGAAAAAGAGACGAAAGAAAAGAAAAGAGAATGCTCAGGCGCGCATTGTAGAGTGGAGCCCAGAGAGATCATCGCTCCTTTCTGCCCAGGTCTTACGTCGTGTACGAGCAACGCGATGGACCGCAGCCCCATGTGAGGCGCAACAGAATAGTTGTATCAAGCCTAAGATACAGTGGACGCCGTGCATTGATCTCAGATATCGATTCGGAGTCGATAACGATCCCCTGGGCCGCCGAAAAGGCCAACAGAAGCGTGCTCTCAAAGCCACGTGCAAACTCGGATTAAATCAAGAGTTCGTTTAAGGATTACGAGTTTTAGGCGACTGTGCATTTTACCGCCGCATGCATGCAAGTGCCCATTTTACCGCCGCACGCAAGTGCCCATTTTAATTTTTCATGCGCGCGTAAGTGTCCATTTTACCTTTTCTCGTCCGCGACGTCGTGTTCATTTATGTTTTGCGATCGACACGAAAGTGTCTATCTTTCCGAAAAAAGAAAAAAGACAAGAGAAAAATAGAAAAAATGGGAAAAAGGAAAAAATTCGGGTTTTTCCAAGGAGACAAAATCGGTATAATTTCTGAATTCTTTATTTCTATTTTGCCTCGAAATATGTCTCGGCCAATTCATATTTCTTGCCAAAATCTAAATAAAGAGGGGCAGCTGTCATCCCCTAATTTTGTCCGGCTTGGGTCAAAACCCTAATTTTCCACAAAAAAATAAAATAATAATAATTTGTGAAGTGTGGCATCCTTTTGAAGAGTGTGAGGAGCATTTTGCATGCATTCTTGGGTTTCAAAAGTCATCCTCGGGTTTTTAGAATCATTTTTAGAGTGGAAATGCATTTTTTGGGCAAGAAGCAAGTTTTTAGGTCAAATGGTATTTTGGTCATTTTGCAAAGTAGGCTAATTTCTCAACAAGAATCATTGTGCACTTCTAAGGGAATTTATTTGGGGCAAATGTTTTGAGTTATATGTGTGTTGCGCATGCATTGTTGATTTTTGTTCAAAAGGTCAACTTTAAAAAGTCAACAAAAAAGGGAATATTCTTCAAAAATGCAAGGAGAGATTTTATATCATTTTTGGGCATAGTGATCTCATGAAAATGGCCCATTCATTTATATTCCCAGTATTTTGCCCAATGTGGTTAGATTTTATGGAATTATCTTGTGAAGAATAATAAAAAAAAAGGATATTTGGAAGGGTCTCACAATAGTACAATAGTACAAGATGACAACTTGCAAAACTTGGGCACCACTCTCCCTCTCATTTTCGTGCCCCACAGCCCATTATCCCTCCATTTTTGATTTATTTTCATTACTTGCAAAGTGTATCTCAATCATGACCCTCCATTCAAATTAAGATGCAAATCTCCACCATTCATTCATAGTTAATGACAATCTTGTAATATGAAATTGTGGAGAAACATTTTTGGAAATTCACCTCCCTCTTCACTCCCCTCATGAGCTGCACATATACACCCATTCACTCCCTCATTTGTGCTTTCTCAATGTCCTCAATCCATGTGATCATCAATCCTAGCCTGTCCCCTCTCATTATATTGAAGCTGTAGAGGAATCCCTCGAGTTTGCCTTTCAATCCTTAGAAGGGAAAAATAGGGTTCTTATGTGTTCTTGCTTATTTCATGAGTTGTAGTTGAATAATTGCTTGATTGTGGGTATGTGTGGCCTCGGGTTCAAGCTCAAGAATTAGGGTTTGTGTTTTCTTTTGACTCCTTTGATTTTTGTGTGAATAAAATGCATGATTTGCTTAATGTTTTATCTTAGAACCTTGCATGGTAGATTAGGGTTATATCTTGTGATGTTTTGTGTGTTAATTTGTCAATTTTTGCATGAAATAAGTTGATGATTCAATGCACAATTGCATTCGGCCATGACTAGGGTTTTTCCCCCTTTTGATTGCTTGAAAATTGTCATTTTGATTGTGTTTGAGTAAATGCAAGTTGTGCAATTGTGTTTGTTCACTTTTTACCATTTTACTTTACCACTTCATTAACTTTTTACCAAAAAAACATAAAAACATTTTCCCACTTTGGTTTTTACCATTTCACTTAGTTTTTACCAAAACATTTTCACTTCACCTCATAAAACATTTTTACCCTCTTGCATTCATAAACTTTTACCAAAACTTTGCCTTAACTTTTTACTTTAACTTGCTTGTTTAGTTAAGTTATTTAGTGAAATAATAAGAAGGTCTTCACTTTCTTCATGTGCTTCGCACACTTCAAAAGAATTAGGGTTTGGGTTTGTTCCTAAATGCTTGCTCTAATAAACTTGTCTTTGTTGATGATTGGCAAGAGGATTCACACTTGTGCACTTGTGCACTCTAATTTAAGTGTTGAGGATTGACCAAGTGAGTCAACATACTTTGATGCGTTGATTGCTAAGATGACTTGCTTGTTTATGGTTTGCCAATGATCATACTTGAGGCTACTCTTTTGAATTCATTTGTGCCTACAACTTCCTTGTCTACTCTCATGTGGTATCATCAATACTTAGATAGGTCCATTCCTTACATTGCATCTTCCACTAGATGTGCATTTAGATTCCTTGCATTTTGTAGAAATGTTTGAGTATGGTCCTCGCCTAGCATCTTCCATTAGATGTGCATTTAGGTTCAATCTTGCCTACTCTTTCATTTTTGCTTAATGCCCAATTCAAGTTCCTTCTTCGCCTATTTATGTGTTGTGGTCTAATATGTGTAGTCTAGGCTAATATTTCCTCAAGAATTCAAATGAGATTAGTTGCAAGTTATGTCCATGTTGTTGCTTGCCTAAGGATTCGATTTCAATGATTGTTCCGTGCTTGAATCTCCAAATCTTCTTGCATTCCTTGTTTTCTTTTCTAAATAGCTTAGCATGAAAATGGTGACTAGTGACAATCACCCATAACCTTTGTTAGTTTGGTTGTCATGAGAGCCTAAATTTCAAAAACAGATATTTTCATATGCATAAGCTACTAGCGATAATCACCCATAACCTTTGTTAGTTTGATTATCATGAACGCTTTCAATTTCAAAAGATATTTTCCTAAGCATCAAAAGTTATGGCAAGTTGTTAGTGATGACCACCCATAACCCTTGTTAGTTTGGTCATCATGAAGGCTTTCATTTTTCAAAAGAGATTTTTACATGCATTTAAGTGAGTTTTTAGTAATGATCACCTATAACCTTTGTTAGTTTGATCATTATGAACGCCCTTCACCTTTCAAAACCAAAGCAAAAAGACTTTCACTTTCAAGGCTCGTTAGAACTACGTTGCTTTGATTCCCATTTGGGATATGTATGAGCGAGCCACATTCTCGTCAAGCGCAACCATAAAAATTAGCATTTGCATAACAAAATAGAAAAGAGTTATTTTCATAACAAAAAAAGAATCACTTTCGCAAACCAAGATCATTTTCAGAACAAAAACATTCTCCTTTCAAGAATCATTTTCAAACCCATTGTCGCTAGTGGCTAATCGTAAACTTTGTTCGCTCTAGCCATTGGCAACAATGTCATTTTCCCAAAAGAACAATAAGCGATGATTACTCATAACCTTTGTTAGTTTGATCATTCGTGCCAATCAATTCTTCGAAACCACTTTCAAAAGAGCAAATAAAAACGAGTTGCTACTAATAGTCAATCAAAACCCGTGTTAAATCGACTAGTGGTAGTGACTCTCATTTTCAAGAGTACTTAGCGGTGATTACTCATAACCTTTGTTAGTTTAATCATTCACTAAGTGCTCGTCCTATTTTGAAAACTCACTAAAAAGATAAAAGACAAAAACCTTTTCAAAGAAAAGACAAAGAAGAACTATGTAGCTTTGAGTTCTCCATCGCACCGGGAGATACGTAGGAGCGGGTCGCATCCCGTCAAGCACTCTTTTTAAAAAACCTTTTTTCTCCTTTTTTCATAATAAATGAGATTTTCATTAAGACTTTTTCAATAAGTAGTAGAGAGGCAAAATTAAGTATTTTTAAATCAACACACTAAAACCACACATTTAATTAAAGGTTCCCTCTCAGTAGAGAGGACGTGTGGGGTGCTAATACCTTCCCCGCACATAACTGACCCCTGAACCCAAATCTCTCAGTTTTCAAAGGTCATCCGCTTTTCCAAAAATATTTTTCTAATACTTTCCTTAAATAAGTATTGGTGGCAGCTTCATTGTCTTAGAAAATTTGTAGACGAGGAAGGTTCTACCTCGGGGACTTTTTCGGGCCCGACAATTCTATGTAATGATAGATTTAGGCTCTAGAGAGTTAAGCCAGACCTTAGCTCTATCCTTCAAGGAATAAGGGAACAATAGCTTAAAAGCATCATCTGTAACACTAGAGAGAATGAATTACTGCAAACCTCAACAAAGTGTTTTAAATGCGGGTCTTCAAGGGGACCACCACCATATTGCCCATTTGTTTGAAACATTTGGAACATCATAGGCTTGAATTCAAAGTGAGTTTAGCAATCTCTAGCCTCACTATGCCTGTTTGCATAGTTTGAGGGTCAAAAACTGCATAGTCCCTCATAGGTCTATCCCTATCATTAGCCATGCCTATAACGCCCATTTCAAGAAACTATCTTCTATACCCTCCATCACCTTTGAGTAACATGAACAGTATTAAAAGTAAAGGGTAATGGAAATTAGTGATGAGAACAAGCTGAGATGCATTCAATTCAGTAGCTTCATCAAAATGAAATTAAGGGGGAGGACTGATCCAGCTCGTCCAAAGTAGAATCCACCAAGAAAATGTAACTCTAGTGATGCTGCAGTAATAGTCTCAGCAATGAATTAATTTGGTAATTGAAAAGTGAGCTTGCACGCAAAGAGGGGAAGCTATCTCTATACTTCCTTCCTGACGGCAGATCATACCAATGAAGAAGGTAAAATTCCTTTTTATAGTGTCTTGGGCACACAACCCTAAAAATGACCTAATGAAGGTACATTTCCCTAGGGTAAAGGGCAATTGTGGAAGATTCTCATGTGGTCACTCCATTTCAGTGTTTCTCATTTCGGACAAATTGCCCTTGCCTCAATTTTCGTGTCTCCTTTATCTTTCTCACTCATCTTTCGTGATTTTGCAATTACGATGACACACTGTCGCAAAGACTTAACCAACACGCAATTAAATGCACAAGGGCATCAAAATGCCCAATTAAAACAACTCAGAGCTCGCATGTGATTATTTCTAACCTAAACACTTAATTACAAGAGAAATCACACAACATGCTTATTAATTCACATAAAATCAAGCTTAAAGAGCAAGTAATAACCATCATAAATGATAGTAATCACTATCCCAAGAGCGCCACCAGTCAGTCTCCAAGAAATCGTCTCTCCTTGGTCGTTCGCCAAAAGGGGAGTCGACATCCTCAAACCCTTTCACCCCAAGTGCGGGGACAGTCGATACTTGTTAGTGACCATCGACTATTTCTCAAAGTGGATAAAGGCTGAAGCCATAACCAACATCTCAGCTTAGAGGGTGAAGAAATTCTACTAGAAAAAACTCATATGTCGTTTTGGCATCCCAACAACAATAGTAATCAGCAAGGACACACAATTTGCCTCTCGATTCACTAGTTGAACTCTGCGGAAAATGGAACATCTACCAAGCATTCACCTCGGTCGAGCACCCACAGACCAATGGGCAGGCTGAGGCTGCAAACAAGATAATCTTGAACGGCCACAAGAAAAGACTCGATGAATCTAAGGGAAGTTGGGCAGAAGAACTTCCGCTCGTGTTATGGTCATACAACACCACCCCTCAATCCTCCACACAGGAAACACCCTTTTGGTTGGTCTATGGCAGTGATGCCCTCATTCCGATGGAAGTGCTGGAACCCAGTCCAAGAAGAGCCATAACAGAGGATGTCTCTGATTAAGCTGCCCCTAGAGTCAACCTTTACCTTCTTGATGAAGTAAGAGAGCTGGCAAAAGTTAAAGAACAGGCGGCAAAGTAGCGAGCAACAAAAATATACAACTCCAAAGTGGTGCCGAGAACTTTCAGAGCAGGTGACTTAGTACTCAGGCGATCCAGTTGTGTAGGCGCAACAGGGAAGTCATCGGCCAAGGAGCCTTCAAGCTTGAAAAATTGGACGGCGGAAACATCCCGAGATCTTGGAATCTTTGCCAAAATCCGGTTCTACTACAACTAAAAACAAGCAACAAAACGTCAGTTCTCATCATATTCCATTATTCACTTCATGTAGCATTTGTATGAGGCAATATAAAAGCCGCACATGTACTCCATCTTCATCATGAATAAAGAGAACCGATTTTGATTTAAATAAAGTCTAACTCAAAACAAAGAATGTGCAACAATAACAAAGTCCCGACAGCAAAGACTAGGGCAATGTCTCGATGTTTCCTTGGGCAATAAAGACTAAAGTCGACAAGTGAGAGCGGGGCAGGCGAGCCACGCACCACCCTTGGGCACACCGATTCGGTTCGATGTGGATAGACGCTTCATCGGAAACCGAAAGGGAGCTTGCATCGCATAGGCTAAAGAAACCGCTGTTGGCGATAACACGCTTCGGTGCGGTGTAAGAGCTTTCCAACATGTGGGCGGCTAACGCACTCGCCGTCGAGCCAATGCGCTCGGCACTTAGGAAAGCCCATGAAACCCAAGTCCCGACAGTTTAACTGGCTGAAAGCCGACATACAACTCTTGGGCACCAACAAGGCCATTCGCACAACCAGTGAAATAAGCCGAAGTAAACAAAAAAGTTCTATCAAAGAAAGGCACAACCAAAGACAAGCACAATCAAATAAATGCAAAATGCATAACGAAGAAATTGAGCGAAAGCAAAACGAACATAAAGAAAAGGTCTTAGGGCCGAACAGTCACAAGTCATGCTTACAAAGCAAAGCTAACAAAACGAAGGTAACTTTAAAGCATATTACAAAACAAATATTGTTCACGAATTGCAGGAAAATAAACCTAAGGAGTCTGCTCCCAGTCTTTGCCAAGATCGGTCAACACACGCCCAACCTCGTCATTGCTCAAGAAGGTATCAACGGTATCAAGATCCAAGAGTGGCACGGTGGGAGCGTTGGCGATTGAAGTAACTACATCTTCCCCCCGGCAACCTCCTCATCCACGACCGCCCATCCACTACAACTTTGTCTCCATCAAACTTGGTGACATCAACCTCGAATAAAGCACGCCGGCTTGCTCCAAAGCCCTCAAAACCTTTATCAAAGGACGCGAGCAATTGAAGCCTTCACATCATCCATAGCGCGCCACTAGATCACCACAGGCGACAAGTCAGAAACAGATCCGAAATCCCCTTAGACACACAATTGCTGCGAGCCACCTCAGCTCGAGCCTCTTCCAATTCTTTGCCAACCCTCTCCAAGGCCGCCTCCAACTTGCTCTTCTCCTCAGTCAATTCTGAAACTTTTCCCTCAAGACGAACCTTCTCAGCATCCCACTTCCCAAGATCCTGCTCCAAACGCGCTTCTTCTCACCTTACAAGCCGTTAATTCCCACCGACTTTTCTCTAAGTCTCCTCCAATCGGCCATGTTCAGGATAGTCTTGTTGAAGGCATCCTCTCTGAGATCAGCAAGCACCGAATCATAGTGACCATAAGATTTCACCGCCACAAGTGTCTGTTGAATCCCCAACGTAGCAACTCTTTCAACATCCATAACCGCAGAAGCGTTCAGAATAGTATTCAAACCTATTATGTTCCAAATGCTTTAAACAATAGGCCAATTTAGTGGTTATCTTCATGAGGATCCTTATTTGCACTTAAAACAATTTTTAGAAGTGTGTAGCAATTTAATCATTCCTGTGTTAGTGAAGATGCTTTTAAATTGAAATTATTTCCTTATTCCTTGAAGGATAGAGCTAAGGCTTGGTTGAATTCTCTAGAGCCTAACTCTATCACTACTTTGAATGAGATGGCTCAAAAAATTTTAGCAAAATATTTTCCACCTATCAAAAATGCCAGGATGCGAAGTGAAATCACTACTTTTAAACAAAAATAATTGAGTCATTGTTTGAAGCATGGAAAAGATGGAAAGAATTGTAGAGAAAATGCCCCTACCATGGAATTCCTATTATTATTCAAATGGAAACATTCTATAATGGTTTAGAACCTCAAACCGAATAATGCTTGATGCATCATCTGGTGGAGTGTTGCTAAATCTATCTTACAATGAGGCTTGTGACTTGATTGAAAGAATTGCTTCCAATAGCTCTAGTTAGCCTACTGAGAGGATGAGTGCCCAAAAGAAAACATCAAATGGTACATGAGATTAGTGTAGTATCACTCCCTATCTGCTCAAGTAGGCTCTCTAGCAAACATGATAAAAAGCCTTTCTTCTACCATTGCACTGCACCTAGTGCGATTGCGTTACTGCATACAATCACAAAGACAACCATAGAACAAGCACCTCCAGGAACAGTTAGTTGTGTATATTGTGGGGGAGGTCACTTGTATGAAGAATGTCCCAAAAACCCAATTTTTGTTAACTATGTAGGGTACAACCAAAATAACAACCCTTACCAAAACACCTACAATCCAGATTGGAATAATCCCCCAGATTTGTGTTGGGTGAGTAACAATGCTGCTGCACCATCTACTCCACCAGGATTCCCTTCTCAACACGTCTAAAGACCATCTGCACCAGAAATGGAAAACTCAATGGAACTCTAATGAAAGCATTTATGAGTGAAACAAGAGAATTTAGGAGTGATATGAAAACCTCTATCCAAACTCATGGTGCTGCCACCAAAAACTTGGAGAATCAGGTTGGACAATTAGCCACTACTCTTTACCAAAGACCAAATAAGCTTTAACTTCACAAAACCATGGGAAAGAGCATGTCAATGCTATATCTTTGAGAAGTTGAAAATATTTGAATGAGCATTATGATATAGGAGGTGAGGGTAAGGAAGTAAAAGAAAAAAATAAAAAAGATAAAAGATCTAGCTATGCAGGAGCATCCATTGCACCTGCATCAGTCTCAAGCAATGCAGGAGCATCTGTTGCTCTAGCATCAAATTCTGCACCTATCCCCTTACCTATGTTTGTCCAGGAGTACCCTCCTCCTCCTCCTCCTCCTCCTTTTCCTCAAAGGATGAAGAAGGTTCATGAAGATAAACAATTTTTAGAGGCTTGAACAACTCCACATCATTGAGAGCTCTAAAGAGAGTGAGGAGGAAGAGATGAACCGGAAGAAGAAGAGAGTGTTAAGGAGATTGAGCCTGAACCAGGCCCTTGAGCATTCCTCAACAAACAGACAACTCTCTCACCCCAACCCCCACCACACAAAAATCCAACTCCACAATCTGATCCCCAATCAGCCACCACCACACCAACCAAAACACCACCCAACCAGCCTATATTGCCACCCTCGCCACCAAAATACACCAGAGAAATTCAAAGTACTGCTGAGAACCAAAAACCCGAAACCATCCACCAAACACCTTAACTAGAACCAAAAGTTAAAGGGAGACAAGTTCTTTTGTCCAACTCAAAGCTTAAAGTACTCCCTGAAAAGCTCAATTCTAAGCAGTCAGGACGTTTTAAACTGGTGAGAGTGTATCCTAATGGGGTAGTGGAGTTGGTTGATGAAGACACTACTTGTACACTCAAAGTTAATGGCAAAAGGGTGAAGCAGTACTATGGAGCACATGTGGAGAGAGACAAACTCACCACAAAGTTACCAAAAGATTTTCTAGTAGTGAATTAAGAAACCAGTTAAGCAGACAGCCAAAAGATTTGCACCCCAGATCTTGACGAAGATTAAGGAAGAGATCGAAAGGCTACTCAAGAGCAAATTCATCAGGACAACGAGGTACGTTGATTGGCTAGCAAACATAGTTCCTGTTATAATGAAAAATGGGACTCTTAGAGTCTGCATAGATTTTAGGGACTTAAACAATGCTACACCAAAAGATGAATACCCCATGCCAGTGGCAGAAATGCTAGTTGACTCAGCAGCAGGGTTTGAATACTTGAGTATGCTAGATGGCTATTTAGGGTATAACCAAATCTATGTTGCTGAGGAAGACGTATCAAAAACAGCTTTTCGATGCCCTGGAGCCTTAGGCGTTTATGAATGGGTAGTAATGTCATTTGGGTTAAAAAATGTTGGGGCAACGTATCAAAGAGCGATGAATTCTATGTTTCATGATTTTATAGAAGATTTTATGCAAATATACATAGATGATATTGTTGTTAAATCTTCAATAGAAAGTGGTCATTTAGACATCTTCGACAGTCATTCGTGCAGGTGATTTCCTAGGCTTTGTTGTGCACAAAAAAGGCATAGAAATACATGAAAACAAAACAAATGCTATCTTGGAAACGAAGGCTCCTTCGACAAAGAAAGAATTGCAATCTTTGTTGGGAAAAATCAACTTCCTAAGAAGGTTTATATCAAACCTTAGTGGTGAAACTCAACTTTTCTCACAACTGCTTCGACTGAAGATGGAAGAGGTATTTAGATGGGACTCAGAACATCAAAAAGCCTTCGACGAGATCAAGTCTTATTTGACAAAGCCACCAATGTTGCTTCCACCTATTAGGAATAAAGTTATGAAGTTGTACATAACAACTTCAGAAAAGACAATAGGTAGTATGTTAGCACATGAGAATGAAAACGGCGTCGAAAGAGCTGTGTATTGCCTTAGTAGACTATTGAATGATGCAGAAACAATATATCATCCAATAGAAAAACTATGTTTGTGTCTGTATTTCTCTTGTACAAAACTGAAGCAATATATAAAGCCTGTTGATGTGTATGTTTATTCACATTATGATATCATTAAGCACATGTTGTCGAAACAGATACTTCATAGTCGAATAGGCAAATGGGCTTTTTCATTGTCTGAATATTCCTTAACATACCAGCCATTGAGAGCTGTAAAAGGACAAGTAGTGGCTGACTTCATAGTAGACCATTCCATGGTCGAAGAGACAATATGTTCAGTAGAAATGCAGCCATGGAAATTGTTTTTGATGGCTCAAGCCATAAAAATGGTACGAGGATTGGGATTTTAATAATATCTCCAACGAAGATACCAACAAAATTTAAATACAAAATTCAAAGTGATTGCTCCAACGGTGAGGCGAATATGAAGCCTTAATAATGGATTAGAAGCTGTTATTAGAATTGGGGCAACATCTGTTGAAATAAAGGGTGACTCGAACTAGTTGTTACGTTAACTAAAAAGAATACAAATGTATCAAAGAAAATTTGGTGAAGTACTTTGTGATTGCCAATGCGTTGCTTAAACAGTTCACACATGTAGAAATAAAGCATGCGCCTCGAATTGAAAATCAAGAGGCAAATGAGTTAGCTCAAATAGCTTCAGGTTACAGAGTTTCTAAGCAAAAACTCCAAGAATTTATAGAAGTAAAAGAGAAACTGTTTTCGACAGACACTTTACCAGACGAGTTGTCAATGCAAAAACTTGGGGGGCAGAAGATAAGTTAGAAGTATACTTCCCCCAATTGAGGATAATTTAGAGGATTTTGACTTACAAAATTTTCAGAATTTTCAAGTTTTTGTCATTGACAACATGCCAAGTGATGATTGGCGAAGGCCAATCGTCGAATACTTGGAAAATCCAACAGGAGTAACTTGTCGAAAAACTAAGTATAGGGCTTTGAGCTACATGATTGCTGGAAATGAATTGTTCAAGAAAACTGCTGAAGGTGTTTTACTTAAATGCTTAAGTGAAAACGAAGCTTACTTAGCAGTGTTCAGTACTCATAGTGGTGCTTGTGGATCACATCAAACAGGCCACAAAATGAAATGGCTTTATTTCAACAAGGTGTGTATTGGCTAACTATGTTGAAAGACTGCATTGACTACGCCAAAGG
Source organism: Oxytropis ochrocephala (assembly GCA_020916435.1). Taxonomy (NCBI): domain Eukaryota; kingdom Viridiplantae; phylum Streptophyta; class Magnoliopsida; order Fabales; family Fabaceae; genus Oxytropis; species Oxytropis ochrocephala. The sequence goes on from CM037095.1 coordinate 31,358,821, forward strand.
GTGTCAAGAATTTCAAAGACACGCAGGAATTCAACATGTGTCAGCAAATGAATTGCATTCAATAATAAAGCCTTGGCCATTCAGGGGTTGGGCCTTAGACATAATTGGTGAGATAAAACCAACTTCGTCGAAGGGTCATCATTTTATTTTAGTAGGTATTGACTACTTCACTAAATGGGTGAAGTTATCCTTAGTTAATGTTGACCAAGAGGCCATAGATTATGAGTTTTATTGAAACACATTTTATATAGATTTGGAATTCCAGAAACCATTACAACGGATCAAGGTTCAGTGTTTACTGGTCGAAAAATGGTGGAATTTGCCTTTGAAAAAGGTTTTAGGTTATCTACTTCGACACCATATTATGCTCAGGCCAATGGTCAAGTAGAAGCAGCCAATAAAATTGTTATTGTTATACCCCAATTTTGTCCGACTAATTGAAAATCAAATAAAAATTTATATTTTAGTGAATGCCCAATTTTAACGGGTATTTTTCTTGTTTTCAAAAGAGTTCAAAAATTTGTATCTCGCACTATTTTTATTCTCGTTTGTTGTGTGTATTATTTCTAGTAGTGTGCGCGCTGGCGTATCGTCGTTTACGCGTATTTGTTTCGTTACTTATTATTATTATCCATATATATTTATTAGTTTCTTATATCATTATTTTTACACAAAAATCAAATTCTAAAAAAATGGCTTTTATTATTATAAATATAGTACAAAATTTTAAAACAAAAATAAAAAGAGGAGCAACATAGCATGTCATATTGGTCGTTCTTTATTCAACATGTTATTTTGAGAGTGATGCTCAATTTCATTTCATCTTGTCCCTTTACTTTTTACAATTTGGGCAAAAACACTTCAGCCCAAACCTTGCTGCTGCCCTTGCTGTCTTGTGTCTTTTTCAGTAGTTTGTTATGTTTTTGTCTCAAAGAGTTTTGATCCTCTGTTTTGCATACCACACCCACACCAAATACAAAGTGTGTATAAATAATGAGCTTAAAACAACAAAAGAAAAGGGGAGGAGGCGAGAAAGAAAAATCAAATGGAAGAGCAATGAATCATGAGTGAGAAGTGATCTTCGGTGATCATCACTTCCAACCCAACCATGAATCTCACGCTACTTCCACCATTAACCCCACATTTACACCATTCTCCCAAAAATACTCCACAACACTATTGTCACTGACCCTCTCAAAAAACCCCTTTCAATACAAACCCTCACTCAAAATACAAGCCAACGACAAGCCATAACAGAAAGAAAAGAACTCAAAAAGAAAAAGAAAATGGAGTGAGCATGAGTGAATCTCTTGATCCACCACAGCACCAACGCAACGTGAAGCCCCATGGCCGCCAAATCGCCTTGTTCATCGTTGCCACCAAGCAACCACCGTGAACGCAGTCGCCGTCGTACCACCGATTTCTTTCTCTGTAAGTTAGTTTCTCTCTCTTCCTTTCTCTCAAGTTGGAGCGGCGCCTGAGATGTGAGAAGAGTGTGATTAGGATTCCGCAAATTAAGGTTGCTTAATATATGTTTTTTAATGTTTTTCTATTTTTTATTTTAAATCTCCTTTTTACATCAGACTCATATTCACACCCTTCCCATTTTTGTAATACACCCTTGGAAGCTTTGGACTTGCAGATTCAAGGCCTGTACTGAAAGCTCTCATTCTTTGTTAAAAACACCCTCTGTTTTAACGATACAATCCCCTTGCTGTAAATTATACAATCCTTTTTATTACACCATAATGTTTACAAACCTTTATTTTTCAAACAATCAAACTCACATAAAAAAAATAGTTTGTTGCTAATGGTCACTCTGAGTTTAACTTGTTTGATCTTTAGTAACAACTTTAGTTTTTGAATGGTTTATTAGTGCTGACCACTCTGAATTTACTTGTTTGATCATTGAGAACGCCGACCCAAATATTCAAAAATCATTCAAGTAATTAAAAAACACCAACACACAAATTTTTTTTCTACCCAAGAACTACGTAGCCTTTGATTCTCTACCCCGAGATACGTAGGAGCAGATGGGGGCCCACATCTGTCAAGTGTAATAATAAAAAACCTTTTTTAGGCTTGTTCTAAAATGTTTATTGGTTAGTTTTTTCAACAAAAATACAAAAACAATCACTTTTTTATGAAGTCTTTTTCTACTCATTTTAGTATTATAAAAAAGAGAAATAAATATTTTGAAAGTTAATTTAGTTTTGCACAACTAATCATAGGTAACCTTTTTCGAAAGGATGTTGTGGGGTGCTAATACATTGCCCACGCATAATCAATTCCCGAACTCAAAAATCTGGTTTTCAAGACCATTTTATTTTAAAGGGATTTTTCAATGTTTTCCCTAAGAATTAAACATTGATGGCGACTTCATTGAATTGCACGAGAGTTCCTCTCGGATTTTTCGGGCGCAACATTTATCAATTTGATTAAAAAGCATGTTGGAAAAAAACCAAGGAATTGGCATAATACTCTTGACCAAGTATTGTGGGCTTGTAGAGTTTCTCCTAGAGAATCTATTAATACCACTCCTTTTCGACTTAAATTTGGGCATGACGCAGTATTGCCAGTCGAAATGTTGCAATCAACCAGGATTCAAAGACAATTTGAAATCCCTTCAAATCATTATTGAGATATGATGGTTGATGAGTTAGTTGATATTGATGAGGAGAGGTTATTAGCCTTAGAAGTTCTTACAAGGAAAAAAGAACGAGTGGCCAGAGCTTATAATAAAAAGGTTAAGTTGAAATCATTCAACTTAGGAGACTTTGTTTGGAAAGTCATTTTACCTATGGATAAAAAAGATCGAGTCCTAGGAAAGTGGTCTCCAAATTGGGAAGGACCATTTAAGATTTCGCAAGTATTCTCAAATGGAGCTTATGAGATCGAAGAAATAGGCGCAAACAAAAGAAGTTTGCTTATAAATGGCAAATACTTAAAGATGTATAAGCCAATGCTTCAAGAGATAATAATAACGCGAAACTAGAAAGTGAATCAAAACAGAACATGGCATTATTGCCAAAGTACGTGGTCGAAAACCAAACTGTCAAAAATACAAAGAGGTAAAACAAATAAATTAAAGTTTCAAATTCATCTTCATCTTTTTCAAGATGCTTTGAGAGCATTCCAATTTCTTGTTGATGTATGCCTCTTCTTCGGCAGACTTTTTCATCTCGGCTTCGTGACAAGAGGATGCCTCAATAAGTTCAAGGCCTTCTTCGGCCTCTTTGGTCATTTCTGTCCCCACAGCAAGAACATCCTGTTGAGCTAAGGTTTTCTTTTCTTGCAACACATTGATTTGTTCTTGAAGTTCAGCAATGGCAGCATCATACTCTGCTATCTCTTCAGCAGTTTGGCTCACAAGAGTGTCTTTTTGGACCTGCAAACCTTTGAGTTTGGCACAAGATGCTTCAGTAGCAAGCCATGTATCTTGGCAAAGTCTTTGTGCACGCTCCTTCTGGATAATAGTTTTCTTCTTTTTCTGAATGTCTTTAGTCAAAGATTCAAGAAAAGGATCAAACTCAAGGAGAAAACTCATGACAGAGTCACTAGCAGTAGGAGTATCAAGTTTTTTAAGCAGAGTTTTAATTCTGAAGGTGGTAATTTCATCCTCTTCAATGGCCTTGATCACATCTATTTGGAAAAGCATGTTCTGGAGTTCTTTAACTAGCTCTTCTTGAGAGTCAACAGTTTTCCCTCCTCCAGAAGCAGTCGAAGCACTTTGCTTGTTATCTGTCGAAGACCTTCCACTCATCAACAACTCGAAAGCCTCAAGGGGATCTTTGTTTTTCAAATCAGACAATTTTTGTTGGCTCAAGTTGTTGTTGGAAGAGGGTAGAGTCTTAACAGAACTATCTTGTTTAGGAGATTCATCACCTTGGTGAAGTAATTCCTCCTCTTCAGCTCTCATGTCTTCGATAGATTCATCATCGCTCAGGACAACACTTTCCCTAGGTTGGCACTCCTCCTATTCTGTTATTTCCTTTTCCTTTAAGGTTGGAGAAGAGTGTATGAGAGATTCAACATTGCCAAGGACTTCATCTTCGTCAACGTGCATACCATGGCCTTCATGCTCTTGATTAAAATCAAAATTCTCAGGTTCCTTTTCGACGCTCGGAGGGGCAAGATCTTTGATCATTGGTGAGACTTCAGGAATCTCAACAGGTGCTTTCTGAACTACTTCTACTTCTTCAATGGGCTTCACAATTTCAACCGGTATTAATTGTGGTGCAGTAGGAGTAAGAATGGTCCTTGTTTCTTGAGTTTGAAGGGTATCAGTTCCTTTTCCCTGAAAAAAGAGAAATTTGGGTTGAGTTCTCTGGAAAAAGAAAATGCCAAGATTTGAGAATAAAGAGCAATGATGGTAGTTGCCCTTGGGGATCGTGGTGGCAGTTACAAGAGTGATGGAAGTGATGGAGTGTAGCAGTTACCAATGTCAAAACGTGGCCATCAATGTGGCGGCGCACTCGAGTGTCGTCGAGAGGTAAACGCGTCTTTTCAAAGCTGAAAAGTGATGTTACTGACGTTATATTATCTGACATAAAGTTGTCGAAGAGAATTCAAAAAACGTCTTTTTCTACCTTCACCCATGCCTCAGTCGAAAACGACATTTTGGGGGGCAATTTGTTAGCCTGTATTTTCGACAAGCTAAATAAATACAGTCAATGGTGTTTGACCGTGTGCTTTGAAGAAAGCAGTTTGAGCCTTCGACACTAAGATGGTATGACAAAGGTGTGTTTCGATCACTGAAGGGTTTTACTTGAGTTTGAAAGCGAAGAATAATGGCAAGCTTAAGCTTGGAAGATGGCGTCAAAGAAGCGGTTTCAATCTTTGTCGAAGACCTTGGTGATCAAGTCATCGAGAGTTTAGCAGTTCTTAGTTTAAATTTCAAATGTATTAACCGTTGCAGGCAGTTTTTTCTCCCTCTTCTTAGTATATATAGTTTTTCCTGAGAAGGAAAACGGGTGACAATCCCACCATACACATTCTTACGCTCAAAATTCCAGCGATAGAGAAAAGTAAACAACAGAAGCAAATGTATGGATCTATGCACCACCTTTTTACATTTTTATGCAATTTAAGTTTATTTCTTTAAATTTTTCTTTATCTTTCGTTTTTCTTTGAGGATTCTTTGGCTTACAAGGTGATTCGTCATTTTCTTTTCTTTTGAATTTACTGGTTACACGAAGAATGTAACGCCCCAAAAATAATTCAATTATTTATTTAGTTGAGTTATTTAAGGCTTACAACATTTTGTTAAGTCAAAGGATTAATTTGGAGTTTTATGGTATTTAGGAGGTATTTGATTTAAATGAGGAGCGGTGGTTAGTAAAAAGTAAGTGGTAATTTAATTAAAAGAGGGAGTAGTGCAAGTAATGGAGGAGGTGAGATTAGCGGCCCATGATCTATTAAGAGGCCCATTATGCATGCCTTAAGTGAAGGTGTCAAAGGAGAGGATTCCATTACAACAAAAATCTAAGAAAAGTCAAAGAGTAAAGTAAGAGTGAGAAAGAGAGAGGTTCGAAGGCTTTTAGAGAGAAGAAGAGGAAGTCTTGTTATGGAGAGCTCAAGCAAGGAAGGGGAGCTGGATTGTTGGTGATGGTTGGTGATTCTTGGTGGAGAGAGTGCTAGTTTCTTCAATGAGGTAAGGGGGCTCTCTTTCATCTATGAAGCGTAAGCGTATGGCAGTCGACGTGTAGTTGCCGAAGTGTAGAGTAACCGAGGTGGTGTTGTAGAGGTACAGTGCGGCGCGCCAAAGTGCAGTGTAGTGTGATGAAGGGTAGTGTATGTGTGTCGAGGTGTAGAGTGAGTGTGCCGAGGTGCAGAGTGAATGTGTCGAGGTGCAGAGTGAGTGTGCCGAGGTGCCGTTCTGACGCTAGTGTAGCGCAGGATGCTACCAGGCGCAGTATTGGGTGTTGTTTAAGTGCCAAGTACGTCTAAGCTATTGAAATGGTGAAGTCGTTTGGTCCTTAGGTGACGTTTTGGTCCCTATGTGACGGTGAGTTGATATTAGCCATAGTGTAGTTGATATAGGTGACGGTGTAGTCCTTATGTGACGATTTAGTCTTTGTAGAAGCGATTTAGTCCACTACTTTTGGTGGCGATGAGTTCGGTGAGGTGGGCGTTAGCCATAGAGCTAGGGATTGAGGTGTTGAGGTGTCCGGTGATAATGTAGACTTCGGTTGTGAGGTCAGTGATGTACGGTAGATATAGCTGGTGGTAATGTAGACTTCGGTTGTGAGGTCAGTGATGCACGGCAAAGATAGCCAGTGATAATGTAGACTTGGTTGTAAGGTCGGTGAGTGCAGACGAGAGATGGCGGTGATAATGTAGAGTTCGGTTGTGCCAGTAGGTGCGAGTACAGCGAGAGATAGCTGGTGATATTGTAGACTTCGGTTGTGAGGTCAGTGATGTACGGTAGAGATAGCCGGTGATATGGTGGACTTCGGTCTTGGTGTTGGGTTGCATTCATGCAATGGGTGATGATTCTTGATGATTTTGAGTTGATGTGTTAAGTGATGTCTTTGGATGATTACGAGTTGATGTATTATAACTTGTTGAAGTGTGTTTGTTGATTGGGCAGTGGTGGTTCTAGTTGTTTTTCTCTAGTATAATGCTTATCTTATTTGCTATTATTTATGTAAAGAGACTCACCCTTCTGCTTTCTATGTTGCTTCTTATGTCGGCAACATGCAGGTGATCCCGAGTGAAGGTTCTTCCTTACTCGATGCAGGTGTGGCGTATTGCTCGATCGTAAAGATTGTGGGGAAACGAGTAGTTATAGTGCCTTGTATTGTTTAGTTAGTTTTAAATATATTAGTGATGTAGGACTTGTTTAAGAAGCGTAGGTGTTTGAGGGTTCGCCCGCTTTAAGTCGTGCTATGTATCACGCAATTATATTTATTTGTGAAAAGTATTATTGGCTAAATGAAAGTGATATTTTGGTGAACGTAGCATTCCCTTGTGGATGTATCATTTGAAAAGAAAAACAATTTTTGAACTCTGATTTTAACTAAATTATAATGTGAGGAAAGAGGGTGTTACAAGTTGGTATCAGAGCAGTTCGGTCTGTCCGGCCAAGTTGTCCAGTCGTAGTGTCTCAGAGATCCCTTGTTGATCTCCGATAGAGACTTTGTTGTAGATTTTGCTTGTAGTTGTTTGTGACTGTTGTTTGTATTATTGAGGTATGTGTGATTAGAAAGAGTTTTAACGACGTCGAAAGAGTGGGAGTCGTGACGACGCCTTCGCACTCTAGACTGCATTAAAAGTCTCTTGGTTGTGAAAATTTGAAAAGACGTAGTTTTGTGACCTTAACTAATTGGTTGCGTGAGTACGAGGGACTGATCACCCCAATAACTCATTCCCAATGAAAGAGGTGACAATAACTCGTAGTTATTATAAATTTTGGGTATGTACTAATTTCAACTTGATTGATTGAGTGGTGTGTGCAAGTTTGGTTGATTCTTAATTTTTAGATAAACAGGTGCCTTATGGATGTTTGTGTTTTGATTTGGGGGTTTGATAGTAGGGAGATGTAAGGATAAGGATCGACACTTTGGGTTTGAAGTTCATGCAAAGTGATAAAGCATGCCTTTTTGGAAAGAGTTTAGAAATGCGGTTTCTAGGAAACCTGAGGTGGAATAATTGTTATTAAGAGAATGGTAGTCGAATAAGTACCTATAGAGGATTGGGGTGGTAGTGTGTAACTTTGGTGATTAATGGATTAGAATTCGATGCGGGAATAGGATGCGAGAGATGAGGAGGGCATTGTGCAGTAGCTTGGATATAGATTGACGTAAGAGATGAGCATTAGTACTTTAAGTAATTGCTATGGTGTAGTTCCCTAACGGTAGATTAATGATGTTTGGATAGTCGAGTGAGACCTTGGTGACCCTTAGAATAGAGTTTCAGTATAAGGTAAGGGCGTAGAGAGGTGTGTATGACCTAGTACTTAGTGTACAAGAAGGTGTTGTTGATAGTTGGGAGCAGGAATAAGATTGAGGGAATTGGTGTATTCGTATAATTGGTGAGATTTTCGAGGACGGAAATATTCTAAGTGGGGGAGAGTTGTAACGCCCCAAAAATAATTCAATTATTTATTTAGTTGAGTTATTTAAGGCTTACAACATTTTGTTAAGTCAAAGATTAATTTGGAGTTTTATGGTATTTAGGAGGTATTTGATTTAAATGAGGAGTGTTGGTTAGTAAAAAGTACTCCCTCCGGACTCAATTATAAGCAAAAAAACCTAACTCTACATAGATTAAGAAAGTTAGTTTTAGATATTTAATATTCTTGATTCCATACAAAAGTAAACTAATTTTACAAATATAACCCTTACTTTCTTGGAAATGTGCAATACTTTTAATAGTAAAGGTAGAATTAAATAAGGGCATTTCTAGGATAATAGCATTTAATGAGGTTAAGTTAGTTGATATTTGCTTATATTTGAGTCCAAAAAAATTTGCACTTTTTTGCTTATAAATGAGTCCGGAGGGAGTAAGTGGTAATTTAATTAAAAGAGGGAGTAGTGCAAGTAATGGAGGAGGTGAGATTAGCGGCTCGTGATCCATTAAGAGGCCCATTATGCATGCCTTAAGTGAAGGTGTCGAAGGAGAGGATTCCATTACAACAAAAATCTAAGAAAAGTCAAAGAGTAAAGTAAGAGTGAGAAAGAGAGAGGTTCGAAGGCTTTTAGAGAGAAGAAGAGGAAGTCTTGGTGTGGAGAGCTCAAGCAAGGAAGATGAGCTAGATTGTTGGTGATGGTTGGTGATTCTTGGTGGAGAGAGTGCTAGTTTCTTCAATGAGGTAAGGGGGCTCTCTTTCATCTATAATAGAGTATATGATGAGTGTTATGTGTGGGTTAGACATCTAGGATGATTGTTGAGTTGTTTGTGTTGATTGTTGCGTGATTTGATGTTGTGTTTGCTTCACTTTGGTGAAGTTGTGCTGTGTGTATGTGTTATTGGTGAGTTGGTCATATGAGAGACTTAGGAGAGAAATGGGAGCTAAGGAACCCTCAGTCCCAGGGCGTTATTGTTGGTGTTGGGCCTTGTTGAGTACTTTGATGTGTGTTGAACGATTTCAAATGAATAGGTGTTGTCTTAGTTGTGTTTAAGCTGGATCATAGTAAGAGAATCAAAGAGAAGAGGGAAGATGAAGATTTGGTGCCTAGTGCGCCATTTGGAGCGAAGTACAGTTACCTAACTGTAGATACGTTGAAGTAGATGGGAGTTAACGTGTAGGCGACAAGAGGTAGGTGCCGAGAAGCATAAGTGTGTCAGCGTAAGGGTGTACATCGTAGTATATGTGCGCCGAAGTAGGTGTGTGCCGAGAAGAGTGGGTGTGTTGAAGTGTATTATGTGTGCGTCGTAGATTGCGTGTGTCAACGTATGTAAGTGCCGAGGTAGTGTAGCCGAGGTAGTATAGTAACCGAGGTGAAGTGTTGTGCTTAGGTGTAGTGTGCCTAAGTGTAGTAGCCGAGGTGAAGTGTTGTGCTTAAGTGTGGTGTGCTTAAGTGTAGTGTAACTGAGGTGAGTGATAATGAAGTGAGGAGATGTAGAGTATATATATCTTTGAAGTGTAGTTGTTGAAGTGAGGTGCATATAAGCCTAAGTGTAGTTGTTGAAGTGTAGTGCGTGGACGTCTAAGCTAGTATTGTTGAGGTGTAGGTGTGTTGAATTAAGGATGTATTTAAGTGTAGTGTCTCTAAGTCAAGTAAAGTTGTCGAGGTGTATGTGATGAAGTATAAGTGTAGATGTGATGGAGCGTAAGTGTGGATGTGATGAAGCGTAGCGTATGTATCTAAGTCGAAGTGAAACGTATGTATATAAAGCCAGAGGTGTAGGTATCGACTTGTAGCTACAGGAGGTGCAGAGTATGTATCTTGAGGTGTATGTGTTGAGGTGTAGATGTATTGGAGTGTAAGTGTCGCCGTGTAGGCGTGATGAAGCGTAAGCGTATGGGAGTCGGCGTGTAGTTGCGAAGTGTAGAGTAACCGAGGTGGTGTTGTAGAGAGTGCAGTGCGGTGCGCCAAAGTGCGGTGTAGTGTGACGAAGGGTAGTGTGTGTGCCGAGAGTGCGAGTGAGTGTGCCGAGGTGCGAGTGAATGTGCCGAGGTGCGAGTGAGTGTGCCGAGGTGTGCGTTTAACGCCGAAGTGTAGCGCAGGATGCTACCAGCGCAGATTGCGTCTTTGTTTGAGTGCAAGCACGTCTAAGCCGTTGAAATGGTGAAGTCGTTTGGTCCTTAGGTGACGTTTTGGTCCCTATGTGACGGTGAGTTGAGATTAGCCATAGTGCGGTTGATATAGGTGACCAGTGTAGTCCTTATGTGACGATTTAGTCTTTGTAGTATGAGTTTAGTCCACTACTTTTGGTGGCGATGAGTTCGGTGAGGTGGACGTTAGCCATAGAGCTAGGGATTGAGGTGTTGAGGTGTCCGGTGATAATGTAGACTTTGGTTGTGGAGTCGGTGATGTGCTGGCAGAGATAGCGGTGGTAATGTAGACTTGGTTGGAGGTCGGTGATGTACAGACGAGAGATAGCCGGTGATAATGTAGACTTGGTTGTAGTGCAGCGCGCAGAGATAGCGGTGATAATGTAAACCGGTTGTGAGGTCGGTGAAGTGCGCAGAGAGATAGCCGGTGATATTGTAGACTCGGCCAGAGGTCGATGATGTACCGGCAGAGATAGCCGGTGATAAGGTGGACTTCGGTCTTGGTGTTGGGTTGCATTCATGCAATGGGTGATGATTCTTGATGATTATGAGTTGATGTGTTAAGTGATGTCTATGGATGATTACGAGTTGATGTATTATAACTTGTTGAAGTGTGTTTGTTGATTGGGCAGTGGTGGTTCTAGTTGTTTTTCTCTAGTATAATGCTTATCTTATTTGCTATTATTTATCTAAAGAGACTCACCCTTCTGCTTTCTATGTTGATTCTTATGTCGAAGAACGCGGGTGATCCCAGTGAAGGTTCTTCTTACTACGATGCAGGTGTGGCGTATTGCTCGATGCGTATAATCGTGGGGAAACAAGTAGTTATAGTGCCTTGTATTGTTTAGTTAGTTTTAAATATATTAGTGATGTAGGACTTGTTTAAGAAGCCGGTGTTTGAGGGTTTGCCCCTTTAAGTCGTGCTATGTATCACGCAATTATATTTATTTGTGAAAAGTATTATTGGCTAAATGAAAGTGATATTTTGGTGAACGTAGCATTCCCTTGTGGATGTATCATTTGAAAAGAAAAACAATTTTTGAACTCTGATTTTAACTAAATTATAATGTGAGGAAAGGGGGTGTTACAAAGAACACGAAGAGTGTTCACACATTATTCTCCAAATAATTAACACAATATGCTCTTGAGATTCAATGGTTGATCTCGCATATTAATAATTCAGACCAACGGTTGTTTACCAAAAATCACCGTAAACATGTGGTTAGATGCCACTAACCACAATTTTCCATAACAATGGTTAAGTCTTTGCAAAACCGACCGAAACGAGAAGAAGAAGAAGAAGAAGAAGAAGAAGAAGAAGAAGAAGAAGAAGAAATCAACCTACATAATGAGATATCAATGGCGTAAAGGAAGAGTGTGCTTCAATGGCTTGGTTCAACGGTGTTCGGTTTTGTATCAACGGTGTGTGTCGCGGCCTATTTCTTTGCGTGAGTGTGTTTTTGCGACTTCCTTTGTGTGGTGCAATGGCGTGCGAAGAAGAAGAACTTGGAAAAGAGAAGAAGAACATGAAGAAGGAGAACGTGAAAACAAAAAGAAGAAGAACGTGAAATAAAAAGAGAGTGATTTAGGGTACTAAGGAATAATTTAGTAACTATTACTAAAACGGGTATTAGGGTAATTTACTAATAATGTGGTATATTTATATTCTATATATATATATATATATATATATATATATATATATATATATATATATATATATATATATATATATATTTATTATATATAATATAAATATATATGTGGTGGTTGTTTGGTGGTGGCGGCGACTTACATGACTCCGACGACCGAGCGGTGGTTGGTGGCGGCAACCATGGTGGTAGTCATTAACCACAAATATGAATCGTGGTTAGTAGCCATGGTGGTGCCATTAACCACGATTCATATTTGTGGTTAGTATCATGAGGAAAAAGTTGTTGGTGTAAGTTTCAACTAACAAAATCAAATTTACTTCCTTTTCCCCCTTTTATTTTCCATCATTAGTGGTTTGATGACTATTTCTTGGTTAGTTGGATGATACTAACCACAAATATGATGACTTTGTTTTTAAACTTGTGGTTGCCATTTCGTTTGTCCAAACCTTTTGGAAGATTTATGCTAGATACTGGATTCAACTTCTAACTAGTACTCAAAAGCATAATCTCTAATACCATCTTTGTGATAATTTGAATTGACTTTGAAGTTAATCTTTAATTGGCTTTTTCTGTATTATTTCTCCAACAATTAATCATTCTATCTTGTTTACATTTTAGTAAGATTGATTTGAAAGTTGAACCAGTGACATTTAATTGTTGTGTGAGTCAATTGAATTACATTACTAATGATAAACAATATACATAACTTACTGTTGGTGGCATTGGATGCTACTAACCACAAATAGGAATATGTGATTAGTGGGGGTTAGAGGCCACTAACCACAGATTCATATTTGTGGTTAGTGGAATCCAAAACACTAGTTGGATGACATTAACCACAAATAGTAATTTGTGGTTAGTGGGGTTAATGGCTACTAACCACAGACTCATATTTGTTGTTAATGGCACCACCATGACTGCTGCCACCAACCGCCGTCAATCGTCGAAGCACCACTGCCGGTCACCGAAGCTCTGCCGTCAGCCGTCGCGCCGGTCGCCAGAGCTCCGCCGCCGACCACCACATGCAACCACCACATATATATTTATATTATATACAATATATTTTATATATTTATATAAATATAAAAATTTAATTTGCTTCAAAAAAATATAAATATAAAAAATTAATAAATAAAAATGTTTTTTTTATTAATGGATGGTTGGAATGTGTAAAATTACATTGGTACCCTCTTTAATTGACAACCTTTAGATCAGATTTAATTAAAAAAATAGAGATCTAATAACCGATACTAATTTAGTATGAAAAAACAAAGAAAATTCTTAGTATCCTAAACCAAAGCCAAATAAAAAGAGGAAACTTGAAAGAGAAGAACATGGAAACAAATTCTGATTTAGTTTTGTAACTGTCCATAAAAAATAGGGCTTAATTTAATGGTTAATCTAATTTAATTATTTAATTTAATTAAAACAAATAATAAATGTGACAACGATGCCCTTATTCAATACTAATTATCTGCAGATTAAATTTTATTAAAAGTTTGAGAATCGAATGACTATTATTTATTTAGTAAGAGTTACTAAAGAAAATGATTAGTAACACAAGCCAAAACCTATCCTGAAATTTCTCTTTTCTTCACTGATCAATCAATAAGCTGACCAATCTATAATTTATTATTGAAAATAAACTAGTATGTAATTCCGTGCGATGCACGAGGAAGCAATTTTCTTACAAAGTATTAAAGAAATTAATTTTGTTAAAAAACACATAATTAATAAATAAAAAAGTAAAGAAAAGTGTATCTTTTTTGTCTACTTAGATGAAATGACAAATAAACACCGCACACACTACCACTACTTACACTCGAGTTCGTACTCGAGAGATGACGTCCCAATGTCACTAAAATTGTCAAGGCAACCAACAGTGAGGGACAAAGAAAACTGTATCTAAGTTTAATAAAGTGTAATAACAACAAATAATGTTTTTGTTTCTACAATAAAAAACAATGAATCATGTTAATTGATTTTAATTTAGTGTATATATAATTAATATTTATGAAAAATAAAGATAAAATACTATTAGTAACTTAAGGTATGAGTAAAAAAGCAACTAATTAATGTGTCAATTGACAAAATTATAATTGAAAAATAATATTTTGATAAGCAATCAAAAAAAATAAACTTAATTTATATTTAGATCGTAAAAGAAAGTTCTTACAACGATTTGCACGTTGAAATAGTAATGGTTTATATTTTGACAATGAGAATAACGATTTTCACGTTGAAACAGTAAATCCGAGTAGATCGGGCTTCAGTGGTCTTCTACGACGGAGCGATGGAGCGTGGATCTTCAGATTTGTTGGGAATTTGGAAATTACAGAGATTCTTCAAGCAGAATTAATGGTGATCTACAAAGGGTTTCTTCTTGCCTGGGATTTATGATTTTGTAACTTGGTTTGTTACAGTGACTCTCAGTTGGCGATGGATCTTATCGAGAGGAACAACAACCGGTTTCATTTGTATGATGCGTTGATTCAATCGATTAAGGAGGTGATGATGAAAGAGTGGACGGTGATGTTGATTCATAGCTAGAGGGAGGGTAATGTTGCGGCAGATCTATTCGCAAAGTTTGGAGCTTAAATGGACTCTCCATGGTGAACCTTTGAATCTCCTGTTGCAATCACTGGTCTGGAAAGTGCCCTTGCTCTCGATTTGCACGTTGAAACAGTAATGATTTATATTTTGACAATGAGAATAACGATTTTCACGTTGAAACGAAGAATCCGAGTAGATCGGGCTTGAGTGGTCTTCACGACGGAGGCGATGGGCGTGGATCATCGGATTTGTTGGGAATTTGGGAATTACAGAGATCCTTGAAGCAGAATTAATGGCGATCTACAAAGGGTTTCTTCTTGCCTGGGATTATCTGCAGATTAAATTTTATTAAAACAAATAATAAATGTGACAAAGATGCCCTTATTCAATACTAATTATCTGCAGATTAAATTTTATTAAAAGTTTGAGAATCGAATGACTATTATTTATTTAGTAAGAGTTACTAAAGAAAATGATTAGTAACACAAGCCAAAGCCTATCCTGAAATTTCTCTTTTCTTCACTGATCAATCAATAAGCTGACCAATCTATAATTTATTATTGAAAATAAAAGTCATGCAACCAAAAAACCATGAAGGCATGAAGAAGAAAGGCAATGACACATATGGTGAGGATGCTTCACCTTTCTTGTTGTAGTGCCATATGTACAGCTGACATAGTATTCCAAGACGTACATAACGCAAAACCATTATCAAAATCCACAAAAATAAAGAATAACTCATTGGATTTAAAACAATATGGGAGGATCTCAAAACCAATATTACTTTGTGAGCTGATCTCAGATATAAATACCATTCGTCGTTGTCTTCACCGACACCATTGTTGATGTTGGTATTCTTGTGGATTTCAGAAAGTTTAGACATAGTAAACAGACTTAGAAGGGTCCGATCTACGACTACACTTAAGTGTAAGACGACAAAAACTGCTAAAAGGCGGCATGTGTTTTACTTGCGAGGAGAGGTCCGTGTATACTGGGCCAAAAGCGCCATTGAACATTGGGCTTGGCCCAATGGCTCCCAAAGAGCACAACCCAAAAGCGCATCGGTACCAAGTGCCTCACGCGTCACCCGGACATCTACGATCGACGGCCAAGATCAATCGGCCAGATCCGACGGACAAACCCAAGCTCCCTCGTCTATAAATAGAAGTGTCAGCCTCCAAATCACTACAAAAAAAACGAGGATTAGCTAGGGAAATTTTGTCCCTCGTAAAAAACAGACATTTGCGACGGAACTTCAAGTCCCTCGCTAATGTGACCATTAGAGAGGGAATTAGCGACGGAACTTCAAGTCCCTCGCTAATGTCTGAACGTTGTTGGTCGATTTGATCGTATTGTGATCGATCGACTATGTCGAGTGATGATTAGCGGCGGAAATGAGATGTCCCTCGCTAATGTTCAGTTACTTTTTGACCGAATATCCTATTCTCTCACTCTTCTCTCACTCTTCTCTCATTCTTTCACTTTTAACCCTCTTCTCTCATTCCCACCACCACACCACTCACTCTTATTTCTCACTCACAATACCCTCACTCCTCTCCTCTTCCTCTTCCTCTTCCTCTACTCTCTCTTTCTTTCATCTGCAAACTCTAACCCACCACCACACAACCACCACTCACTCTTATTTTTCACTCACAACACCCTCATTCTTCTCTTCACAAATTTCTTACCCACACAACCACCACCACCACGCCCCCACCACACCACAACCACTCTCACTCCTCTCTCTCCTCAACCACACAACCACCACCACCACCACATACATCTCACTCTTTTTCTCCCTTACTCTTCTCCTTCTTCTTCTCTCTCTACGACATCGCCACCACCACCACCACCACCACCATACCACCACCACTCTCACTCCTCTCTCTCTCTCTCTCTCTCTCTCTCTTTGGAAATTTTGGTTATAATAATAATAATAACAACAACAACAACAACAATAATAATAATAATACTAATAATAATAATAACAACAGTAATAATAATAATACTAATACTAATACTAATAATAATAATAATAATAATAAATTCAGATTGATAAGCGTGCCAATCAGACTCGGGAAGCGTCGTTTGCCAAAGATTAGCGGACGGAATTAGCGAGGGACTGTCCCTCGCTAATTAGCGACGGAACACATTTCTTTCGCTAATTTCCATTAGCGAGGAGGGAATTAGCGACCGAACTGGTCCCTCGCTAATGGAAATTAGCGACGGAATTGGGCATGTTAGCGACCGAAAATTCCCTCGCTAATGACCGTGTTTTTTGTAGTGAATCCAAGTACGTTCTCATTCTTGTACATTCCGGCTATTCTTCTACTGACTTAGACATCGAGTGTTCATAGCTACCCCACCCGACGTGGGAAGGACTTCAACTCGGAACTCCCGAGTGCACTTTATCAAGGCCAACAACAACCTTCGAGTCCCGAGAAGCAGAATCCTTCAAGTTCCTCGGACAAGGTAACTTCCGAGTTCCAGAACCGAACATTGGCGACCACAGTGGGAGTACTTCACTGGTTTTTCACTCGGACCGCTTCTACGAGCTTTACTATGGAGCTAGCTGGAGGACTTTCCTTTTCGTCCGACATGTCTAGGCACGTCGGGAAACGCAAGTGGCGTGAGATTGCGCACGCACCCACCGCCCCTCCCTGCGGAGCGTTTCCACGAAAGAAGTTGCTCTTTTTTTCTGATGAAGATTATCTCCTCGGGGAACCTAACGAGTACATCCCTCTGAACATTTCGGCCACTATTTCCAGGGTGGAGATAGAACGGGTTCTCGTCGACCAAGGGAGCACAACCGACATAATGTTTCAATATCTCCTCCTTGCCTTCGGCCTTTCGCCCGAGGGCCTGATTCCTTATTTGGAGTAACTAAATATTTGGTACAACTATCAACTCATTCGCCTTAACTAAATACAATTTTGACTAACCTTTCAGCCAACTAACATTTTTGACCGATCATTCAGCCACCTAATGTTCTCTTCTAAGGTAAAAGCTATTCTATTAGAAGCTAGTTTGTTAAAAAATTTAGAAGAGTGTGATGCCAATTCCGTGTCAGTTTCTATCAGTTTCACCTTGAACAGTGTGTGAGAAGTGGTTTCTTCAAACCATCAAACCCTATTCTCAATCCTCTTCATTGGCTTCTTCTTCTTCTTCTTCTCAATTTCACGTTGCTACTTCCAGTCAAGTTCCTTCTGCTTGTAAGTCCTGCACTTTTATGCTCTTTTCTGTTTACATTTTTTAGTTTTTCTTTCTTTCTTTGTTGTAGAGTGAAAATTGATACTTTGATTTTATCTCATTTTATACAAGTAACTGAAATAAAAGGAAAGATGAAAATATGGACTAGAGTTTTGTTTAGCTTAGTCAAGGTTATAATGTTTGCTGATATGGTGGATTGTTCTTGTGAGGTTTTACAGCTACTTACAAAAATGACTTGCAAAAGTTTGCCAAGAAATATGACATTGCATATCCTGTCTACGAAGTTCGTGAGGTATATATATATATATATATATATATATATATATATATATATATATATATATATATATATATATATATATATATATATATATATATATATGTCAACTATTATTCACTAATTTTGAGCAAATATTTGTTGATAAAATTTTGACACTGAACTCTTGCTATGATTATATGGTTTGGTTTATAGTCACTTTACATCTAGTTGGTAAATATATTTTTTAGTATATGTCTCTCCCTTTTGAGGAGAGTCTTAATAGAAAATCGTCACACAACTTACAACCTTTTGTAGATCCTTTTATTTTATTTCATTTCATTTTCATGGAAACCGTATCATATAAGTCCAAATGTTTCACTGCAAGCAGTTAAAATTTTATCCAAAAGAAGTCTCATTGTAACTTACTTCGCTAGCAATTAGCACTTATATCAACAGATTTTCCAAAGCCCATAGATGGATCTGGAGTAGAGGGTACAACAACTTCTAAAACCGCTAGATCTAAAGAGAGAAAGAGTACAACAACTTTCTCTCTCTAGATCTAATTAATGGTTTTGCAAGTTGCTGTACCCTCTACACGCGGTAGAGGATCCAAACTCCCCATAGATCAAGTGGCCAGAACAGAGAAGGGGCTTGAGTAGAAAAGCATGAAAGTTTATGAAGGAGGACATAAAAAATATAGAAAGCTGAATTGCTGAAAATTGAAATAGTACTATTCTAAATGATGCTTTTAATTGAATTTATTGTTTTCTTAATTAGGAATGGTCTTATATTATCATTGAAATAGGACCAATAGTTTAGATACATGTACTTTAAGTTCTTATATTTTGGGACAGAGAGTATATTACTTTTGACTAATCTTTATGAGACTCTTCTTATTGCCATTATTTTCCAGAATGTTATATTATGCAACTACATCCTGGATCAGTATGCTGCAAAGATGAAGAAAGAAAAACCTGTATTCAACACAATGCAACTACATCCTGGATCAGTATGCTGCAATAGTTTAGATACATGTACTTTAAGTTCTAATGCAGGTATCTCGAGACTAATGATCTTCCAGATTATCAAATTTGTTCTTTCAATTCTTGTTGGTATGTTGGATTTCTTAGCTACGATGTTTCTTACTTTTTTAGTCAACATATATATATATATATATATATATATATATATATATATATCTGATATGTCTGTGTATAGTTTTTGAGGTTCACATTGTCTACATGAATCTTTTTGTTGTGTCTTATATTCAAATCTTTCTGAGGTATTAACTGTCAACTATTACGATATACTTCTAAAGAAAGGTTATTCATCTTGTCATCTGTTTGAGAAGTAATTCATTATTTCTAAAGAAAAAAGTATTAGAGCAGCTGGAACAATGGCGCAAACTTAAGCGTGTAGTTACATGCATGTATTTTTTTGCGTATGATTAATTGGATGTTCTGTTGTGAACATTTACAGGTTACCACCATTTGGTGGAGTTCGTGTCAGCCAAGCCCTTAACTATTAGTAAAATAACAATGTACAGGTTTGTTTGTTGTGGTGCGATCCCATCACAAATCCCCTTAACAGAAAATGGAACACTATAAGATAAATAACTTGGTAAAAGCTGTTTCATTAATGTTGAAGACCAAAACAAATCAACCAATCATATTGAAGAAAGGTCAGAGTCAAACATTAAATAGAAGTCAAAGACAGATGGCAATTGACTTGCCAACTCAACTCCTCTCTCGGTGACTTATCTGTTCTAATTATCTCTTTTGGTTTCTTTCCTACCGTTAGAATCGTTACAAATTTGTTGTGAATCAGTTATGAGTTTGTTGTAATCATAACTGATAATAGTTAGGTATCCATTGTATATAAACCATCATCATCTGTATCTTTTCACAATCAATGAAAGTATTATGTTTTTCTTTCGTTCTTAGTTTCCTTTCTGTTCAAGCTTCAAATCACCTTTGAGCTTGTGTATTCATCAATGGAAAGTTTCCATATTCAACAATTAATATCTGGGAATCTAAACAGTATTCTTGAAAGCTATTTACTTAGAGAAAAGATCTCCACATTTGAGTTTCATGATAAACTCAGATTAGAACATGATAATCTTCTTAGATCACTTGGATGATATGGTCTAGTCTCACCCAACGTGTCTCCTTCTGCATGAAATGGAAGTGGAACTAGAACTGGCTCACTAGTGGGCAAAACATGATTTGTAATTGATGAAGAATGAGTTGGAAGGAACAACTGGCTCGCCGGTGGGCAAGTCATGATATGAGATTGATGGAACTATTTTGTTACTAGGAATCAAGGGAACTAGAACTACCGATCAAGCGAAAACAACACTCAGTGTGGAATATGGATGAAAAGAAAAGTACTTACTGAAGCCATGAATTGGATACAAGAATTGAAGCAAAGGATGTAAGCACTAAGCAATGTGAAGTATTTGTAGCTTTTTTCTTTTTATAAGTAAGAGACTTCATTAAAGGGAGTAAACGGGTACTCCGTAAGCACTAAGCAATGTGAAGTATTTGAAGTGTATGAGATGATATGAGAGATCTTGATCTCTTGACAGATGATTTTCCAAGTGAAGAGTGAAGGTCTTTATATAGGATTTTTCGTCAACAACAATTAATCCTATCTTTCTTCCTTCTTCTTTTAAGCGTAATTTTATATTAATCCCTTTCTCTTTCTTTTCAACTTTTTCATCTTTTTCCTTCATCCATTAAAACAAACAATAAGGTAGAAACAAAAAAATATATAGAGAAAGATAGAGTTAAAAGAAGAGAGTTCCTCATTCTAAGTAGTTTCTTGTTTCTATTTCCCCTTAATTGTCTTTGACAACAAGTATTCTGTTTGAATGAGTACCAAAAAAAGGGAAAAAACTCATGAAATAGCGGAAGCAATAAAACATAGTAAAGCAAAGAGTAATGTTGCGTATCATCGCATAAGCGATAAAGGACCAATGGAACAAGTACCAAATATGGATTAAAGGGAATTCATTATTTTTCCATAAAAGAAAGGTACAAGCCAGTACATCTATATATAGCTAAGACTGGTGGTGTATCATGAACCACCAATTAACCTAGAGCATCCTAGAAAAGTAATAAAGGAAAAAAATATCTGTAACTAACGTATCTTCAGCTGATACGAATAGTACAGCTGGTGAGAAATCACCAAATGTGTGATCATCTGAAACCTAGACATTTCTCTCTCTTCCCATGTGCCATGAGCCAAATACAAGTAGTGGAGGGAATATTCTTCTCATTCCGCACGCCCATCTTGCCTTGTATGATGCTAATCAGTAAATAAAACTAGTAGCAGTAAATGCATCAGTACATTTATCAGTTATTGTACCATTGCCTTCCTCACTTGTTTCAAAGGTATTCACCTCACCACATTCATCACTCTTCTTTGTTTCTAATAGCCCCTTGCAAGCTGGACCATGATAAATGTTTATCATTCCAAGCTTGGCAATGAAAGAAGAGAACATAGTAGGACTTAGAGCTTTGGTAAAGAAGTCAGCAACTTGAGCTTTTGATGAAACAGGCAGTAACTTCATGAGCCCCTTGTGCAATTTTTCTCTTACAAAGTGGCAATCAATCTCCAAATGCTTTGTCCTTTCATGAAAGACCGGATTAGCAGCTATATGAATAGCACTCTGGTTGTCACAATATAAGACTGGTGGTTTGTCACAGTTAACTTTGAGTTCATCTAGCAGAAACTTTAACCATTGAAGTTCACAAGTTGCAGTTGACAGTGCTCGGTATTAGGGGTGTTCAAAACCGAACCAAACCAATAGGGAAACCGCAAATCGAACCAAACCAAACCGAAACAACAAAAACCGCTTTTGATCGGTTTTGTTCGGTTCTTTTTCATCATTGCGCGCATGTTCGGTTCGGTTCGCGGTTTTGATTTCCGAAACCGAACCAAACCAAACCAAACCGCAAGTAACACTAAGGCTTGTTGAATTACAACTTTCCTTACTAACTTACTAACCCAAATGCAACTACAACCCAACACTCACTCACTTACTAGTCCAAATCCAATTAATTCTTTGACTCACTTACAAACAATCCATATTGTTATGCTATATTTAAAAATTACAACAAAATATTTAATTCAAATTCTTTTAAACATTGTCTTAGCTATTTGAAAAAAATTAAAAGAGAGTGATTTATATACTACATATATTTGAGTAGATTTTTTCTTAAAGATTTATGTTAGCCTTTTTTATGTTAGTTAATTTTAACTCCGTTTTAAATTATTTTTGTCTTGGAAAAAACCGAACTAACCGAACCAATCCAAACCGCATTTGTTTGGTTTGGTTTGGTTTGGTTTTATTTTTGGAAGCCAACCGAACCAAACCAAACCGCATGTAATTTTACCTTGCGGTTCGGTTCGGTTCACTTTTTGTCTCAAAACCGAACCAAACCGCACCGCGAACACCCCTACTCGGTATTCTGCCTCAAAAGAAGACCTGGAAACAGTTTGTTGCTTTTTAGTTCTCCAAGACACAAGAGATGATCCCAAAAAGAAGCAATAACCAGATACCGATTTCCTTGTATCAACACAATTTGCCCAGTCAGCATCCGAGAATCCAAACACCTGTAAAATAGAGTCTCTAGGAAAAAACAGACCTCTAACAGTGGTACCTTTCAAATATTTAAGAATCCTACATGTGGCATTATAATGTGTAATGGTAGGAGAGTTCACATGTTGGCTTAGTTGTTGCACAGCAAATGTGATATCCGGCCTGGTATTAGTCAAGTATAGTAATTTACCAATGAGTTTTCTGTATAGTGCAGTGTCTTTGAAAAGGATAGCATCATCTTGGTAAATTTTGGAATTTGCATCTAATGGAGTGGAGGATGGTTTAGAACCAAGGTGGCCTGTGTCACTTAGGAGGTCCAGGCAATACTTCCTTTGACTAATAACAATTCCTTTCCTTGAATGAGATACCTCAAGACCAAGAAAATACTTCAATTGACCAAGGTCCTTGATTTTGAAAGCATTGTCCAAAATAGTCTTAATTCTGTCAAATTCCTGCAGAGAGTCTCCAGCAAAGATCACATCATCAACATACACCAGCAGAGCTGTAAAAGTGTCATTTTTGTCACAGATGAAGAGAGAATGGTCTGAAACTGATTGTTTGTATGCCTCACTTAGTAGCAAAGTGGTTAATTTCTCATACCACTTTCTACTAGCTTGTTTTAGACCATACAAGGACTTTTGAAGTTTGCAAACTTGATTTTCTGTAGCACCAGTGACACCTTTAGGAATTTCCATATAAACATCTTCTTGAAGGTCACCATGAAGAAAAGCATTGTTCACATCTAGTTGATGTAGGAACCGCTTTTTCACGTATAAGTGCAAGCAATAACCGAATCGAGGTGAGTTTAGCCACAGGACTAAATGTGTCAAAAAAAAATCCAATCCTTCAATTTGGTTGTACCCCTTTGCAACTAATCTAGCTTTGTACCTCTCTATAGATCCATCAGCTTTCTGTTTCACCTTGTACACCCATCTGCAACCAATTGGTTTGACATTTGCGGGAAGAGTAACCAAGTTCCAGGTATCATTGTTCTGTAATGCCTATAGTTCCTTATCCATAGCATCTATCCAACACTTATATTGACAAGCTTCCTCATAAGATTTTGGTTCAACAATAGAACTCAAGGATAGAGCAAATTGTGTTTGAGAATTGGAAAGCTTTGAAAGAGAGTGATAATCAGAAATAGGATAAAGAATACCTGGAAATGATGTTCGATATGATCTGTTGAGTGATTAGTGCAGATGTAATCAGAAAGGTGATGGGGTTGATGTCTGTCTTTGGAGGATCTCCTAAGTGAAGGAAAGGCATTTGTAGGTACAGGGGTGTTGTTTGGGTTGGTATTTTGGGTAGCATTTGGCTCTGCAGGTGAGAAATTTTCTGCTGGTGAAGCAGTTTGAAGTGCTGGTGTGGTTCGGTCTGGTGTATTATGTTCATGTACTGATATGTCAGGTTCATCTACTGGTATGGAGGGAGGCTGCACAGGTGAAGAGAGTCCAGTATCTAGGTTCAGGTCACTGTGTGAGTGTTGTGATAATTGAGAATTAGGAGAAAAGTAACTCCACTTAGACAGTGTTTGAGGACTAGAATAAGGGAGTATAAGCTCATGAAAAGTTATGTTTCTAGACACAAAAAGTTCTTTATTCTGGATATCTAGAAGAACTGCACCCTTAACCCCTGATTTATAACCCAAGAAAACACACTTTCTAGCTCTAGCATCAAGCTTAGTTCTATGAATCTTTAAAGTAGAAGCAAAGCACAAACAACCGAATACTTTAAAAGAATCAATATCAAGTTGCTTGTTATGTAGCGAGTAAAATAAGTGGGAATTGTTTTTCAAAACGGGGTAGTAACTGTTTGTAACAAATACAAGATGTATTATGCATAAGACCAATATTGTTTAGGCAATTTGGCTTGAAAAAGAAGAAGCTCTTGCTACATTTAAAATATGTTGATGTTTCCTTTCAACTCTACCATTTTGTTCAGGAGTTTCCACACAAGAGGTTTGATGGATAATTCCTTTAGATGAATAAAAATCAGGTATAAGAAACTCTGGTCCATTGTCTGTCCTTACTGTTTTGACAGATACATCATTCTGTTCAATGTGGTTAATGAAATTTTTAACATGATTGCTAACCTCACTCTTGTTTTTAAGCAGAATTATCCATGTATATCGACTATAATCATCAAGTGCGCACTTTAAAATACTTGTGATTGTGAATCGAAAGTGTGGAAATAGGCCCCCAAATATCAAAATGTATTAATTCATGACTCTTGAAGCTCTACTAGAACTTAGACTATATGACAATTTCTTTTGTTTGGCATAATGACATATATCACAAATTGACCCTTCATCAACATGAATAGAAGGGTAAACATTATGCATTAACTTCATTCTTTGACTAGATAAATGTCCTAGTCTAAAATGCCATAAGGCTGAGTTGGGTAGGGTTAAGTTTTCTGGCTTTTCAGTGATGTTTGCAGCAACTGTTTGGGTTGATTCTGATGTGTCCAAGTACACCAATCCCTCAAAGATCATACTCGAACCAATCATCTCCTTGGTCTTCATATCCCGTATAATAGATTTAGGAAGATCAAAGAGCACACTGGCTTGTAAGTCAATCATCAACTTAGGTACAGAAATAAGGTTCAAATAAAATTCTGGTACATATAGAACATCTACAATGTACAGTTTTGGACTGAAAACTACAGTCCCTTTGAATGTTGCAAAGGCTTTTTGACCATTTGGTAGTTTTATACTGACTGGTTTAATAGGAACATAGCTTCTAAAATATTTGAGAGATGAGCAAATATGCACACTAGCACCAGAGTCTAATATCCATAACCCCAAAGAACTAGAGTACAGAGAGCAAATTTGAGCAATAATACCTGATAAATTATGATTTGTAGGATAAGAGGGGCCTCCAATCATGTTGACAGGCTTTGAAGAATTTGAATTCTGAGCCACAGAAACACCTTGAATCATGTTTATCAGCTTATCATATTGTTCCTTTGTGATGCTGACATTTTTGCCTTCATCATCGTTCTGCTCTTCAGTCTCTTCAGAGACATTGGAAGCTGATTTCTGCCAACTTGGAGGTAATCCATGCTTCTTGTAATAAGTTTCAATAGTGTGGCCAGTTTTGCCACAATGAGAACACACCTTGCTTCCATATTTTCCTTGGTAACCTCCTTTTCCTTTGTAAAAGGACTTCTTGTTATCAATACCGCAATCACATCTTGTTATCTTCATTGCCGCGAATTGTCTCTCGCGTCAGTATCACCATGGAGAACACCTTGTTCAATTTCGGCAGAGGATCCATGATCAAGATTTGAGACTTGATCATAGCAAAGTTCTCATTCAAACCAGTTAGAAATCTGATTATTTTGTTCTGAGCATGATGTTGCCTAGCAGCTTGAATCCCAGTTGTGCACACACACCTCCTTGGACAACCACAGGTTGGTTCTGGTTGATAGGTCTCTAGCTCTTCCCAAAGCACCTTCAACTCAGAGAAAAATTCTGTAACTGTTAATGAACCCTGCTTCAAAGCATAGATCTCGCACTGTAACTCAGAAATACGAATCAAAACGCCTTGAGAAAATCTTTCTTTAAGCTCATTCCACACATCAATGGCATTCTCTAAGAAGACAATGCTCGTGCTATGGATTCAGCCACGTAATTCATTATCCAAGAATGAACCAACATGTTACATCTACTCCAAGCCTTATAGCTGTGGTGAAAAGGATCTCGGAAGATCTAAGCTTCCATCAACAAAATCGAATTTATTTTTACCCCCAAGGCTCTCCTCATAGATCTAGCCTGTGTATGGTAATTAGTTCCATTAGTGTTCAAAACTAGTGAGACAAAGAATCGATGAAGGACCATCACTAGGATGGACATAGTATATGCTAGTTGGTTTCACAGCAGATCCTTATTTTGATCCTCAAAGACTGAACCAAGAGCCTTTGGAGCCATAATTGAAGAAAAGAAGAAATAGAGATAATAGGAAATAAGAAAGCAAGGTAATCAGAGCTTTGGAAGCTCTGATACCATCATGAAATAGCGGAAGCAATAAAACATAGTAAAGCAAAGAGTAATGTTGCGTATCATCGCATAACTCGATAAAGGACCAATGGAACAAGACATCAAATATGGATTAAAGGGAATTCATTATTTTTCCATAAAAGAAAGGTACAAGCCAGTACATCAATATATAGCTAATACTGGTGGTGTATCATGAACCACCAATTAACCTAGAGCATCCTAGAAAAGTAATAAAGGAAAAAAATATCTGTAACTAACGTATCTTCAGCTGATACGAATAGTACAGCTGGTGAGAAATCACCAAATGTGTGATCATCTGAAACCTAGGACATTTCTCTCTCTTCCCATGTGCCATGAGCCAAATACAAGTAGTGGAGGGAATATTCTTCTCATTCCACACGCCCATCTTGCCTTGTATGATGCTAATCAAGAATAAAACTAGTAGCGAAGAAATGCATCAAGACATTTATCGCTTATTGTACCATTGCCTTCCTCACTTGTTTCAAAGGTATTCACCTCACCACATTCATCACTCTTCTTTGTTTCTAATAAAAACAATTAACCACAATAACAGATAGGGGAAGGCATCATGTATCTGCCGACTAGCCACAATACGGAACACTATTGGTTATTCAAAACCTAGCCAAAGTATGGAACAATATTGGTTATTCAAGGACTAGCCAAAATATTTAATATCATTGTTAATCGCCATGCTCGTGATTTCTCGGATATCTTTCGATTTTCTCCTTGTCTTCTTCACTGGGTTACTTTCAGTAAGGAGGGTTTCGCTTTTTCCTCTCTTGCTTCGCCTTCTTCCCGCATGCTTTTTTGGTTGTTGGAGTGCGTGTGTGCGTTTTTGTGGAGTGCTGCGTTTTTTGGAGTGCTACGTTTTTGGAGTGCTGGTTTTTGGGTGTATTTGATCGGTTGTTCTTTTTCCTTTTTTTTGGGAATTAACTCTGCACGTGTTTTAATTAATTAATACCATAAATAGTGCCTAATAAATCGGAAATCCCAAAATTGCTGGTATTGAAATATTATATTTTTTTGATTGGAAGTTTACATATTTACCCCTTTAGTGATAGTCACTAAAAGGGTCATTTAGTGATCTAAACTAGTCTCGAAAAAAAAGAGGGGAAACTTAAAAAAAATGGAGTGAGAAGAAAGTGCATTGGGAGAAGAAATTTGAAAAATAATGTGATAGTAAATTACAATGTTGCCTTTAGTTAGATTAATTGTCAAATAAATAGGGAAACTTATTTGAGTAATTTAAGTATGGTTTGTTTGTATAAATATTATATTAGATTTAGATTAGTAGATAGTGGATAAAGAAAGTTGGTGAGTTTGATTTGAATTTTGAGGAAAAAAAAGTAAGAGAAAGTAGGAAAAATTGGGAGTGAGAAAAAAAAGCATTGAGAGGAAATTTGATAAAAGTATGATAGTAAATTACAATGTTATCCTTAGTCAAATGAATTGTCAAGTAAATAGGGAGACTTGTTTGAGTAATTTAAATGTAGTTTGTTTGTATAAATAGATAAATAGATATTAGGTTAGATAATAAATAGGAGTAAATTGTAAATTATTTAATATTAATTTAATTATATTAGATTATATAGTGGATTAAAAATTTGGAAAAGAAATATTTTTAAATAAAGGGTGTGGGGCCACTAATAATAGATGTGTAAGAAGTAAGAAATATTGGAAAATGTGAGATTGAAATAGAGTGAGTGGGAAAGAAAGAGAAAGTAGAATTAAAAAAATGATAAATAAAATAAAAGTGGTGATGTGTCAAAAAAGTAAGATGTCTAAAATTGTAATTTTGTAAGATGTTTGTTTGTATAAATAGATAGATATTAGATTAGATTAGATTAATTTAACACTCATTCAACTTTTACTCATTACAATGGTTTTGTTTAATAAAATTCAACACCCTACCCCACCACTTTTATTTCATATTCTTATTTTCTTTTATGTTTTTGTTTTTGTGATTACATATTAATAACAATTATCGATTGAAATTAAATTAAAATAATTATATTAGAATGTGGTTTTAGGCCTAACTCAACCCCACAAAACTGGCTTGTAAGGTGAGGGATGTCACCCACTTATAAACTTTTTTTCAGGCCATATCTCATCTGATGTGGGACTCTTAACAAATTAAGAGTTAAATAATTTATTTTAATTTTTTTTCTAATTTAATAATTTATTTTAATTATATTTTTCTAATTTTAAATTCTTAATTAATTTTATTTCTTGCAAGTAATAAAGACGAGATATAGGAATAGTCATTATTAAAACAAATAAAATTACAAAAAACTTAAAATGTAATACAATACACTAAGCACACAAGACATCTAAATGAAACACACATAACTTAATTAGTACAATAGACTCAACTCACAAACAAACTATTTAATCACGAAATATTTCGAACTTTGCCCATATGTGTTTGACTAGATCTGCTTGCAATTCGTGATGTACATTTGAATCACGCATCACGGATCTAGCACGCACATGATTCGCAAATGCAGGTAGCACCTCGGTCGAGAATGGCTCCGGTGTACTAGACCCACTTGCCTCAGATTGATCATAATCTGTCCAATGCTGAGCATATGTATCTTGTTCATCCTCAACAATCATATTATGCAATATGATACACATGACCTCATGATGAGAGCCAAATCGTCTATGTCCCACAAAAAGACTAGTTCGCGAATGATTTTAAATCGAGCCTGCAACACCCCAAATTCATGTTTGATGTCCTTCCGACATCCCTCCTGATATTTTGCAAATAACTTATCTGGTTCACTTTGAGGAAGTCTAATTGATTTGATGAAAGTCGGATAAGAAGGGTAGATACCGTCAGCAAGATAGTATGCCATATTATACGGACGTTGATTCACAAAGAAATTCACTCTTGGAATATTACCCTGTTCAACATCATCGAACATGGGAGAACGGTCTAGAACGTTTATATCATTCAATGTGCCCGGACATCCAAAAAAGGCATGTCAGATCCATAGATCATGAGTTGCAATTACTTCAAGAATAACAGTGGTGGTTCCCTTATCTCCCCGAGTAAATTGACCTTCCTACGCTGTAGGACAATTTTTCCATTCCCAGTGCATGCAATCAATACTCCCAATCATCCCTGGGAACCCCCGCATTTCACTAACATGCAGTATTCTTTGCAGGTCATCTTGAGTTGGGGCTTTGAGATACACTGGCTCATACAATTGTATGATTCCTTTACAGAATCTACGCAAGCACTCCAAAGCTATAGTACCTCCTATTTTGATGTATTCATCGACCGCATCCGCCGCCACACCATATGCTAACATTCGCATGGCCGTGGTACATTTTGCTAATGGAGATATACCTTCTTTATTGGTTGCGTCAACTCTTAGGGTGAAGTAGTTGTCTCTGCTAGATAGGTCCCCAACGATCCGAAGGAAAACATGTTTCGTGATCCGATCGCCGATTTAAACATTGCATCGCCATATGTAGGTTGATTCGCAAAGTAGTCGCCAATCGCTCTTTGGGTTGCGCCGCATGATCTCTATTGACATATTTTCTCTGACACGAGATGTATATCCTTCCTCTTTTTGGTTTCGACGCTCCCTAAACCGGTTGACGATATACCTCTCTTCGATTTCAGACTGCCTTTTGTAAGCTTCGATATCAAAAGGAAATTCTGAACGATCCATTGATATTTTTTTACTAATATGAAATTTTTGGTTGAAAGATAAGGATAAGGATAATGATAGAAATCAGATTGAGTGGTTGAAATGGATGGAGATAATAGATAAGGATAAGGATAAGGATAAGGATAAGGATAAGAATGAGCCCCCATGGATAAGAAATCGAGTGGTTGAAACATAAGGATAAGGATAGAAATCGATTGAGTGTTGAAATTGACTTTAAATAATACATAAGGATAAGTAGTGATTTAAATACAAACAACGACTTGACAACACAAACACTAAAGCAGTAAAGTGACAAAATACAAAGCAACGACTTGACAACATTTAATTTCCAAACGATCGCGCCCAACTTTTCCAATGTGTCTTCTGTCCTGCTATCGAGATGCTCCTTTAAACTTAGCTTCATAAACATCTTCATCTTCTTAGCCTCATTACTTTCTTTCAACAATTGGTTAGCCTCGTCTTGCTTCATGGCTATTTTGTCCAATCGTTCCAACTCTTTCTCCTTAAATTGTTTGAATTCATTCCACTTAGGGGTGTTCGCGGTGCGGTTTGGTTCAGTTTTGAGACAAAAAGTGAACTGAACCGCAAGGTAAAATTACATGTGGTTTGGTTTGGTTAGGGGAAATAAAGAAATGGAATTTTTAGAGCTGAAGCAGGGGAGTAAGTCAGTGGCCGAGTACGCAGCAAAGTTTACCGAGTTGGTGAAGTTCTACCCCCATTACACTGGAGCTACTGCTGAGTTCTCCAAGTGTATTAAGTTTGAGAATGGCTTAAGGCCCGACATCAAGCAGGCCATTGGGTATCAACAGATAAGGGTGTTTGCTCAGCTGGTGAATAGCTGCAGAATCTTTGAGGAAGACAAGGTGGCCGCGACTACCACCTATAGAGCTGGAAGGGAGAAGCAGCACTCTCAATATCGCGCTAAGCCTTACGAGGGTTCCGTGGAAAAGGAAAAGGAAAGTGGAAAGCTGGTTGGGCAAGGCGCCGAGTGGGGGAGACGCCCGAGTATAAGTGTGTTTCAAATGTGGAAAACCCGGTCACAAAAGTTTTGAGTGCTCGGCCGTTAAGTGTTTTAAGTGTGGCAAGGAGGCCACAAGGCTCCGTGATCGTGAGAAGAAGGATATAGTTTGCTACAACCGTGGGGGAGGCAGGCATATTAGTTCGAGGTGTCCTAAGCCGAAGAAGGAAAAGAATGTTGAAAAGGTATTCGCTTCATTGATCCGAGGTGGTGAATGAGATGATAAAAGGTACGTGTTTTATAAATGGCATTCCTTTGATTGCACATAGTGGATACCGGGTGCCACACATTCTTTCATTTCTCGCTTGTGTGCTAAGAAATTGGATTTAGTCTTGTCTTCTATGACGAGGAGATGGTTATCGATATCCAAAAGGGGTCGGTGACTACTCTCTCCGTGTGTGTGAAGTGCCCTCTGCCGCCTTTGGCGTAGACTTCATTGTTAATTTGATTTGCCTACCATTGAGAGGATGGATGTCATCCCTGTGATGGATTGGTTAGTGGATAACCATGTCCATATCAATTGCTTTGAGAGGATCGTGAGTTTCCCTTCTTCCGAGGTGGAAGAATCTGCTCGATGTTCGCCACGAGCACCGCGCAAGGTAATGAAGGAAGGAGCTACGTTGTTCATACCGAGTGTGACATTGTCCGCAGAGAGCCGAGCTAAAATTGGTGAAGTGCTGCAGCGAGAGTTCGCAGAAGTGTTTCCAGACGAGATTCCCGAGGTTCCACCAGAAAGAGAGGTCGAGTTCAAAGATTGAGTTAGTACAGAACTAGGCCGGTGTCTATGGCACCTTATAGGATGTCCTGCACCGAGCTAGCCGAGTTGAAGAAGCGCTGGAAGAGTTGGCGGAGAAGAGGTTCATAAGGCCAAGCGTGTCGCCTTGGGGCACACTGTGTTATGG
This sequence comes from Oxytropis ochrocephala, assembly GCA_020916435.1. Lineage (NCBI taxonomy): Eukaryota > Viridiplantae > Streptophyta > Magnoliopsida > Fabales > Fabaceae > Oxytropis > Oxytropis ochrocephala. Next base: position 31,390,953 of record CM037095.1, read on the forward strand.
TGAAAAGAAGGATGGAGGTATGAGATTATGCGTGGATTACGCATAGCTTGAACAAGGTAACAATTAAGAACAAGTACCCACTCCCAAGAATTGATGATTTGATGGACCAATTGGTGGGTGCGCAAGTATTTTCAAGATTGACCAGAGGTCGTGGTACCATCGATTAAGGTGAGGACGAGGACATTCCTAAGACAAAGATTTAGAACTCCGGTGATGGGCACTATGAGTATTCTCAGAATGCCATTTGGTGTGATGAATGCTCCCCGGAGTGTTCATGGAGTATATGAACCGTGATATTTCATGAGTACCTAGACCGCTTTGTTGTTGTATTCATTGATGACATTTTAGTCTACTCCAAGTCGAGGAGGAGCACGCCAAGCATCCGAGATTGGTGTTGGAGGTATTGAAGGATAAGAAGATGTACGCCAAGTTATCCAAGTGTGAATTTCGTCGAGGCGTTGAATTTCTTAGGTCATGTGATCTCCAAAGTGAAGGTATAGCAATGATCCTTCCAAAGTCGGCCGTGGTTGCAATGGGAAGCACCCAAGCTCGCCACCGAGGTGAGAAGTTTTCTGGTTTGGCCGGGTATTACGAAGGTTCATCGAGGGGTTTTCCAAGTTGGCATTGCCACTAACTCGCTTGACCAGTAAAGGGAAGGCATTTGTGTGGGACGCGCAGCAGGTGTGAAGAAAGTTTCCAAAAATTGAAGAAGAGATTGACAACGCCTCTCGCCCCGACGCTGCCTAATCCAAATGAGCCGCTTCAGGTGTACCGTGATGCGCCTAAGTTGGGTTTGGGCTGCGCGATCGATGCAAGAAGGTAAGGTAGTTGCTTACGCTTCAAGGCAATTGAAAATTCATGAGAAGAACTACCCACGCACGCATTTGGAGCTTCACGCCGTGGTGTTTGCATTCAAGATATGGAGGCATTATCTATATGGCTCAAGGTTCAAGTGTTTAGTGACCATAAGAGTTTGCGATTCGCTTGATCGTAAGGAGAGCCAACATGAGGCGCAGGAGATGGTTGGAGCCATCAAGGACTATGATTTTGGGTTGACTTATTACCCGGGAAGGCAAATATGGTGGCCGACGCGCTAAGTAGGAAATCGTTGCATGCATCAACAATGATGGTAAAAGAGCTAGAGCTAATTGAGCAATTCAGAGACCTAAGTTTAGTGTGTGAGCTAACTCCTCAAAGCATTAAGTTGGGAATGCTGAAAATCACAAATGAATTTCTGAGTGACATCAAAGAGGCGCAGGTTCGGATCGCCAAGCTTTCAGACGTGGCGCAAAGCAGTGTATTGGCCGAAGCCGAGAACGAAGATTTTGAGTTGGATGCGCAAGGATTGCTAAGGTATAGAACTCGGATTTGTGTCCCTGATGACGAGAAGATCAAGAGAGCAATCTTGGAAGAGTGTCATAGGAGTAAGCTGAGTATTCACCAAGGCGCGACCAAGATGTATCAAGACTTGAAGGGGTTGTTTTGGTGGCAAGGTATGAAGAATGATGTAGCCCGGCTTGTGTACGCTTATTCGGTTTGTCGTAAGTCCAAGGTAGAACATCGAAGCCGCCAGGTCATTGCAACCATTGAAGATTCCAGAGTGGAAGTGGGACAAAGATTGCGATGGATTTTGTAACCGGTTTACCGAAAGTACGTAGAAGGAGGTTTGATACCATTTGGGTAGTGGTGGATAGATTGACGGTCCGCTTCATTTCATTCCCATCAACCTCACCTATCCGATGTCAAGGTGGCGAGATATACATCCAAGTGATCGTAAAGCTACACACGGGTTCCTCGATCTATTATTTCGTATAGAGACCCAAGGTTTACTTCTGCACTCGGGAAAGTTTGCAAGACGCGTTGGTACGAATTGCGCCGAGTTTCATGATATCACCCACGCATCGATGGTCACCCGAGAGACCATCCGGGCCGTTGGAGGACTTGGTCGAGAGCGTGTGTTGTTGAGCAAGGAGGAGCGTGGGATTCGTGATCTACCACCGATTGAGTTCACGACAACAACAGCTTTTCATTCTAGCATAGTGGATGGCACCCTTTCGAGGCATTGTATGGGAGGAGGTGCAGGACTCCATTGTGTTGGAGTGAGTCGAGAGAAGGTGGTACTTGGACTCGAGGTCGTATGAGAGACCACCGAGAAGGTAAAGCAAATTCAAGAGAAAATGAAGGCTTCGCAGAGTAGCGTAAGAGTTACCATGACAAGAGGAGGAAAGATTTGGAGTTTCAAGTCGGTGAGCATGTGTTTCGGAGAGTCAATCCAGTTGGATCGAGCTCAGAGAGCATCAAGTCCAAGAAGTTGTCCCCTCGCTTTATTGGTCCATACCGCATCCTAGAGAGAGTTGGAAAGGTGGCTTACCGAGTTGCTTTGCCACCTAACCTATCAAATTTGCATAATGTGTTCCATGTATCTCACCGAGGAAATATATTTTGCACTGGCCCCATGTAATTCGGATGGACGACGTGCAAGTAAGTGGAGAACTTGATCGTGGAGACAAAGGCCGATCGTGATTGAAGGCCGAGAAGTGAAGACTTTAAGAGGAAAAGAGATCAAGCTAGTGAAGGTGGTTTGGTTTGAGTCGCGGTGAGCATGCTACTTGGGAGCCTGGAGAGCAAGATGCGTGAAGCCTATCCCCGAAAGTTATTTGTTTTGTAAGATTTCGAGGACGAAATATTCTAAGTGGGGAGATTGAACACCCCAAAATAGTTCAATTAATTATTTGATTGAGTTATTTAAGATTTACAACATTTTAGTTAAGTCAAGTATTAATTAGAAGTTTATTTCATTTAGAGATGCTTAGTGAATGTGGAAGGTGGGCGAGAGGCCCATGAGCCATGAGAGGCCATGAGCCATTAGAAGCCCAAGTTGTTGACTCATAGAAGAGTGTCGAAGGAGAGGGAGCATTCATTACCAAAAATTATCAAGAAAAGTCAAAGGGAAAGTAAGAGAGAGAAGTTGGTAGGTGAGATCATTTTCTAGAGAGAAGGAAGAGCTTTCTGCTGCAGAAGAAGCTCAAGGAGAGAAGAGTTGTCATGGTGTTAACCGGAGGGTTTCAGTGAAGAGAGTGTGTTCTACTCAACTGAACAAGGTTAGGGGGCTCTCTTCTCACATATAATTTTGTAGTATGATGAGTTGTTATGTGTGAATAGATTGTAGTTATGTTTGCTGAGTTGTTTTGCATGCTTGATGTGTTTTGATGTTTTTGATGTTGTGTTTTTGGCTCACTTCAGTGGAGTTGTGTGGAGTGGATGAGAGAGTTGATCATACGAGGGATCAAGGAGTGAAATGGGAGCTGAGGAAACTCTCAGTCCCAGTGAGCTAGAGTGAGTGAGAGTGAGCAACATAATCATGGAAAGGTTCTTAAAGAATAGGCTTAGGATAAAAGAGGAGTAGCTGAAAACGTACATCATAAAGTGACGAGTGTGTGTTTGAGTTAAATGGAGTAGTCGGTTTAGGATTGCCGAGGTGAGGTTACTTTCCATACGTAAGCTGGAACTTAAGTGAATAGTCGTAAGTGTCAAGAACGTAAGTAACGAGGTCATAGGAGCCGAGGTGAGTAATAGAGCACCCAGAACTAAGTGTATGAGTACCGAGACCAGGTATAAGTATCGGTTTGTACTTGCCGAGGCGTAGGTAAGTAGGCCGAGATGCTTAGGCCGAGATAGAGTACTTAGGCGTAGATGCCGGGTTGTCGCTGATAACGATAGCCGTGTAGTAACCGAGGTTTTATGGCCGAGATGTAGAGTATATCATACCCAGGTGTACTTGCCGAGGTGAGATGTTGCGCTTAAGCGCGTGTGTCCAAGCCGCAGAGTAACTAGGTGGTGTTATAGAGGAAGCAAAGCACGCTCGCGTGAATTGAAGTGGCTATGAGTGGAGTAGAGTGTAGCGCATCGAGGTGCCAAGTTGTGCCGAGGTGCCGAGTGTGCCGAGGTGCTATAGGTGTCGAGGTGTTGTTTTAACGCTACAGTAGCGCAGTTGTTGCTAGACGCAACCGTGAGCGCCGCTTGAGTGCCTGGCACGTGAGGGGTTAAATGGTGTAGTCATTTTAGTCCCTAATTGACGCTTTAGTCCTAAGTGTCATGGTAGTCCTCGTGGTGACTTTCTCGCCACTACTTGGAGCCGAGATGTTTGGTGAGCCGAGGGCTTGGGGCCTTAGCGCCAGAGTCGATGCAGACGTCTACCTTAGTGCCGTGAATGATGTATGAGAGTTGTTTGGCCGTAGGCTACGAGCAGAGGAGTAATAAATGCTGAAGTCCCCGAGGGCATTAAATAAAACGGTGCGGTGAACGCAGAGGACTTCTGGCCCCAGAGGTGAGCAGAGGACTTAGGTCCTAATTATGAAATGTAAGGTCATGGGTCTAAATGGTGAGTTACTGGAATTGTGTTATGATTCAATTGAATGATGTATATGCTATGTGTTATGCATTGTTCATGGTGTCGCATAAATCATAAGCATAATGGTGAAAGCAGAGGACTTCAGTCCTATGGTGAAAGCAGAGGACTTCGGTCCTAAGGTGATAGCAGAAGACTTTGGTCTTAATGGATCCATCATGCATATGCCCTTGGAGTTTGGGTCTGCATCATGCATATAACTCATGTACTAAATAATTGTGTTATTGTGTGTTGTGCCGATGTGTTTATATGTGTTTGCTTAGCATAATGCTTGTCATAAACCTTATTATATGTGTTTAGAGACTCACCCTACTGCTTTTATGTTGCTTCTCATGTTGGCAACTTGCATGTAGGTACCCTCGAGCAGAGGTGTCCTCACTGTCGCTTAAGGCGTCGTCGTTGTTCGATATGTAACACTAGGGGCCGAGTAGTTTAGAGGTCGCTTGGGTTGGTTTTTGAAAAGTAACTTGATGTTATTTTGGAACATGTTTTATTCCGACTGTGTTGTAAATTAAAACATGTGTTTTTATGAACTCGTTCCATTTGGCCGAGGTGTTATATGTCACTCTGATAACTGTTGATTGCGCCATTGCTTCTTGTATGTTTGTCTTGTAGAAAATGTAGCACTCTCTTGTGAGTGGTTTTTGAAAAACTCTGATTTAATTTGCTAAGTAGTATTAAAAGTAAGGGGGTGTTACAATAAGCGCCAATCCATTTATTAAGTATTTTGTTCTTGTAGTTGTAATGATTTCTGCACACAACTCCATCACGGGGAGGATCAAATGAGCAATGCTCATTACAGTAATAAGCAATTTTACCCCAATATGAATCACTTTTTTGGTTTCTCCCAACAACACTGTCTGTTCCATATTTAATCCACCCACTAGTTAGAACCAAATTTTTGCCTGGTCCATTCGGGGCTTTTCCATGAAAGCAGAGTTGAATCCTCTCGTGATTTGGAGTGGCTTCATGACCACCCCTCATTCCACCAAGAGCCATTTGTGTAGAAAATTCGGGAAATTCATCAAGTCCAACATTCGTAACATTTTCATTTCCCATTGGAGTAAGAATAAAAGTGGGTGCTTTAGATGAATATGGCATCATTGCTCCATAATATGGATGATAATTTGGATTAGATGACTATGATGATGAAATTTGGAGGAAATCCATAATTTGGTATATTTTGGGGACCTTGTTGGTTGGAAGATTGATTTTGAAATCTATAGTTGTTGGGATTTGGGTAGTGAAAGGGTAATTAGTAGAATTTTGGGTGTTAAAAGGGTTATTGTTGGGATCCATTTCACTAAAAAGATGTTTAGAGCTACAAACAAGAGTTTCTTGGAGGCTAAATAGAAAATTAGAGGGAAAATGTCGAATTTTTTTCTCGTGTCCAAATCAAATGAACCAAGTCTCTATTTATAGAGAAAAAATGATGAATTTGGCTAAAAAAATTGATTTACTATGAAATAATTGACCCAAAATAAATAGGATAAGATAAAATCGTAAAAATCTCACCAAATTAATCGGATCAAGACACGCAGTGTTTACGATGATTTTTGGTAAACAAATCTGGTCCAATTATTAACTTAAGTAGATCAACTAGTGAATCTCGTGGAGCATATTGTGTTAATTGTTTGCGTAATAATGTATGAACACTTCATGCTTCTTCACACGCTCTCCAAGAACTAAAAGAATTTCAAAGAAAAGAAACTGTTGAATTGCCTTGAAAGCTAAGGAATTCTTAAAGGTAAACAAAAGATAAAGAAAAGTTTAAAGAAACAAATTGCATAAAAATATGAGAAAGTGGTACACAGATCCATACATTTGCTTCTGTTGCTCAGTTTTCTCTGTCGCTTGGAATTTTGAGCGTAAGAATGTGTATGTTGGGATTTAAACTATATATACTAAGAAGAGGGAAATAAACTAAGAACCGTTTTCCTTCTTGGGAAAAACTATATATACTAAGAAGAGGGAAATAAACTTTCTACAACGGTTAATATGTAACACCCCCTTCTACATACACTACTAATTAATTAATTTAAAAATCAGAGTCTCCGAAAAGTTTCAGTGCGACCACACGAGGGTGCCACATTTAAACAAAACACATCTAATAACTCCAAAGTAATTAATAAAAATAAACCCCAAGTACGAGATACATAGCACCATAGTAGATATGAGGTAAACACCATTGCAGCGGAAATAACACAAAACGTAAAACGTAGAAATACATAATCCAATGGAATTTTAAAAGCATGAAATAAAATGACAAGTACTAAACGCCCCCGGTGCTACGTATCAGAGGTGACTCAACCAAACTTGAAGAAGGTACTAATCACCTTCTGGCCACACACCGTGACGCTGTCGACATGAGAAGCAACATAAAGTAGTAGGTGAGTCTCTTTACATAAGTAATAACAAATAAAACCAAAGAACACAAATAGAGCAGCAACTAGCACACCAAAATACAATCATATTCAATACACCATTAATTTATAATCACCAAAGAAGACACTGTGATGCATGTAAGTGTAATGAGATGCAAACCTCAAAACTCCACGAGCATATGCATGTGGATCCATCACCAAAATAGCCTTGAGGGCATTCACCAAATATTTAATGAGGCCGAAGCCTATTCACCAAAAATGCATATGATTATGCGACACCATGACTATGCACCATAACACCAAAATCACCAAAATGTGCATTAGCATGCTCACCAACTGTTTATTTACTCACCAACACCAAGAAAGGTCATAGACCCCCAATCACCCATATTCATTCACCATTTATTACACAACACCGTAAAGAACAGCCCCACAAGGACTAATAACACACCAGAAGGACTAAGAGAACACCAAGGACTAAATCCACACCAAGGACCAAAACCACATCAGGGACCAAACCACACCTAGGGACTGAAACAGTACCTAGGGACTAAAACAACACGAAGGACTAAAAACAACACCTAGGGACTAAGACAACACCTAGGGACTAGAACAACGCCTAGACACAGGCGCACAAGGTTGCAGCGCGCCACGCTAAACCGCGCCCATCATTTTAGACACAAAGACACAATGTTGCGCTTGGCCGCCAAATGGCGCCATCACCTAGACACAGCGCGCAGACAAGCAGTTGCGGCACGCTAAAATGGCGCCTTGCACGCAACACTTGCACACACAGCGCACTGGGCAGCCAAAATGGCGCTTTACGCGCAACACACACCAAAGAATACTCACACAAAGACAGCGCATGGGTCGCCACACTTGGCGCCGCCTGCGCTAATCGCACACACGACGCCACACACCAGCGCGACTGGCACGCTGATGGCGCCTTGCTCGCGCTACACACACAACACACACACACACACAATAAGACACAAAGGCGCCGCAGGCGTGCTAATTTGGCGCCGTCGCGCTTACACCCCCACGCACACAGAACAACACAAAGCGCCATTAGGTGCACAACTCAGGCCAATTTGGCGCCCCCCTGTCCCACAACATAAACCCGATAGCAACACCCAACACAACACCATCAAAACACCTTCATTCAAGCAATCAAACAAACACCTAACAAGCACCATAATTTCTCCTATTGATTTTTGTTAAATCAAAGCAATAACACCTTGACACCAAATTCGAATAAAATTAACAATTCAATTTCACCTAATAATCAACCCAAATCAACATATTCAATCATACAATAAAACCAATCAATCAAGCACACCATACATTAATTCAAGCAATCTCTCCTAACACCTAACTCCTATGGATACTAGTTCTATGAGTTATTAATCATGAAAGAGAGCCCCCTTACCTTTGTTAATTTGAAGGAAACTCCCAAGCTTCAAGAAATCTCTCCAAGGCACCAACAATCCAAGCTTCCTTCTTCTCCTTGAGCTTCACGTGAATCTCCCTCCTTTCTCTCCTTGCCGTCGCGTTTTCACTCTCACACACTTCTCACTTTCTAATTTTTTTGATTTCTCTCCAATAAGGGTTTCTCCTAAGACCCAAGGGTTTTACTAATTGGGTTTGCGCCACTTAACAATAATGGGCCCTATTTGCACACCCTTAATTACTTAGACACCACCTGAAATAAAATAGACTTTTAATTAATTAATTTGTTTAGATAAATATTGTAAGCCTCTAATAACTTAATCAAATAATTAATTAAATTATTTTGGGGCGTTACATAATACATTTGAAATTTAAACTAAGAACCGTTAAATTCTCGACAACTTGATCACCAAGATCTTCGACAGCATTGAAACTGTTTTCTACGACGTCATCTTCCAAGCTTAAGCTTGCTACCATTCTTCACTTTTGTCTTCTCGTCGAAATGCATCTTTCAGGTTTTCAAACCTACCAAATCCCTTCAATGATCGAAGAACACCCTTGACATACCCTCTTAGTGTCGAAGGCTCAAACTGCTTTCTTTAAAGCAAAAGGTCAAATAGCGTTGACTGCATTTATTTAGCCTGTTGAAAATACAGGTTAACAGCAGACTGATCCAATTCTCTCCCATCCTTTTTGTCAAGTCCCACGCGCCCTTGTATTGCGTGCCATTCCTGTCCCATGCGTGGACCAATCGCAAGGTTCTCGCTCCATTCCGCTATGACCCCACACATTCAACATTCAACTAGTTGAATTTATTCAACTACAAATAATACACCTCACATTCAACTACCCATTCAACACCCCCATTAAACCCATTCAACTACTTAATTAATTTTTCAACATACCCATTGTAAATAGTCTTATTCATGTAAATGTAAAAACTTTTGCCCCTTAAAAATACAATTCCAACTCGGCCAGAGAATCAAAGGGCAGATGGTGTGTCTTTCTATTTGTTCTGTACATTATCTTGAGATGCAACTGATCCTTGATAGTTGGTAGATTCTGTTCCTGATTAGCGAAGTTCCGATCCGAGGTGGGTTGTACCTGCAAAGTCACTCTGACGCTCAAGTCAGTCAGTGAGAACTTAAGCAGGTGTTTGGTGAGAGTTAATGTTTACCTTCAATGCTTGCATTGAATGCTTATTTATAGAGTCAAAGGGTGTTTGACCTAATAGATCTTAATCGCCCGATATGGGGATTAGATCCTCTCCATTGATTGTTGGATCCAAAGTTGGCTTATGGGCCTCAACTTGGTAAGCCCATGAATTGCTAGCGCACCCCCACTTTTACTACATAACAGTTGTCCTCCAAGTCGGGTCGCTTAGGGGTGATTTTGACTTGATATTCAGTTCCAGTTTTAACATTACGGAGTTGTCCGATCCGAAGCTGTGAATCCGAACCGGCCATGGTTCAGGCGATCTTGAGATTTTGGGCCATTCATTACTGACTGATTCGATCGGTGTGACCGTTGGTGGTCTCAAGGCATTTCATAATGATGACGATTCGTTTTTCATGCATATCATTAATAACAATTGATTAGACATGTTGATTCTACTGCCGCCTGTTGGTGTCGTTTGGCCCACTATGTATAGTGGGTGAGGAGTGTCAATTTTGTGCGTGAAATCACAGAATTTGCTCTGACTTCCGAGTTTGAGAGCCGGCAAATCTGAGTTTATCATCATCAAGAATTGCAGTTTGATGTGTCGCGGCGAGGTGTGCCTGGTTTCAGTGGAGCGAAATAGTCGGAATCCGAGAGGAACTTTGAGTTGATATTGGGCTCAGACGAGGTTAGTAACTTTCTGTTTCTTTTTCTTTAAATCATCCCTGTCGGGACTTTGCCCCACTTTGTCTTTATTTCGCCGTGGTGGGGTTGTAAGATCGGTCTCGCTTGTGGTGTGGAAAATAGTATGCAAGTATACATAGTCACACAAGTAATATATTGATAAGAAAAGGTCGAACCCACAGGGATTATGTAAAGCTTTGTAATGTTCAGAGTGTACACTTAGTATGTCTACACTATTCACAGTTGGTTGGAGTGTTCAAAGTTATAAAAACAATATAAACAATAAATGTGTGTAAGGAATCAGTGAGATAAAGTAGTTGAGATGTTTTCACCAAGTAAATCACTTCTAAGTGTTGTAATGGAGTATGCAAGCAGGGTACACCGGATGCAACAGAATAGTGTGTGCCTTTCACCACTTTCTTCATAGTTTCATTACAAGCTTCCTATGTCTAGGCATGCTAAATAGGTTCACTCCTCGCCTCTTAAGCTCCCACTATATCACCCTAAGAACTATGTTATCCTATGTCTAGGACATAACACTATTTTTTAACAAGCAATTCCTTATTAAAGCTAGTTCAACAAAAAATGTGTTACAAACACTCATTCTTATTAAATCTTGATTTCTTAAATGTAACCCATGTCTGCTGCTACAAGTCTACCTATTCTAAAGTGATCAATTCCATAATAAGTTTTGAAAGAAGTATTACACAAGAGTTAAAATGCATACACTATATGTAGATTCACATTTACTTACTTAGAAGTTCATTACAAGGCTACAACATCTCAACTAAAGGAATTTAGCTCATATTACTCATAATATAATAGAAAGAATCTTCAAAGAGCATAATCAAATGAGTAATATAACAAAGCACTCAAAAGGATAGAGATTACACAAATAAGAGATCTTTTGCATGAGTTTCCCAAGTCAAGTACAAGATGATTTCTTACACAAGTTTCCTCCAAGTGTAGTGAAGGGAGTGGTTGTCAAGCACCTCCTTACCTTCCTTCTCTTCGTAAACTTAAATAAAAATTAAACCTAAGCTAAGAATATAAATAAACTAAGTAATCCTTTAAGAATTGGATGAAAGATGATTTGCAAGTGAAGATATGACCTCTATTTATAGGCAATTGAGTTTTCCTCCTTGAAGCGGTTTCTTTGGCGCTAAATATTAATCGAGATCAAGAACTATGGTTAGTTGCAGATCTCCCATCAAGCAAGTTGCTCAAGTTGGTCGCTTGCATGAAGTTCATATGGGTGGTCCAATAAAGAAGTTGACACATATCCTCGAGTGAGTGAGCTTCTCAACTTGTCTTTGATAAAGTGGTCGCCTAATTCAACAAGTGGATCCGCTCCATATGACTAGGCATGACGCCCGATAACTCATATTTATATGAGTTATTTATGCTCTTATTACTTAAATTAATGCAAGTTCTTAAGTAATATTATTGTTTAATTAAGTAAATATATGTTGTTTAGTGTAAAAGAGGTTAGAACCGATTATGTGACAAATTGGCGCTTTTGGTGCTTTCTTGTTATTTTTAATGTGTTTGTTCGTTGTTATAGCATCGGGCGTTATAGCGCCGATGTTATAACGCTGGATTCGCAAATTGATGAGAGAGAAAACGAAAAAGCAATTTTGGCAGCGTGTCAAATCACTGAGAGCAGATCAGAATAGTTCCTGCAGCAGCCACCCACTTTGTACTTTATAGGACACTTGTCTATTTTGTAATGGAAGATGAAAATAGTTGGTGGGATGGCTTGTCACCCTTTTTGGGAGATATTTTCTATATAGAGAAGTCAAAAACTTCATCTTCTTCTTGTTGGAGTTCCTGGTTCAGATGAGAGGAGAGTTAGAAATAACTCTCTTGCACTCCATTTTCGTCCAAGCTCCATTTTTACAATAAATAGTATAAATTCTCGCAGAAGGTCGTGAGGACGCTATAAGCAAAGATATTCGTGAGTGACGCTTATAGCGCACAGAGCCGCCATCATTTGGAGTGTTTTCCATCTCTTTGTGATTTCGGTTTTATGGCTTTAGGTAACACTTTTATGTCAGATTTCTTGTGTTGTTGCTCATCATGAGTCGATTCTCTTGTAGTTGGATCGCTTTGAGCTTTATAATGAATCTTTAGTATTTCGTTATTAACGCTTAATGTTTTATGCTTCAATCTTTGTATGTTAATTCTTCCAAACTTGTTTTAGAATTGATCACTAAAATGGGTATATTCATGGGTACGGACATGGTACATGAATCGAACTCAAAGATTGATATGAATGAAAGGTTGTTTAAAGACATTTAACCAACGTTTGCTAAATCTAGACATAGAAAGGCAATAGTTCATAGGGCAAAAGCCGTGGGTTCTTTATTATATAGGGGTGAACTTATTTAGAACTTAGACATAGGCTTCTTGTAATGAAACTCCGCGCGCTGGATCAAAAGCACAAAATCAATTCGCATAATGGCATTGACACTATAGCTGCAGACGTTATAACGCTTTTACTGGAATTTACTTAGCAAAGAGCATTCCAACTACTCTCATTCTGAATTTTTACTTACCATCCATCTTTACTTGCTTATTTACATTTATGTTAATCACAATACTTGTTGACAACTTGTTATTGTTCTTTGTGTTACTCATTGGCTAAATTACTAATTTAAATATAGAAGTAAACTCAACAATCCTCGTGGGAACGATCTTTACTTATCATTATATTACTTGTTGCGATTGTGTATACTTGCACATCACCTTTTCGCACAACAACGCCACAAATCAAGTGTTGAAGCATCAAATTGGTCCTCGATGTTTTGGTGCAAAGGTCGGTTTAGTAGTGTAAGCGCAGGGCACTCCTAGTGTAGTTGCACTGAACAAAACATCAAACCTAACAAGATATGTGCATTTTGCCTAATTCATTGTCCTAATCCTTTTGAATCCTTAAAATGTTGTTTCTTAATAAATAAGCTATATTTACATATTAATGTACTTGAAAATAAACAATAATCTAAGTTTATGTATGAATAACTCTATATAAAATAGAGTTATCACCTTGTCGCGGACCGACCATCTCGATTTCTTCTGATAACATGCCCCCATTCCTAGAGGTCTGAGCTGGCTAGGACCAAACAGACTCGTCGCATCGTTACTCTCCAACACTTAGATCGTAACCAAGCGCGCGTCCGACTTGTCCAAACTTATGGTCGCTAGGTCGTGCAATGAATCTAATCTCTGGCAGCCTGAAGATGAACATGTCCAATTCAAAGTTCGGGATGAACTACAATCCGCCCCTGTTAGTGAGGAAAATTAAGCTGCAACCCCATCGGTGCAGGTCGAGATTGTAGACGATGATGATTCGGAAGAAGAGTCCACTGCTGGAGGCCCTTCGAGTTCGGACTCATCTGAAGACACCGAGTCGGAATCTGAAGAACAACAAGGTAGTAACCGTTCTGAAAACCAAGAGAATGCTCCTCAAGAAAACGAAACTGATATGGAAAGTACTGAAGAGAGTCAGAACGTGGAAGCGGAGCAGGCTCGGAAAGCACTGGAACTGATGTCCGCAACTCTGGAGAAAGCCAAACAAGACTTTGAGAAGCTGTAGGAGGAGAAGGCAACTGTAGAAAAAGAAGCTGAGGATAATATCACACAACTGGAAAACGAATTGAGGGTGGCCAAAGAGAAGGCAAGTAAGGATGCTGAAGCCATCAAGACCCTTCAAAATGAAGTGTCTGAGCTTAAGGAGGCGAGCAACTCGACGCCAAATTCCGATCTCCAAAGCCGAATTTCTCAATTAGAGGCTGAGAGAGATGCTGCTAAGAAGGACGCTGATGAAGCTTGGGAACTCAGGGTTGCAGGCCTGAAAGATACCTTTAAGAACACACTTGCTCAAGTTGCAGTTTCCAACCCGGGTTGTTTCTAGATGTGAATGTGCTCAAGCCCAAACATTCGATCAGGATGGATGGTAAATAGTTTCGACTGATCCTAATACTGGCCAAGTTATCGACATAGACTTTCCCCCATAATCCTCAGAATTGGTCTTTCATGGGTTTTTTGTAATTAACCAATTTGTGTTTTGAACTTGAGGACCCAAATGTATCCGGATTCACATACCTCAATTTTGTCCTGGCTTTAGGTCAAAACCCTAATTTTTCCCAAAAATAAGTAAATAGAAGAGAAAGGAGCATCATGCATTGCATTTAGGGTTCTAAAAGTCATTTCAAAGCTTCTAAAATCATTTTTGGAGTCAGAATACACTTTTGGACAAACTAGGTTTTTCAAAGGCAAAAGGGTATTTTAGTCATTTCGCAAATAAGGGACAATTCTCAGACAAGCCATTCAACATGCATTTCAAGGTATTAGAGGTCATTCCTAGGGTGAAAAGTCATTTTTGAAGTGAAAATGTGCTTTGGCCAAAGAACTAGGGTTTTTGTGGTGAAAGGGCATTTTGGTCATTTCACAATAAAACGGTTTTTTGGTCCCAAATCACCGAGCAATCATCAATGAATTATTTGAGGAAGATTTGTGCTTAATTGTGATTTTTTTTTTTTTGCGCATAAATGTCCATGCCCTAAACCAATTCCAAGTTAATCGACTCATTCATTCACATTTGCACTCTTATGCATCCTTACTAGACAATGCTTCAAAAAGAGAGAACACAGGTTGTTTACGCGATATCTAAAATTCAGTCATCATGTAAAGAAAGAGAAAACAAGTGAGGTTGTTTGTAAATAAAAACCTTGAGACCACCTGAGTTTGAATCAAATTCAATTTTTCAAAGTAATGGTCAATAATCATCTCAATTCTCAGATCCAAAGTCTCGTGATCTCATCATCACAAAAATGTTTACCTCATGCATCTAGGAATTTCAATCTATTCATTATGGCATATGCATCAAAGCATTACATTTGCATCTTCGCATTTTGTGCATTCATCACATAGCAAAAGAAAAAACGGCCCACGCGCTTGCACCATATTAATACTTGCATTTCATAGAGGAAAATAGTAAAGAAGAAAAAGCATTCATCATCATTGCATCAAACATCAAATCAATTTTCAAAATACAAAATCATTTTCAATAAATAGGAGACTAAGTCGAATGTACTTTAAATGGTCATCACGATAGACACTTGAATTGATCACCCAAGAATCCCGAGGTCCCTATGCAAAAAAAAAAACAAACAAACAAAAACATTCATTCAAAGGTCGCCTACATCATAGTAGTGTTTGCATTCCATAAAACAAAAAGAACCAAAAATTCATCATCCCATCAAACATTAAAGCAATACAATTTGCATCACATCAATACTTGCAATGAAAGCTAAAACATCTCATGTCATTCATCATTTCATGTTATTTATCATTTTATTTCGTGATAATAGCAATATTCACATTTCATAGAAAAAGGCAAAGAAGGAAAAGCTTTCCATTGCATGTCATCTCGCCATTTCATCAAAACACAAGGGCATTACATATCATCAAACACCAAAATTTTGCATTCGTGATACCCGCACTTCATAAAAAGAGCAAAAGAGCAAATGAAAATGTGATGGGTGGCGATTTCTCCTCCAACTTTCTCGCTTCATTCACGCTGTGTATAAGTTGTTTTATTAGACTTTTGTTTTTCGTGTAATGTGCCCAAACCATGAAATCAGAGGCGTGGGAAAGATGAAGGGCTATCTTTGTGACTTGTGAACAAAAATGGAAGCTTGCAGGAAGCAAGTAGAAAGTAGCACCAATGCTATTCCCACAATGCATCACTACTATTTTTTTAGAATCAGCTGTTGTTGTCTGATGCATATTTTGGTCCTATTTGTTTGTATACTTTTCTTTTATTTAATTTTGGTTTTGGTTTTTGTATTTTTATTTTAAATATTTGTATTGTTTGCTTTTGATTTTTGTCTATATGTGTAACAAAAGTTGACCATTTGTACCACTTATATAAAAACTATTTACAATAATAAAAACCATTTTTGAAATCTTATTTTTGTGTAAAGAAAATGATATGATAGACACATATGGGTACTAATAGTGAGTAACGAAACCATTAAGTGTGAACGACGAGACGCGAGCGCGCGCACATAAGAAACAAAACACGCATACGAATAGAAGTAATACGCGCAACAACGAGACTAAGTACGAGCGCACGATTCGAAATGATACGCGCGCACGATAAGAATAGGAAATACTAGATTACTAACAAACGCAACTTGAACACATTTTCGCAATTGAAACCTACAAGACGAGACACATATTTTGGGGTTTTTTGAAAACGAGAAAAATACTTATTAAAATTGGGTATTTACAACTTTATTTGATTTGCAACGGGTCGGACAAAATTGGGGTATGACACCAGTGTCGGCTTACCAGAGGTCGATACCTTCTTTACTGTTTTCTTTACCGCTTTATTTCTTGCTGTTTATGCCACCCGAGGGTTGGCACCAATTTACTTCCCGCTTTTGCCACCGAGGTTGGCACCAATCTATTTATCGCTTTTGTTGGCTTATCGAGGGTCGACACTTCATTCATTACAACTCATTTCTCGGGCCGCATCCATTCACCCAAAAAGAAAAACTAGAAGATAAAAAGGAAAAGAAATTCGGTTTTTTCTCAAGTAGACAAAATCTCCATATATTTTCAATTCTTTTATCTCTATTTTGCCTCTAATATGTTTCACCAATTCATATTCCCTGTTAAATCTAGATAAAGAGTAAGCAAACTGTTATACCCCAATTTTGTCCTACTTTAGGTCAAAACCCTAATTTTCCCCAAAAATAAATAAATAGAAGAGAAAAGAGCATCATGCATTGCATTTAGGGTTCTAAAAGTCATTTCAAAGCTTCTAAAATCATTTTTGGAGTGGAATGCACTTTTGACAAACTAGGTTTTTCAAAGGCAAAAGGGTATTTTAGTCATTTCGCAAATAAGGGACAATTCTCGTGACAAGCCATTCAACATGCATTTCAAGGTATTAGAGGTCATTCCTAGGGTGAAAAGTCATTTTTGAAGTGAAAATGTGCTTTGGGCAAAGAACTAGGGTTTTTGTGGTGAAAGTGGCATTTTGGTCATTTCACAAGAAAACGGTTTTTCGTCCCAAATCACTGAGCAATCATCAATGAATTATTTGAGGAAGATTTGTGCTTAATTGTGATTTTTTTAACCTATTGGCATAAAAATCAAATTTTTGAATAAAAGGGTAAAATGGTCATTTCCCTCAAGGTGAGGTATCAAATCAATTTTGGGAATGGTGATATCATGGAATTTTAGGCCCAATGATTGATTCCTAGGATGTAGACCAAAATGGTAAGATTTTCATGGGAATTATCTAGAAAAGAATAATCAAGAAAAGGAAAGGATAATTACAAAGGTAATATGAGACAAATAAGATACAACGACAACTTGCAAAATGCCAACTCCACTCATGGCTGCGAATTTCAGCCTTATTTTTACCTCATTTTGTGCTTCTTCATGCCCTTGATCCATGAGAGTTGTATTCCTAGCCATTGATTAAAATTCTAGATCAAATCCTAGGCTACAACTTTGTGTACAAAGTCCTAATTGCCCTTAACAATTTTTGTGCAACAAAAACTATTAATTTTTGTGTATGACCAGCCATTCCTCCCTCACTTGTGTTTTCTCATTGCCCCTAATCCATGTGCATTGCAATCCTAGCCCTTGATTTAAATTTTATCTCAAATCTCAATGGTTTGCAAAAGCACAATGTCCTATATACCCTTAATTTTGCATCTCATGTAAAACCCAAAATAAGAGACCATTAGGGGAGGACTCTCATTTTTACCCTAGCACATAATACTCTCCTCTCCTCCTCTCTCAAACCGGCTACGCCTCCTCATCCTTCCTCCATTTTTTCAATTTTTCACCATCAAAACTTCAATATTCTTGATTCCTACACTAGGTCCACTCCTAATCTTGCATTATCATCAAACTTTCAACAATAATTCTTCAAGATCAAGAGATTTTCGTGGGTTTCAAGAAGAGGTTCAAGTGTTCTTGGTTTTTATTTGATCTTCTTCTTCATTTCTTTTGAAAGTTCTTAAGGTAAGCCTTAGATCCTTGTTTTTTCACTTTACCATGTAAATTTCTCTTACTCCCAACTTCTTCTTGATTGCTTGTTGTTGTTTGCTTTGAGGATCCATTTCAAACATTATGACAAGGACATCGGGAGCCTTGGGTGTTTGAGATGGGTCATTGGCCCTGAAGGAGTTTGTTTTTGTGCATGAATAATTTCCCTTGAATTTCCACACATTTTTCACTAAATTTCATGGAATAAAACCTCATTTTCCTTCAAAAATGCTTCGGCCATATGGTGATTTTGGTTGTTCATGCATTTCTTTGACCATTGCTTGTGTTCAAGTTGAATAAGAAGGTGGACCTAGCCAACTATGCTCTTAGTTCATAAGTAGAAATTAGGTTTCTTTTGTTCTTGCATTTCCTTTGATTTTGAGTTGAAATAAATGATGAAATGACAATTGTTTGAGCATCAAATGTATGAGTAGATCCTAGGTTTATGTTCATATGCTCATTGATGTGATTTGGTGACAAGAACATGATGAAATTTGTGCTTGGTTTTGCCTTTGTTATGCATTCGCCAATGGCCTCAATTTTTACCAATTTGTTGCTCATAAATTGTTGATTTGATCTTGTGTTTGTAAATACAAGTTGTGTAATTGTGTTTTCACTTTTCACTTTTAACCACTCACTTACTTTTTACTTTACCATTCATTAATTATTTACTAAAAAACATAAAAAACATTTTTGCTTTTTATTTACCTTTTACTCAAACATTTTTACCATATTCTTACTCTAACCTTTTACCACCTCATCAAACATTTTACCCCATCTCATTTAATTTTTACCACTTTGCATACTCTTTTGCTTTTACCACTTCATCAAACATTTTATCTCATTTCATTTAATTTTTACACTTTGCATTTCATTTATTTGTATCACTTGTGTGACACATTCTTATGTTTGCACATTAGTACTTGCATACTTTCATATGCTCATATGTTCATACATTCATACATGCTTAGGCCTATTGCATTCTCTTACCCTCTCACATGCTCATGCATTCATTAATTCCATGTTTAGCATTCATTCACATGTTCATGCATACTCAAATGTTCATACTTGCACAATAACTATGCTCATGCATACATAGTCTTGTATGTTCAATCATTCATTCATGCATGGTCTTGTATGCCTATTCATTCACGCATAGTCTTATATGATCATTCATTCATATCCTTGTATGCTCATGCATTTGCACATTTGCCTAATCATGCACATCATTGCTTGCATGTTCATTCATCTAACTAAGAATATTCTATGCCTATGATTAATTGTGTTCTCTTGTTCATGATGCCATTTAAATGTCTTGACTTAATTGTGTGCAATTCCTCCCCCATGCATGTACTCTTATATGAAGACGTAAGCCTACTACTTGTGTAGCATAGGGTCATTAAGATAAATGCACCTCTCTCACACACACACACACAATTATTTTGAGAACTTTGTCTTGCATCTTGATAATTGAATCCCTTTGATTATATTGGCATGCTTAATCTTAGTTGATGATTAACATGTTCATGATTGCTTGATTAGTTGAATATGTTTGAACTTCGTTCATTCATTTTGCATTTGGTTATGGATTTGGAATTGATTGAAATGTCCTACTCTTTTCCTAAAATCTCACCAAATTAACTTCTTTTCCTTTCACAAGTAAATAAAGTAAAAACCCCTTTTTCCTAAAAACTCATAAGGAGTCAAGTCTGACGACACGTACGATGTTGACTAAGATCTGAGTTGTACAACTCAAACATCTTGGGATACTTATGAGAAATAAAACAAGCAACTAACAACTTAAACCCTATTTCAAAAATGAGTAAGGAATCAAGTCGGATGTACATCCGGGTTGGTTAGCGCCTTAGGTTAGCGAAGTCAGATAAACAGGCGAGCCTCGAGATACTTGCTCAAATAAAAGCAACCAACCTCACAACAAATTTTTCAAGTAATTCAAATCACTTTTTGATAAGTAGGGGCACGCGCCTGTCAGACAAGCGGGATGTCTATGTTTTAGGTTAGTGGACTGCATAGCTGCACTCCGAGAACCCCTACAATAAAAAAATACCCACACACCAAAACTTTCGACTCAGAGAACTACGTAAGCTTTGAATTCTCTATCGTGACCGAGATACGTAGAGCCGGTCACGCCCCGTCAAGCACGCTTTTTAAAAATTCTAAAAAGAATCTTTCTTTTCTCCACTTACAAAACATTTTTCTCGAATAAAAATAATACGAAAAAGAAGTAGAACAATTGTTTCAAATCAAACATTGTCGAAACCACACATCAAATTAATGGTTCTCTTTCTAGTAGAAAGAAGGTGTGGGTGCTAATACCTTCCCATACCTAACCGAATTCTCAAACTACATCTCCTCGCTGAAAAGACCACCCGCCTGTATAAAAAGACGTTTTTTCAATGTTTTTGTTTCAAAACTAAAATATTGGTGGCGGCTTCAAAATTTTCCCATCGCTAGTAATGACTAAAAATCCGGGAAAAGGATTCTTCAAATGGTTCTTTAGGAAGCCGCCACCAAATTTTAGTTTAAGGGCAAATTCGAAAATCCCTTTAAGTTTTAAGATAAGGCGTTGTTAGGGTTCGGAGAGTTATGTGTGGGGAAGGTATTAGCACCCCACAACATCCTATTGTTTAATTAATTTAAGATTTATTTAATTATTACCCTTTATTCAGAAAGAAAATGACTTATTTAGATTTTTGTTTTTTATGCTTGACGAGGGTCGAGTCTCGCTCCTACGCACTCCGCATGCAATGGAGGAATCAAAGCCACGTAGTTCTTCTGAAAAAGTTTGTGGGTTGGTGTTTTTAATGTAGGGATCCTAGGATTCCTTGAACTGCATGTACTCATCGATTCTAGGATCGGCTAACCCGATTGTACAACCGACTTAGCCCCTACTTTTGAAAATAATTTTAGGTTCTTGAAAGAAAGTGGTTCAAAAGTGTGAGGTGGGTTTGTTTTAGAATAGGTATTCTAGAACTCCGAATCTGCATGTACCATTAGTTCTAGAACGCCGACTAACCCGATCAGATAAAATTAACTTAATCCTCTATTTTTGGAAAATGGTTTATTTATTAAGTTTGTAGGTTACCGAATCAGACAAAATTATTGGCCCTAAAATAATGACTAACCCGGCTGTACAACCGATTTGGCCGCTTTATTTTTAGAAAATAATTTATTTGTTAGGTTTTGTAGGGTTACCGAATCTGCATACTCATTGGCCCTAAAATAATGACTAACCCTGGTTGTACAACCGATTTAGCCGCTTTATTTAATTTCGCGAGAAAAATTTTATATTATTATTGGAAAAGAATTTAAAAACGAAACAGTGGGGTGAAATATAGTAAATCGGGTTTTATTAGTCGCAGGGGTCAGATAAATAGTATGGAGTGTGAAAAGGATAGCCTGGCCAGATCCGAGGCCTGCACGCTAAACCGGGCTCAAGTTGAGGAGGGCGCGCGCGTGAATCAAAGGGTGTAATTAGCATTCTCAATAATAAAAAAATAATTAAAATAAAAGGCCCACTATATATGACAAACCCTAAACAATCAGACCTAATTTACTCCCTCCTTCCTACTCACTCACGCTGCACCACAAAGACCTAGAGAGAGAGAGGCTAGATTTTCGGCCAAGATCCAGGGGAGAGAGAGAGGCTACAGCGTAAGGGTTCACGGCTTAGTGGAGAGAGTGACGATCGGTTCCTAAAGTGGGAGAGAGGACTCATTGCTGCTTTGATAGGTGGTGAGGTGGCTGTGAAGGTGGGGGACAGGGGTGGCGCCGCGAAGGTGAGTTTCTTTTCTTCCTGCTCTTCTTTTCTTTCGCTCTCCTTCCCTTGTTTCGACCTAACGCTTTTGTTTCGGTTCTGAGGAAGCTTCGATTTTGGAGGAGTTCGTGGCCATGGGTTTCTGCTTTTTAGCGCTGGCTCGGCTTTCAGTGGTGGTGGAAAGGTGGTTTCTTTTACGGTTTTGGGTCGGTTTGCAAAGCGAAGCTCACGAGTTTCACGAGAAGACGACCGAGCGTCACGAGGTGATTTTTTTATTTATTTTTGTTTCGCTTGATTTTTAAGAGCTTTCTCCTGGTCCGGTTCTCTTCTACCCTTTTGTCTCTGCTTATTTACTAATTTATTCTTGACCCCCTTTTAACGGATTCGATTCTTATTTGTTCAAAAACGATTTTTTTTTTTTTTTTTTTTTATGATCATAAACGAGTGGCTATATTTTATTTAGACAATACACAAAGACATGAACACATATTAGCATGTCTTTACAAACCGAATTTCATACATGCGTATATATATTTCCTTGACATAAACCGAAGTTAGTAATTATAACTATTATTATTTTGTTATGAATAATATGATAATGGATGTCCACTCCTATTAGACTTCCACTTTCCTTTATGTAACGGGTTGTTAGTGGAACTTTAAGATTGATCTTTCACTTACCTTTTCTCACCCTATAAATAGGTTCACTCCTATGTATGGATACACTTGTAATGAGAAATACAAAGACTCCCCAACTTATATTCTTCTCTCATTATCTTTCTTCTATTTGCATATTTCTTCTTCATCTCTAATCTACTATAATGGTTATATCCTACTCAAGTTTTGGTTATTTTCATAACACGTTATCAAAGACGAAGTTCTACCAATCCATGTAAGTATTAGTTCATCTATAAACCCATTACATGTATTGATCAATATGATGAAGTCTACATTTGTATCGCTTGTGATTTGCATCCGCTATCTATCATGTTACTTATGCCTAGATTATGATTTAAGAAGATCCTATGCTTAATCTGACTTGTGCTTTTAATCTAACATTGAATTTTTTCTACAATCGTAGATATTGCCTCTTTGACTATTTACACAAACATTTGTGATGGTATTTTAACATGCCTATCTCTAATTGTATATCCAATTCGTGATACTATAACTCACAACCGATCATGCCATTTGTTCCATAATATTGATTTTTACTTGTTTCATAATATTGCCGGTTATATTATATAGTTGCCATTTGTTTTCCTTTTCTTTTTAGATAGCACCGATTATAAATAATTTCTAGACACTTAATGTTTATCTTCATGATTATTAGCTACTTTGACCATCCTATTTCATCCATAGTACAAGTTCACATTCTATGACATAAGATTTGATAGATCACAAAATTCGAGTTGTTTGACCATCCGGCTTCATCCACAGTACAAGCTTACATTCGATGAATAAGATTTGCTAGATCACAAAGTTCTGAGTTGGTACTTGATAGTTTTTTTTTTTGTGTGTGTGTTGTTAAGTTTATACTTTGTATTGTAAATGTAAAAGAGAATAGACAGTAATCTTTGCTAGTTGTTTCTATGTATCATTGTTTATGATATAGTTCCTAAAGAACTTATAAATTTAGTATTCAAGCATCCTTGAAGGATTGCTCTTAGTATGATTTTTCATGATTGTCATTGAAGAAGTTTTTTGGTATAGTTCTTGAAGAACTAATAAATTGGTAATCCAATATCCTTGTAGGATTGAACAAATAATTGTTTTCTTTATCAATGTCGTAGAAAGAATAACTTAATATTCAAGCGCCCTCGCAGGATTGCTCAAGTATGATGTATTGGCCAATGTTTAGATTTTGTGGTATAGTTCTTAAAGAACAATGGATTAAAGAGTATATTTTTCATTGATTATCGATATGAAAGATTTGTGATCGAAGTTCCCAAGAACTTGACTTTTACTGTAATGATTACGCTTCTATAAGATCTATTTGATCTAGTATGTGTTGAAGCAAAGGAAATCAAGAGAAATGACATATAATTTGTCTCAAATATTCTCATGAATTAGCAAAATCAGAAAATATTTCCAAATAAAATATAATGAATCAAAGTTATGTGATATAGTGATTGTAAAGAATACTAAAAGAAAAAACACTCAATGAATTGAAGTTCACTCCCCGTATGAATGACTCACATTATAATTTTGGTGCAAGAAAAGTTGTGGTGATGACTAATGATGTGGTAAATGTTATCATTATCCTATTTAACGGTCATTGATATCATTTGTGATTGTGACAATTTTTATTCCTAATAGTGGTGTAGCATCTTATGGAAAAAATGTAATTTTTCTTCTTTTCTGTGCTTGGAATTCCAAACAAAAAATGTTTGCATGAAAAAAGGGAATAAGAATAATTGATTGTATGACTAGATCCTAAAGAACTAGACGCTTTTATGTTCAAAAGAATTTGTATATCTCTATGAGAGAGACTTCCTATGCTCTCTTTTTTCCTTATTTTGAGTAGCAAATATAATTTTCTACTAATATTGTGTTCTTCAAAAATTATATTTTATGTAGTTGCTAAAGTTTGATCTTTGTAGGCATATAATATTGTAGAGACTTAATTTTCTCATACCCATATTTTATCATATTTATTTTATTTTAGGATAGAATGAGTATTGACACTAGCATCTATAATAGATAAATGTGTTTCGCTGATAGTGGAACTACCCATATTATTTTAAATGAAAAAAAATATTCTCCTATTTAGTGAAGCGAGAAACTCAAGTTAGTACTATATCCGGCTCTTCTCTTCAAAAATAATTGAAGGCTCCTAAGAGTTATACTGCTATTCGGGAACAAATTTGCACATTGACAATGCATTATATTTCCCAAGTCTCAGTAGAAGTTTATTAAGTTTCAAAGATATTCATATAAATAGAATCCATATTGAAACAAGAGATGAAGAAGAAATTGAATATTTTTATATAACGAGACATATTTTGATAAAATAAGTGTAGTGGAAAAATTGTCTATTTGTTTCCTCTAATTTGTACAACACTTACATATGTACAACACTTATATATTGTAAACCGTAAGTTTACATATCATAATAATTTAGTTGTTGGCAAGATCGGTTGGTCATCCTTGAGTATATTATGATGCTTAATAATAAATTTCTATGTGAACTTGTATTGAAGAACCGTAGTTTCTTCAATCTACTAATTCTTGTGTTCACTAATTCCCAAAGGAAATTGGCAATTTGAGAATAATAAATCTCTCTTATTTCTAGAATCGATATAAAGTGATATTTATAAACAAGCATACTAATCTTGTGGACCATTTAGATATTGGTGGTTTTGGTTGATGCATCAACTAGATGGCCGAATATATATTATATATATTTGTCGCCAACTCACAACCTAAGTTTGTGAGATTGTTTTTCAACTAATTTGAGTAAGAGGTCATTATGTGAATTACCCTAAAAGCATCTCATAAGTGTTGTATGATATTGACATCTTAGTATACACTCACTCATAAAATGGTCTTGAAGAACCATTCTTTAGACGCCTAAAGTTCATTACATGACCAATACTTATGAGATAAGAAGTTCTAATTTCTACTTGGGAACATGCAATTTTACATGTTGTAATATTGATTCGCATCAAGCCAACAAGTTATCACAACTCTTCCCTTTACATTTGGTTTTTGGTCACTTAACCTAATATTTCCCATCTTAAAATTTTTGAATGTGCAATGCACTATGATGGGTCCTCAAAGAATTTTGGAAATATATTGGATATAAATCTCCATGTATAATATATTATCTTGAGCCAAGAATTGGAGACTTGTTTATAGTCCAGCTTTTGATGATTATCATTTGAAGAATTAGATTTCCCATTATTAAGGGAGAGAATAAGCAATGTGAAAAAGAGATCATTGAATGAATTATCATTATCTCATATTTGATCCTCAAACTAAATAATGTGAACTAGAACTTCAAAAGATAATTCCTTTGCAAGAGCTTAGCAAATTATCTACCCAATGCATTCAATCGATCCAAAATGTGTGACCAAATCATATATATCACCGCTAATGCTCTAATAGAATGGATGTCCTCGCTGGACAATTTAATATTGCAAATGAGTCTCAACCGCAAGCCTCAAGCATGGTAGACCAATCTGTTCCAAAGATAAAAATCCTCAACAACAAAAGGAGCTAAAAAAATGGTCCAAGCGAGGATATAGAAATTTAAAAGAGTATTTAGACATAATTGACATTACAGCCTGTAAGAACCGATGCAATTCTAAATGTTATGAAATTAAAGAGATCTCAATGAATTATGTCAAGAATGAAATACAATGGAACCGGAATGAAGTCAACGCTGACGATGTTTTTACTAAATATAGCGCTAAATGTGATAAATAGAAGTGAGGATCATGAACCAAAGTCTACTAAAGATTCTAGACAATGAATTGGCCAAAATTGAAAGATGAAATTGAAGTAGAATGAGAATGGTTAAATTAGAGATACAAAGCTCAACATGTTTCTCATGGTGGATGCGAGTACTTTTCAAGACTTAATTAGCCTTGTAGCACATGAAGAGCTCAATTTTCACAAGTTGAATATTGCTACAACTTATTTGTTGATAGTCATAATTATTTAAAGATCCCCTAATGATTTAATATTCCAAAGGCACACTTTTTAAATTCTCTAGATGATTACTCAAATTGAATCAAGACTTCCCAAGAGCTTTCCAAATTATTGTTGAACTCCCAAGAGCTTCGCAAAATTATAGAAAGAACTCTAGATGAATGACCTCAAATTATATCTCGATGGATTTTGAGGTTGAACTTGTAGTTTGACCTTAGATGGAAAATCCTAGAAGGATTCAAGATACAAATAAATATCTTTCTTTTGAAAAATAAAGACTCATTGATCCACAGTAAATTATTTATATTGAGTACATGAGTCATGTGTGGCAAGAATATATGGAATATCTCATCCCAAGACTACGAAAGCATGCATGCAAATTACCAAATGTTATATCCCTTGATATGATAATATTATGTGATAGTTAGTAGGAATAAAGTTCAAGACAAAATGTAAATGCATTAGAAGAGAGCGATGTTTATATTTTATTTTTCACTATTCTAATGAATAAATCATTTTATATATGTTCTCCAAGTTAACCATGCAGTAAACAAAGTATTTTTCGATCTAGATCAAGTCGATCTCAAGCCACCAAGTTATCTTTATGTGGTGACATGAAATATATTATGATATACAAAACAATCTATGGTTCTTGCTTCTTCATTTCAAGCTCATGCAAATGCCAATAGTTCAAGGAAGATGACTCAAGATAATATCCGCAAAGCTTCATTATAAGAGGATACATCACAAGTGACAAATGGAATAGATTACTCCATATGTACTCGGGGAGAAACCCAAATGTTGAAATTCATGTTGTGATGTGACGCTCATTCAGTGGGGAGAAAAAGTTCAGACTTTTTTTCCTTTGCCATGGTTTTTTCCCCACCGGTTTTCCCCGAAAGGTTTTTTAACGAGGCAGCCTCCATTAACAGATATTGTACTCTTTTCCTTCACTAGATTTTTATCCCACTGGGTTTTTTCTAGTAAGGTTTTTAATTAGGCATATCCTCGATGGACATCCAAGGGGGAGTGTTATGAATAATATGATAATGGATGTCCACTCCTATTAGACTTCCACTTTCCTTTATGTAATGGGTTGTTAGTGGAACTTTAAGATTGATATTTCACTTACCTTTTCTCACCCTATAAATAGGGTTCACTCCTATGTATGGATACACTTGTAATGAGAAATACAAAGACTCCCAACTTATATTCTTCTCTCATTATCTTCTTCTATTTGCATATTTCTTCTTCATCTCTAATCTACTATAATGGTTATATCCTACTCAAGTTTTGGTTATTTTCATAACATATTTTAAATTATAAGTTTAAAGATTTTTTAGCTATATGTGTGTTTCGATCTTTTAATAAATTGAATTGTTATTTATGTTTATTTTTTGATAATATTGATAATGTATTATTATTTGTTTAATTATTTTCTTTTATTTGATATTTAATTGTATTTTATGATAATGTTGATAATATTTCTTCATGTTATATAATTATTTTATTTTTTAAAATATTTACATTTGAATTATTATTTATTTGTGAAAATATTTTAAGTTATATGACTATGTCGAAGTAGTTGTTATAAGAGAATTTGATTTAAAAGCTAATTAGGTCGTGGGTCGGACTAACTCGAAAAAACATAGGGTTTGAGCCAAGAAATTGAGCCTGCTTTCATACCAAGCTTTTTGGCCCATTCCACAAATGCTCAAAGTCGAATCCTGCTAGCTCAAATAGCACTACCTGCTGCTCGTAGTCTGGCAGAAGATGAAATAAAAAAAAAAAGGGAACAGTAATTGTCCCATAACCGTTGGAATTGAATGCCTTTAATATAGGAATCATAGTTTAATTGGTTTTATATATTTAATTAATTATTGAAATCTAATATCTATTTATACAAACAAACAACTTACAAAATTACAATTTTAGACATCTTACTTTTTGACACATCACCACTTTTATTTTATTTATCATTTTTTAATTCTACTTTCTTCCTTTCTCACTCACTCTCTTTCAATCTCATATTTCCCAATATTTCCAACTTACACATCTATTATTAAGTGGCCCCACACTCTTTATTTAAAAATATTTCTTTTCCCAATTTTTTTAATCCACTATATAATCTAATATATTAAATAATCTACAATTTACTTTCTTCAGTATTTGTTATTAAACCCGGCGACTTTGGCTGGTCGCATCGATTGAAACCGCGGACCCGGCCTCATCATCGGCTCCGTTGCTTATTAGATCGCACATGCATCGTAATTCTTGCAACCCCGAATGACCCGATCGATTTATATGTTATCTGGTGACCGTAGATGAACCGACCCATAACCGTTGTGCACTCAAACCAAAGAACTCATGAAAATGTCGATATATTTAAAAAGAAAGCCAGGGGAATCGAACACAAGATATGTACCATGCACAACCAATAAGTTTACCACTAAGCCACCGCTAAATTGTTGAAATCCAATTCAATTGTAATGTATATAGTATTTATTCTTTGGTTAAAAACATTTATTTAATGAGTTAATGATATTGTAACATAAATGTTTACACAAAAATCTTAAAAATATATTTTTAAACAAAATTGTTTTCAAAATTATAAAAATATATTTGTAATTCTTAATATGTGTTATTAAAATGTCTAATTGTGTATCTTAGACTATGAAATAAATTAAAAAAGGCTACGTAAATCAATAATAAGATTAAAACATTTCTTTTGGCATTTTTAAGGTATGAAAAAATCATAGTTTTGTAATGTGCTAATTTCTACAAATTATGCCTATTTTAATCAATTTTTAGTAGTGTTGATGTCATGCTGGCTAACAAGTGACCCCTGGCCCGCCTATCGATTCTAAAGGGACCCTTTGCGGACTTGACCGAGCCGATCACCCGATTGATTTTAATAACATTGCTATTTACTATCTAACCTAATATCTATTTATCTATTTATACAAACAAACCACACTTAATCTATTTATACAAACAAATCACACTTAAATTACTCAAACAAGCCTCCCTATTTACTTGACAATTCATCTGACTAAGGACAACATTGTAATTTACTATCATACTTTTATCAAATTTCTTCTCTCAATGGATTTTCTCAATTCTAATTTTTTTCCAACTTTTTACTTTTTTTTTCAAAACTCAAAATTCAAGTTAAACTCACCAACTTTCTTTACCCACTATCTACTAATCTAATATCTATTTATACAAACACGCGATACTTAAATTGCTTAGATAAGTTTCCCTATTTATTTGACAACTCATTAACTAATGACAACATTGTAATTTACTATCACGCTTTTTTCAAATTTCTTCTCCCAATGCACTTTCTTCTCACTCCCATTTTTTTTAACTTTCCCCTCTCTTTTTTTCTTCAAATTTCGAAATTCAAATCAAATCAAATTTACTAATAAACTAAAATAATCAATCTAAACTACGAGATAATTGTATTAATATATAAAAACACGGGATAACTTCACTCGATATATAAAAACATGATATTAATATATCAAAAAAGGAAAACTTAATGACTATATCAACTACCGATTAATATTTAAAACACTGGATAATCAGATTGGATATATAAAAACACTAATAACTATATCGATATATAAAAGAACACAGATAATCGTGATCGATATATTTGATAATCTACTATCTATCTTTTATTATCTACTATAATGTACTAATCAACTAAAATAATCAATTGAAACAATGAGATAATCGCATCGATATATAAAAACATGAGATAACTATACTAATATGTAAAAGATAAAACACGTAGATAATCTACAATGATGTATAAAAACACGATAATCGCTTCCGATATTTAAAAAAACACTTTATAGAAATATTTGATAATCTACCATGTATCTCAAGTATCGCTTCTTACTATAATCTATTAATCAATTAAAAATAATCAATTGAAACTATAAGATAACTTCAATGATATATTAAAAACACGTGATAACTTTTATCAAATATAAAAACACGGATAATTGTAAATGATGTATGTAAAAATACGATATAATCGCATCGATATATAAAAACACTTGATAACAACATCGATATACTAATATATAAAAGAACACTAGATAAATGCAATGCATTGTTTTTAAATAATACTTTTTATTTTTAGATTTTAATATTTATCTAATTTTTTATTTGAGACTTATTTTTTAACTATTTTACATTTGTCTTTTTTTCACGATGTGCTATCCATACTATTTAAATTACGTCTAAGCTGCTCAAGAAATATATATAGAACATCTGTGTATGTACTGTATGCTTACTAGTGAATATTTGATAGTACAAAAATACCCTTTAATAACAACCTTTGGATAGAATTTAAGTAAAATATTAATCATCCTACGACTACCATCAATTTAGTGATCAGAATTAAAGCCTTGGTTTAGTGATATAAAACCAAGCCACTCGCACTAATATGTAAAACACGGATAACTTCAATCGATATATAAAAACACGATATTAAATATATCAAAAAAGGAAAACTTAATGACTATTTCAACTACGCGATTAATATTTAAAACACGGGATAATTGTAATCGATATATAAAAACGTATGATAACTATCCGTATATATAAAACACGGATAACTGCATCGATATATTTGATAATCTTCTATCTATCTTTTACTATAATCTCATAATCAACTCAAAAATAATCAATTGAAACTACGAGATAATCAGACCGATATATATAAAAATACATGAGATAACTATATTAATCTAATCTAATATCTATTTATACAAACAAACAACTTAATAAATTACAATTTTAGACACCTTACTTTTTTTCGACACATCACCACTTTTGTTTTATTTATAATTTTTTAATTCTACTTTCTTCATTTCTCACTCACTCTCTTTCAATCTCTTCATATTTCCCAATACTTCTTACTTCTTACACATCTATTATTAGTGCCTTCACATCTTTTATTTAAAAATATTTTTCCCAATATTTTTAATCCACTATAATATAATTAAATTAATATTAAATAATCTACAATTTACTCCTATTTACTATCTAACCTAATATCTTCTATTTATACAAACAAACCACATTTAATCTATTTATACAAACAAACCACATTTAAATTACTCAAACAAGTTCTCTATTTACTTTGATAATTCATTTGACTAAGGACATCATTGTAATTTACTATATATATCATACTTTTATCAAATTTATTCTCTCAATTCATTTTTCTTCTCACTCCCACTTTTTCCTACTTTCTTAATTCTTTTTTTTTTTTCAAAATTCAAATCAAACTCACCAACCTTCTTTACCCACTATCTACTAATCTAATATATATTTATACAAACAAACCATACTTTAAATTGCTCAAACAAGTTTCCTCGCTTATTTGACAATTCATCTAACTAAGTGGCTTACATTGTAATTTACTATCACATTTTTTTCAAATTTCTTCTACCAATGCACTTTCTTTCACTCCAATTTTTTTTTAACATTCCCTCTTTATTTTTATTTTTAAAATTTCAAATTCAAATCAAACCAAATCTACTAATAAACTAAAATAATCAATCTTAAACTACGCAGATAACTTCACTAATATATAAAAACACGATAACTTCTGACCCATATATAAAAACACGATATATTAATATATATAAAAAAGGAAAACTTAATGACTATTTCAACTAATCGATTAATATTTAAAACACGTGGATAACTGTATCGATATATAAAAACACTGGATAATTATACCGATATATAAAAACACTCGGATAATCAGACCGATATATTTGATAATCTATCTTTTACTATCTACTATAATGTAATTAATCAACTAAAATAATCAATTGAAGCTATGAGATAATCAGATCGAGCTATATAAAAAAAAATTGATAACTAAACTAATATGTAAAAACACA
Source organism: Oxytropis ochrocephala (assembly GCA_020916435.1). NCBI lineage: Eukaryota > Viridiplantae > Streptophyta > Magnoliopsida > Fabales > Fabaceae > Oxytropis > Oxytropis ochrocephala. Next base: position 31,423,476 of record CM037095.1, read on the forward strand.
CGGTATAATCGCGAATGAGCATTTGTGATAAAAATACGCAGGTAATCGCATCGATAACGTAAAAACACTTCACCAAATATTTGATACCTATCATCTATCCGTGTTATCGCCTACTATAATCTATTAATCAATTAAAAATAATCAATCGAAACTATGCAGATAATTTCACCGAGTATAGTTAAAAACATGTGATAACTTTTATTTAAATATAAAAACACTAATAATCGGTGAATGAATGCATAAAAACACTGTAAATAAACAGAATCGATATATATAAAAACACTTAATAATTTGTATAAAAGAACGATAAATGCACGTGATTGTTTTAAATGAGCACTTTTACATTTTTGGGGATTTTAATATTTATCTAATTTTTTATTTTAAATTTTTTTAACTACTTTAAATTTATCTTTTCACTTATAGGTCATTCAAACTATTTAAATTACGCTGTAGTTTCGTCCATAAAAGATTAATATGCAGAAGACTCGCACAGACGCATCCTGTATCCCGTATCAAGAAGGTAAAGAAACAGGTACATTTTATATAGAGGTTAAAAAAATAAAAATGAGTAGACAAACACTATGCTATTCAAACCATCAGAATACCTAGCAGAAATAAATAATAATATGACTTACTAATGCTCACTGAAAAAGCCTCATAGTAGGGGCTGAGCTAGACAAGGCAAAGAGCCCTCCAAACAGATAGGGGAGGGAGAGATTCTTACAAATACTCACATTTTTATTAGATCTGGCTTATAATACAAAGTATAAACATTTACTGCCGACATAATAAAGTATTAAACATTACTCAGCCGACATACGATATAATTATACAAAATGGAATTGTGTCCATTCCAAAAAAAAAGAAAAGACCTATTTTAGCTTAGAAATTCATTCTGGTCCGGCAGCAAAATCTAAACTATAAATATATATATACTCAAAGCTTTAATTTCCATCCTAATTTTCTTTGTTTCATGCTAAGAAGTCAAAACTGTTTTCTAAAATATCTCTACTGATTAATCAATGCTTATTATATTCTATTATTTTCCTTTGTTTTTTCCTTCTGTTTGAACGCAAAACATAATCTTCCATTTTAGGTGACTGTTGTAGGCAATGTCTTCTTTAACTTCCTCCCAGGCCAAGTGGCATTGGTTGTGTACCTGGAGGTGGTGGCTTTGCAGCATAAAATGTTAGGTTTTTGTATTCCTTTTAATCCATGGTGGATGATGGGATGGATGATGATGATGAAAAGAAATGAGAGCATGCATTATTAGCTGGGTGGACTTTGTTTTTCCCTCTCTCTCTCAACTATAATCCCATGTTTGTGGAGCATCTGTTTTGTAGCATTGATTCCTTTTTCAAACCTGATCTGACCTGTTTTTCATTTTTGTTTATTTTGGGAACAATTTTTTTCACCCTTTGACATTGCATGCTTTGTGTTTGTGGGAGAATGCCTGTTAGAAAACCCTTCAAAAGTTCAAACAAATTGATTCTGTTGGAATTGATTTGGGTATATTCTATCATACTTTTGTTTTTGGATTCAATTTGGATGCAAAGTTTATGCCTTTGACTGATTTTTCAACTAACCCCACTTTCATTGCATGCGTGTTGTTCGTTCGAGAGAATGCCTTTTATAAAACTTCTTCAATAGTTCAAAGAAACTGATTCTATTGGGACTGATTTCCGGGGCATGTTTTATCCTTTGCTTTTGTCAAGTTTGCAAAGTTTATGCCTTTGACACTTTACCTTGGGTTTGTGGTCACCTATTAAGCTACTAAGAAATTGAGATTGAGGAATTCTGCAATGAAGTTAGCTTGGAAATGGAAGATATAGAGTTGTATGTCAGAAGATACTGTCCAAACTAGGTAGAAGCATATGCGGTGAGTTAAGGAAACAATTATGAGTTAGCTGAGTAAGGGTCAAAGGTTCATTCCCTGACCACCCCACCAATATAGTTAATCCAACCACTAGTACTTTTCCATTAAAAAAATTTGTGAAGAGGGTTAGGAAAATGGCATCTCAAGATGGGGCAGTCTAAGAGTCAGACTGAACTCTTTGTCTAGTCAGGTCCCAGATAATTTGACCCTTGATGAAGTTCAGAAACCAGTTTGCTAGTTTGGGGGAAACCACTTGGCATGAATCTGATGAGCTGCTTAAGAGTAGCAACATGCAACTGATTTGCTGTCG